>OX155952.1:38659549-38849765 GCA_944548615.1 Micropterix aruncella
CCGCAAAACAACGGATTGGCAGCTCTTCAGTCTACCCTGGACAACGGCGGCTGCAACGTCACCGAAACGTCGGGTGCTACAAATTTCACGCGGTGAATTCGTTTTCTATCCTATTTATAATGTCAAACAACCGCGATAGTCTTCGATTTTATATTATAACATATTATCTTATTGCCAATTTAATGTCTACTGTATGATTGGTAATTTAAATATAATAATAATAAACAATCCAATCAATTATCGATCTAACGCCATTATGTATATCCAAAAAATAACGACACATTAATAATAGACATTTTTTTACAAAAAAAAACCGACTCAAAAACTTTTAATAAGGGCAGCAGCCACTTCAAGGTGATACTTAGAACGGGCCATCATAATTGAATGCGCATACAAAGTGTTGTGTCTGTGCTGCTGTGTCTGTGTTGACCGTTGAGGAGTTCCTTCGTTGAAAGCCAACCCTGGGTGCCGCAGTCCTGCATTGGTGAAACTTGTGTGTCTTAAAGAATATACTTCCAGATTGGTCCCATTTTTACCAAAAACCTGTGCTGCTGCACTGTAACAATTTTGTAGATTATTTTAAATACAAATATTTTACCGATGGTAACCCTAACTTTATTTAAGTAAACAAACAACTGGATCTGCTTTAACACGCCCTTCTTAGGGCGACTGGGGTATCTAGGGCGGTCGGATAGCGAGTTTAGGCATTTGCAAATAAACCATACGAATATTTCATGACATGGGCTTTGCATCATTTATTTATAAAAGGGCGGCAGTGATATCACTACGCTGGGTAGACTTTATGCGAATCTGAGACATATTCCTATTATTTATGTAGGTACATTTTAGGTGGGTACGATAATATGATTACAGTATGATACTACTTAGAGTAGCCTTAGAATTATCTTTGTATCCTTTGAGACATTTTAGTACGAGAGGGATTTATTATTCTTTCAGTTCAGTTCAGTTTTCGTTATTGTGATTAGGTATTATTATTTTTTTCGAATTGTCAAAGCGATTATGAAATTACATTAATTACACATTGTCTTCTATCTTCAAGCGAAACTACAAGCATCATCTGCGAGGACACAACTTTCAACTGGAGAAAACACGATTTCGCATGAATCAAAGGAAACATTTCCTAACCAACCGGATTGTGAACCAGTGGAACAGTTTAACTGCTGAAGTGGTTGAAGCATGTAGTATCAACATATTCAAAAATAGATTAGACCCACAACAGAAATTGTAATTGCACTCAGCTTTATATTCAATCATATCAACAATTATGCTGCCTGTTTGTAAAAGTAATAATAATAATAGTAATAATAAATTAGACATGTGTAATTGCATAAATAACATGAATACATATGTAAATACAGTTTGATATTACATATATTCAATACGAAATTACAAAAAGATCGGCAATAGTAATAATGACTTACAAAATACAATTATTAAAAAACAAAACAAAAATACCAGCTATTAAACACCAACAGAAAACTACAAAAAGTATTTACACAAATAATGTATGATACATACAAATGGAAATAGAAACTACATCAACAGAAAACTACAAAAAGTAATTACACAAATAATGTATGATACATACAGATGGAAATAAAAACTACATCTACAGAAAACTACAAAAAGTATTTACATAAATAATCTATGATACATACAGATCGTTTATTATATATTGAACCGCTTAATTTATTAGTAAGTACGTAAGATGCGATAGGAGATGCTTTTTCATTTTAAAGTATATTTTTGTATTTTAAAGGAATATAATATTCAATAGCATACATATTAGGTAGATATTTCACTCCCAAGACGTACAAAAATAAAAAATAAGTTTATTATTTGTAAAAATAAAAAACACCATTGCTCAATATCATAGTACATTTTAGCAACCCTTCTACGCCGGTGACATGCAGGTGGCGCTGTTAACATTGTCCGGCAAAAGTAGTAGCAATTTATTTGTCCATCTATAACAACAATGATAATCAATGTTTTTAAAGGTTTGATTGATTATAAAACCCCAATTATTTAACCAATGATCACAATAATAAATTTCAATCTTTAGTGCCACCTGTCGCATTTTTATATAGGTAGATAGGCTAATTACATCACAAAAATAAGAAATAGAAATAGAATGATATATGTTAATATATCTGACCATTAAAGTGCGTAATTATTACGTATTGAACCTGTATACTAAATAAAAAATTGACGTATTTGTATATATTATTAAAATAATAAGAGATGATTTAAAAATTTGTTCGCTATTATATTACTATTTTATTTATACGATACTGTAGCAGCGTGTTTAGAATGCCATATGGCTACCGAACATAGGAGAAGATTAAACCATGTTTGGAACCAATAGTGCCATAATTGGGTCGATTGAGTGCAATAAAGACACACACTTTCACACATGACATACATATAAACACCTTATAGTAGGGTTGGTTGGAGGAGATTTTCATATAAAAATAAACTCGCCCATTGTGAAATTTCATAATAAAGAGTCGCTTCCTAAAAGTTATTGTTTCGAAATTCAGTGAATATTTTAAATCGAATTTTGTCAGATTGTGGAGCTTAACGCTGCCCAACAAGAAAGCAGTGTTATGTGTTCAGGGTTCATGTATGTTTTCCGTTTCTTTAGTTCCCCATAAGGCTTGAACCGATTTAGAAGTGTGTGATATTTATAGAATTATTAGGTAATCCCGAGTGTCATAGGGTACCTTAACTGTCCAAATATTAAGAAGGTAATTGGCTAAATGTCCAAATGTCAATGAATTATCATAAATATATCGTGTTTAGTGTTAAATGTAACGTCTGATTAAGTACATTTCGGAAATATACATTTATATATAGGGATAAATACAAAAAACACAAAAATTTCATAAAAAACTGCTAAAAATAATTAAAAATACAATAATTATAATTATAATCAAATACCAGAGCACAAACACAACACTAGACACAAAGACAAACAGATTCAACTAAAAATGAGGACTGTATACGGACAACGACACTACGCATATCTCGGACCTAAACTCTATAATATATTTAACTCGTACACAGGACAGATTTTAAACATAACCGACAACCAGTTCAAGAGACGGGTGTCTCATTGGCTCTCGAATTATACTAGGGATGAATGCGAAAGTATGATATATTAAAATATTTTATTTCTAACCACAAATTATAGGATATACAGATGTAAATTATGGATATACAGATTATAATATGTTATATTTTATTATGTTATACTATATTATATATAAATATGATACATTATTTTATATGTTATAATATATGATATTATGTTATATTGTATTATGTTATGTTATATTATATTATTTATATTATATTATGCTAAATTATATTACGTATTGTTTTTATGTGACGGAAGAAGGACAGCAGGCAAAGCCTCAGCAAATACCACAGAACTTTGTATCCATCACCCCAACACAGGCGTATACTTAGTGGGGTGATGTAATTCTGACAAGTAATGCCCTTTCGCGATTTTTATATTATGTATTTTTTTAATGTTGAAAAAAAATGAACGCAATCTATTTTATGTAACTATAAAAAATAGGATAAAGTATAAATAAATAAATAAATTCTTCAATTTTTATAACGGCAGTCGTGTTTTTTATTCATTTTATTATATTTACTTGTGTTCAGCCGGATTTATGTAGTCTAGGATTTTAGTAGGGAGAGAATCGATTGAATGATCGATCGTTATATTTCGATACACTTCGAAAGCGATAGCGAAGGCGTTCATAATGACGTTCAAAACGACTCTCTCGCATTTCAATCGCCAATAGTGATTCGATCACGAGAGTGTTCGTAATAGGGCTGCAGATTTGCAGCAAATAACACTAACTCTTTCCTTTAAATAAATCTCGTTCTGCAGCGGGTTTTACTGCAGACCTAACACTTATTTCGCTGACAGGCGGCAGCCCCTGCCCGCAGTAATACATTTTCTGCCGGCAAGTCCTACTGCGCCCTGCGAGGCGCCTAGTGCAATAAGGAAAATATAGATGATTTCTTTACATTCGGAGAAGCATATCGTGGCAATATTATTACTGAATATTATGATAGCAGTGCTATACCGATAACAAATCTACCTATCCAATAGGCACCGGCTTTAGGGGTTCCGGGATCATTACAATATATTTTTTTTAATATTTTTCTAATACATAGGAAAAAAACATTGAATTAATATTCTAAGGTGAAAATGTTTAGTATTTTTTTTTATCCGACTAATAGCAAAATTGTTTTAAATTATTGTCAGTTTTTTATTTTTTATTTTTTATTTTTATTTATTAATTTAAAATATCTTTATATATGTCATATACACACGTTGAGTTGGGAGAGATTGAGCACATCCTATAGTGAAAATGTTTATCCGCATTCCTAACTAGGTCGGAGACCCGTATCTAGGGATGCTGATTTTTGTATAATGGTATCGACGAGCTGACTCTTTTGATATTATGAACTTACGTTAATATAACTTAATTTAATAGTTAATTAACTTAATAGTTAATAGAACTTACGTATAATACATAAGAATATATACATATGTATATACATACACATACATACACACATACATAAATATATATATATACATACCTACACATATATATACATAAGAAAATAATACACGAGATTTGATATTAGTTAGTAATACATAATTTAATAAAACAACTTAAATTATTAGCAAGAGCAATTGAGACTCAGCATACAATGGACCCCTTTCAAGCAGGTACTTCTTTATAAGTATTTTGAATGAATTTAAGTTGTTTGCATTCTTATAACTCTCATTTAAATTATTATAAAATATTATATTTAGCCGCTGCGAGCCTGTGCGATCGTATTTTGTTTAAATGCCCTACTTTGCTACGCGACATACGCGTTGTCTGAAATGTTTAACGGCCCACTTCGCTGGTGCGATCGTGTTTTGTTTATCTTTATGTGTTTTGTCACGTATATTCTTCACTTTATCGTTGTCAGAATGTTTGACAGACTAAAGGGGGCTCTGAAATATGCAAAGGGAGCCTGAGATTGCAACGGCCTAAGGCCTTCTACATAGGTTAATCCGACACTGCAAAAGGGACAGTTTCTGAAGCCCAATGGGTTCCTCCCATCTTTGTTTAAAATCACGTTTACGCGGAAAGTAGACATTCTAAACGTACATAAAAATTAATCAAACTGGTGAAGAGTGGCTTTATGATCAGGAACAGTCGTTATGTCGAAGTACTATTATATTCGCATTAAAAATGATGAAAATTTTAAATTCATTGAGCGATAGAGAAATGCAAAATTTAGACAGAGTGTAATGTTTTTGCAAATATAATTCATTGAGATCAAAGTACCTATATGAAATCCTTGAAGGGTGTAAACCCTTTTTTCTGTGGAATGTTAGGAAATCTAAAACATTGATCCACAATGCTGTAAATTTTATTCCTTATCTATACTAATATTAGAAAGAGGTAAAGTTTGTGACGTTGTAGGAAGTAATCTCTGGATCTACTGACCCGATTTTGAATTTTTTTTACCAATAGAAAGCCACGCTATTTGTGAGTGTCATAGGCTATACATTAATCCGAAAATTAAAAGATTTTTTCGTGGTAGTCGGATTTGCAAAGTAAGTCGGAGAATAAGCGGTCGAACGAAAACGTTTCTAACTAACACTGCCTTAACGATGAGAGAAATATGATTAAGTTCTAGAGAAAATTTGTAGAGCTTGATAATGCCTACAAAAAAGTCAGCGACAGCATATGTCTAACTTTTATATTTAAGTCACAAAAAGTAGTATTTTATATTAAAAAAATAATTTAAATCGTTAGGTAATGTTTATTGGTCATATTATCAACAATTATGAATTCTTATCAAAATAAGTAAAGTTATCGTCTCAAGTGTTTAAAACAAAAGACTTTTCCCTTTTACTGCATAAATAGTTAAAGAGATAATACGCTCACAAATAAGACGCTCACAAGAAGACACACACAAATAACGTTATTATAGTCAAATTGGCATACAAATAAATACATACATATACAGTAACAATATAACCCTTCTTTTGGCAGTCAGGAAATAAATTAAAGCACTCAGTACTAACTGAACCACACTCATAATTTCATCACAGTTAAAAAGTTTTACCGCCCAACGAAATGGGCACGGGTCAGCTAGTCAAATAAATAAATAAAAAATCTAATCAAAATATTTAAATAAGGAGCAGCTATATGTATGTATGTAAGTAGCCGGTATGATGAAAAACCGGTCCTACTACGGACGTTTGCTTCGTCCGTATAACGACCGTGCGAAATGGCTTGCATATTACTGACTGGCCTGTTTGTAATTAATTGGTATTTAACTTCTCATTTATGCATGCTATGAATTTACTGCTTTAATACGGTAGAAGCAGTGTTATATTATATATTTGGTTAAGTATTTTAAATACGAGTATAGCACCCACTGTATGGTGAATAACTTGTGTGGGGTGTGGAGGCATCTAGTGCCCACCATCGCAGGGGTTGGACCCTCCCGAAGAAATACTTGGAAATATATTGTGTACCAACTAATATTATATTACTATAAGTGTAGAGGTTTCCTTATTTTATTTTATTTTTATTTTATTTTATTTAGGAAACAAACAGTTACAATAGGTACTTATACTAAATTTCTTATAAAGCATGTGACAATAACCAAAATCATATTTCCGAAAGTTAAACAAGTCAACAAAAGTTTTATATATAAATTTATAAATTTTATAATTAAAGAAAGAGAAGAAAATATTTAACTATGTTAATCTACCAGGCGGGGGAAGGAAGGGAGATGTGGGAGTGAACGGAGATGTGGGAGTGAAGGGAGATGTGGAAGTAAAAAAAATAATATATATATATATATATATATATATATATATATATATATATATATATATATATATATATATATATATATATATATATATATATATATATATATATATATATATATATATATATATATATATATATATACATACATATATATATATATATATATATATATATATATATATATATATATATATATATATATATATATATATATATATATATATATATATATATATATATATATATATATATATATATATATATATATATATATATATATATATATATATATATATATATATATATATATATATATATATATATATATATATATATATATATATATATATATATATATATATATATATATATATATATATATATATATATATATATATATATATATATATATATATATATATATATATATATATATATATATATATATATATATATATATATATATATATATATATATATATATATATATATATATATATATATATATATATATATATATATATATATATATATATATATATATATTTATATATATATATATATATATATATATATATTTATATATATATATATATATATATATATATATATATATATATATATAGGTATATATATATATATATATATATATATATATATATATATATATATATATATATATATATACACATATATACACACACACACATACATATATATATATATATATATATATATATATATATATATATATATATATATATATATATATATATATATATATATATATATATATATATATATATATATATATATATATATATATATATATATATATATATATATATATATATATATATATATATATATATATATATATAAATTAAATGCATGGTTTACCGGAGATGAAAGTTATATTTATAAAAATATAATAAATTTAACTCAAAATTAATCAGAAGTTTTTAGTATTTCAACAATAGCTGATTTAAATGCACCAATAGAGGTTGCAAAGACATCGACGTCGGAAAATTTGGTGTTATAAGAGTGGCAGGTCCTATATAAGAAGCTATTGCGTGCTGAATTAGTTTTTACGACGGGAAGGTGGAATAATCTATGTGATCGCGTTTGACGTGAGGGAACACTTAATTTGATCTTCTCTACGATCGATATTGAGTCAACTGAATTATTTAATATTTTATGAAGATAGGAGAGGTCTATCAGGGATCTACGATTTTGCAGTGACAGCATGTTGTGTATTGTAAGGGATTCGGCATACGAGGAAGGTTGTACATATGACATATAGTTTAAGCGTTTCAAAAATTTCCGTTGTACTGCTTCTATTCTAGCGATATACGTAACATACTGAGGATTCCAAACGACGGAAGCAAATTCTAAATGGCTTCTGACGTAACAATTAAATAACAATTTCAGAGTGTCAGTGGATTTGAAAACTGTCGAGACTCTAAGAATGAATCCTAGTAGTTTATTCGCTTTCATGATTGCATAATCTATATGATCAGCAAAGATCATTTTGCTATCGAGCATCACTCCAAGGTCTCGAACAGATGTCACTGATTCTAATCGGTTACCATTTAGATGATAAGTATGAGGAATATTAGAGGATTTTCGGGAGAACGTCATGACATGGCATTTGCTAACATTGATGAAGATACAGTTGTTTTTGCAGTACTGACTAACGCGATCAATGTCTTCTTGGAGCAAAGCACAGTCGTCCAAGGTATGTATCTCTCTGTAAATTTTTGTATCATCGGCATAAATCAAAATATCCGAGTGATGAACGCAAACGGTTATGTCATTGATATATAAGAGAAATAAAAGAGGACCTAAGTGGGAACCCTGAGGCACACCCGAGTGAATGTAGGAGAATCTAGATCGATGACTGTCGATGACCACTGCCTGAGATCTGTTACTAATATATGAAGATATCCACCGGAATAAATCGCCTCTTATACCCAGAGCCCAAATTTTGTCAAGAAGAATATTATGATTGATCTTGTCGAAAGCTTTTGAAAAATCTGTATATAAAACATCGATTTGTGCATGACTATCCATGGAATTTTGAATAGAACCAGTAAATGTAATCAGATTGCTTTCAACAGATCTCTTTTTAAAAAAGCCATGTTGCTCTGGGGTTATGACATCACGGACGATTGGGAATAGCAGATCAAACACTATTTTTTCCATAAGCTTGCTAAAAACTGGAAGTTTAGAAATTGGACGGTAATTATTAACCTTGTTCCGGGACCCTTGCTTATATATTGGGCAGATATAGGCTCTTTTCCAACGATCAGGAAACACACCTTCATTAAGTGACATTCTAAATAGTAACGTAAGAGGACGGGCCAGTGTTAATGCGCAATTACCGACGAAGAATGGGTGGATATTATCAGACCCTGAGCTTTTATTTTTGTCAACTTTTTGGAGATAATTAAAGGTAGTCTCATGTGCATCATCAAACGAAATAGTGTTGATATCTACAGATGTTTGTGGCAGAGGGTCACTCAAAGGATGATAAGTAGAAGGCACTGAAGGGTTCTCATACACAGATAAAAAGTAACTCGGAAAATAATTCACAGATTTCTATGCCGGTTTTTGCTTCCGTGTCATTTAATATCATCGTCTGTGGTATGCCCGGAGAAGAGCGTTTAGATTTGACATACCTCCAGAAAAATTTGGAGTTTTCCTTAATACTCTCCTCAGATTGCCTGATATAGGTTTCGAAAAGAGACTTACTCACGCGCTTTTGACGGCTTCTAAGTAAGGAGAACGTTTCATAATGAGCAAGATTAGCTGTTGATTTCCATTTGCTGTGGAATTTTTGTTTCTCTTTAATGATTTTAATTAATGATGAGTTATACCATGACGGGTAATTTCTTTCTGTGGACTTTTTAGATGGAACATATGTATCCATAATGCAGTTAAGAATGGAGTAAAATCTTTCAGTAGCCAATTCCATGTCACAATTACAGAACACCGTAGACCAGTCGGTGGCTGCCAGCTCATTGTTTATGGCATCAAAGTCGGCTTTTCCATATAATTTGATGATCCGAGCATTGGGCCGCAGCTGTCTGGTCACAATTGGGACATCGACCAATAGCGCCAGATGGTATTCATCGATAGGTACGAGAGGAATTGCACTTTTAACTTTACAAGTCAAATCACTTAGCACGAGGTCTAATGTGCGGCCCAGCTTATTGACTTGGGAGTTATATTGGGTAAGATTTAGAAACGACATTGTGTCGATTAAATGACAACTTAAAATATCAGTATAATTAGAAGGTATTAGGCCAGGGCCAGGTTCGGAAAGAGACTATAGTATCTTCGGAAAATTGTAATCTCCCACCAATAGAAAACTGTCATCAGGGTGATTATTTCTGATCTCGATCAATCTCTGTAAGAATTCATTGATGTTACTGGCATGATGACTATTAGGTGGGAAATAGGCACAACAAAGATGAATTTTGACCTTAGAATGCGGCAAGGAGATTGTAAGCCATAAGTCCTCTGCTGCGGAAGACCAATCGCTGCGTAAGGTTACAGGGATATGATGTTGGACACCTATTAAAATGCCGCCTCCACGTGAACTTCCGGTCGTCGTATAATCTCTATCCCGTCTAAAAACTGCATAGCGCTGTTGGTCTAAGATTTCCGAGTCCATGATGCTAGATATGAGAGAGGTTTCAGTGAGACATATTATACCATAGTCTTCAGATAGGACATTATTAAATAAAATGTTTGTTTTGGAGCGCAGCCATCGCACATTTTGGTAATATAATTCGATACTATCCATGAAAGTGGACAAAGCCTTCTACTTATCATCTGCATAAATCAACTGAGGGTATATTATAATTTCGGTAATAAGAATTGTGCACAACATAATTAAACGTTCGATGTCAAAGATCAAATAAAGGTCTATTAGGTAACAGCAATAGATCTGTATACAAATTAATAATGAATATATAATATATGAGTGTAATGTAATAAAATACAAGTAGAATATATTATGATGAAAGTAAAAATACAATATAATGTAGTAGGATATGATATTATAGGGTGATGGCACTGTGACAAAGGAGTGTAGGAAGCCTGGCAAAGATAAAGTAATTTTTCGATAGATTTGTGAGAATGCTATAAGAGTGAGAGTTAAAGTAAAAGTAAGATTATGGAAAATAGTAACCTAAAAATAATTAAGAATGAGAGAGGAGCAATTATGAACAATTTTAGATATTTTTTTCCAAATCAGCAATTGTTGAAATGAGCTGAACCGGGCTAGTATCGGAA
Organism: Micropterix aruncella; assembly: GCA_944548615.1. Taxonomy (NCBI): domain Eukaryota; kingdom Metazoa; phylum Arthropoda; class Insecta; order Lepidoptera; family Micropterigidae; genus Micropterix; species Micropterix aruncella. Next base: position 38,670,748 of record OX155952.1, read on the forward strand.
CGCCTGAGAAAAATCCTTGATCTAGATACCCACACGTATTTGATGCCTTTTGATTTAGCATGTTCCTTGGTCTTGAGTAGTAGGTTCTTGTTATCCCGCGAGAGATGGTAATTAATAAAAATCTTCTTTTCTTCTCCTGGAAATCCAATGTCCTTTGTAGAGAGCCCACGCTTTAGCCTAACGGCTGCTATAAGGTTGTCCTTTAAGTCAATCCTTGCAAGCTTGACGATAACAATTTTGGGTTTGCGGGCAATTTCGCTGCGAGGAGTCACCCGATGTGCAAACTGAACATCAGAAGCCTGTAATGGAATACCGAGGAACGCTGCTATTTTGCAAGTAACTACTGTTAGATTCTCATCCTTACGCTCTGGAATCCCAACAATTTCGACGTTATTCTTGCGAGACCATTGGTCACGAGCATTATTTTCTTTTTTCATTTCCCGAATAGTGGCGTTAAGGGATTTAACCTCGTTCTCGAGTTCATCGAACCGCTGAACTTTCTCTTTCAGGAGTAACAGCTCTTGCTTGGTTTCCTCACTTATATCACAGACCAAACAGATCTGGTTTTAGTGATATACTAATTGTATTAAATGTGTATTTTTTTGTGTGAATAAGACATTGTAGTTACAAAATAATGACAAACAAGGGTATAGGCCTTTCAAGGATTCTAATTAATTCGTTTTGCAAAAACTCTTATACTTCGGCCATTTTGAATCCCCCTTTCAGCCACAAAACGATATCAACCACAATATTATCAACTCTTATCATGATCCAATGCTTACATGCTAAATTCATCTAAATCGGATGAAGCGTTTAGGAGCTATTGTGGAGGAGTTCACACAGCTAGACAAATACACTCACAAACGGACTTCAGTCTGGAAATGGTGTTAATCGTCTCGGGGAGGGGGGTCTACCAGTAGCCGATTGGTCGTTTCAAGAGCGGTTGTCAGAAGTTTAACAACCACCCCCGCTCTATAGAAAACAAAGCCGTTTCCAAGCTCCCCGGTTGTCAGTCAGAATGCACAGACGATTTGCTGACGCAGCATGGTGTCCAAACTGCCCAGGAGCGCCCGAAGGACGCTTCCGACTCTATGTCCTACCCGGGCTCGCACTTCTGCATGGAGGCTACCGGATGGGTGCTGACCTGTAAGTTGAGCAGACCGTAACACATGGGTCATAATGGCCAAACTGAACTGAGCCTGTAGCTCCCGCGTTTCTTAAGCAAATAGAGCTGTCAACTACAACGGGCGAACCCGTCACCTCAGGAACTCTTAACGATTGGTCGTTCTATCTCCCGTGAAGTGAACGCAAGACTTGGACAAAACAGTCCACCGTCAATCTCCGCCACATGCCCGTAAGAGGACAACGCCTTATCCGCGAGATAACCAGGTATGTTACCCAGCGGGCTTACACTCACGCCCTTACATCTAATTGCGACCAGATTATTCCGGTCTCTCGACGGGTTACAAGTTCGAGGTCGCTCGCGCGGTCCTCTCCCTTACGAAGCGGTGAAACGGTGTAAACCGAAGCTATCACTGACCACGGCGTCCTTTGGCTGGCGGTTCACCCGGGATCGGGTAGCCAATGGTCGTTTCAACAGCAGTCGCCGTAAGGTCCGCAACCACCCCCGCCCTATAGGAAACAGTACTGCTTCCAGGCTCCCCCGACTGTTAGTCAGAATGCAGAATCGATTGGCGTACGCCGCCCGCACGGTGACTGAATTCGAACTGAATTTCCGCTAACATTAGGTAGAGGCCGCGTCAGCAACTTCGGTCCGAGACCAGACTGGAGGCAAGAGGATCCCAACCAAATATGGTAGTCAGGGGCGAGACAACCCGCTCTGTACTTTCCAGGGCCTCGCGTAAGGCGTTGGCTTCTGACAGGTGAGTTGGCGTAGACAGTGGACTGCGTTGTCTCTAAGTCTGTTCGCTTACTCCAGGTTGAAAGAACGATCACACATCATTATAACCTCATAGGTTGACGGGTTCTCCCGGTGGTGAACGGTTTCGTGCAGCTTGTTGTGCATTCTGGTTTCGTGCCAATCGGTTGTGCATTCTGACTAATTGCTGAAGAGGTCTGGAGACTATGGAAATACACTGTTTCCTAAGCAGCAGTGGTGGATGTTTACCTGTTGTCATGCCACTACGGGCAAAGAACAATCATGTCTGCGATAAATTCAAACTGAATTACCGCTGTAATACAACAGGTAGAGGTTGCGTAAGCGACTTCGGACCCGTAACCAGTCGGGAGGACGGAGGTATCCTGAAGGTTAATTCCCGACGGAGATATCCTGCCAAAACTGGTAGTTAGAGAGTGAGGCTGCCCGCTGGTTACCTTTTCCGGTGCCTCGCCGTAAGGCGTTGGTCTCTACCGGGTTGCTGGTGAACTAGACAGTAGATTGTCTTGTCCCCAAGTTATCTACGCTCATCCCACGGCTGAAAGAAAGATTTATATCTGGGGTGACGGGTTAGCCCGTTGTAGTCGACACCGCCCTCCTGACGGGTTCTCCTATTGTAGATGATACCTTGAAAGTGGATCAAAACATCTTGTAGAGTTTCCTCTCCCCGTCCTCTTTACCCGCGCGTATGCTTAAGGATGTAATTTCTTGAGAGAAGCCAGAATGAGTTCCCCCTGTGACGTTGTATCCGCTTGAGGTTTGCCCCTCCGCCCTCGTCGCCCGTGACGAATGAAGGGTGTCTCCTGGGGGTAAAATTGGGAGGAAAATACACATAGTGGGCCATTCGTCTTCACTCAAATCGCACAGAATATCTCTTCTCCATGCCCCGTTACCCACTTTCCTCGTTACGCGCGGGCAGAAGCGTACTTAATATTACCATGTGGTAAAGTAGCTTTTTATGGGTGTCGCTTTAGCCTACGCAAAATCGTGACTAGCAAAAAATGTAAGTAAAGTAATATAACTATTAAAATTATGCTAACATTATTGAAATGTGTATTTATATAATTCATAGTTACATCATCATAATCATCATAATGATATCCTAGTAAAGATTGATTTTGCATAAAGGCAAATGTGTTTTATGGCGCCAAAAATATTTAACAGCATCGACAAGTAGAAATAAAGAAATTACCGATATTTAGAGGTTTAAATCTTAAATTCTTTTATTTATTTCTGTGGTTTACGTAACTTTAATGTAAGTTTAATGTTTTATTTCATGTTTTAATTGTAAATTGTAGTTTTTTTGTAAATTGCTTTATAAATAAATAAAAAAAATATATAAAATCAGTCTGCGTATGTTTGTGCACGCAACATTCGAATACGCCCTTGTTTAATCAAGTAGGTAAATATATTATATTTGAAACAAGTAAATGTATTAAAAAGAATAAAAAATACGACTGCCGTTACCGAAAGTGAACTATTGTATTGAAATAACAATGTAGAGAGGACGAGTAATGTAAAGTACTGTCTCCTTTTTAACTACAGATATTTAATAAAATCAGTCCTATTTTGTTATGTTCAATTGAAATCAAAGTATATTTAATTATTCACCTTTTCATCCTGATATTTTTTTATTATCCTATTTATATTTGATACATTGATGCAATGCATCTTTCATTTGATTTTACCTCAAATAATTATATAAAATTTAACGCCCTCTATACTCATTTGTATGTACCTACTCTTTCGAGCTATCTTTTAAATTAGTACCATTTCTGGTCGCTTGATGTTATTTAGTGTTTATTAGTGTAAACAAAATTGATGAGAACGATTTGACCCCCTTCCTATGTATTGAGAGATTTGACCCCCTTATCATGTATTGAGCGATTTTTGCCCATAATCAACCATTATCCTGAAACTCTAAGCTATTCAAAAATATATATTTCATTGAGGTACCCGATTTTCCGTTAGCTTCTGGAATCATTTGTAATAATTGTAATAATTACTTTTAAGCTTTACTTGTAATAGTATAATTATTATTACAAGTAAGCTTTACTTGTAATAATTATTTTTATTACAGTTTTTTTATGAAATATTTGTGGTTTATATATTTATCCATAGGTATACATAGATAGATGTATAATTTCGGAATATACTCAATCAGACCTTTCATTTGACAATAAACATGATACATTTATGATTATTTATTGACATGTCGACATTTTAATAAACATTTTTTTGACATCTGGACAGTTTTGTTACGATATGACACTCGGGATGACATAACGATATTACATACTTCGAAATCGGTTAAAGCGTTTAGAAGTTATGGTGGAATGAAAAAATCAGGGTTTCGTCATTTACATACCGGTTTTTTTCTGACTACAATTGCGTAGTTTGATGACACAACTTTGCATTCAAATACTCGCGATAAATGTCTTCCCGCATCGATGAAATCTTTCGTGCGCTTCGACATCGGTGCGTTTCCCATTCATTTCATATCAGACTAAGTTAAAGCGAAGCGTGGTCGGATTTAGCCAGTTTAAAATAAACATATGGCTGATAGTAATTGAACAACTGCGTATGGAAAATTAACTTTTACAAAATGTAGTATGAGGGAAAAAAATGGGATTCGCATCCCATTTTTGATTCTAAGAAATAATGAAATTTCTATATTATATTATATAATATACTGTGTGGTAAATATTTATTATTCGTCTCCATAAACATATTTTTGATATCTATATTTAAAAAAATTGAAATGATTAAAATGAATGGCAGAAACGATTTGGCTATTTTTTTTTTAAATGTTCGTACTTATCTAAATGAGGTGCTAACGGAAAGAAAAATAGGGAAAATTGCATGGAAATTGGATAATTTGGGAAAAACTGAAAGTGCTTTTTCCACTCTGGTCGCAGATTCGTGGTCGCTTGCATGGCCTCTATTTAACGTAAGCGGTAATTCAAATTTTATTTTATCGGGGACCGAGGCGCCCTTTGGCGGTCAAGCTCACACGGGATCGGGTGGCCAACGGATCGTTTCTCTGTATAGATGACGCCAGGTCAAAAACTAACTATGCTTCTTTAGAAAAGTACGTTTCTAGACTTTCCTGATTATTCGCCGGAGCTCGTAAACGATTGGCTGACTCCGCACGGTGCGCAAACAGCCCAGTTCCACCCGAGGATTTCTTCCGGATCGGAACCTTTGATCCCAAATATCCACGACTGCACAGTCGATTGGCTTACGCCGCACGGAGCGCAACTCGCTCAGTTCCGCCCGGCTCGGAACCTCCGATCCCAACTGTCTGCGACTGTAGATTATATCCGCAGGCAGAGTTCACAGCGGGCCTGCCAGGTTAATCCCTCTTCCAGGATGGGAGTTAAACCGTGAGTTGAACCGTCCTAAGAAAACACAGACAGCCATCAGGCCCAAGCTGCACGAAACCATTAGGAACGAAATAGGGGAATACAGAAAGTTTTCTTGCTTGCATTACATTATTAATTGCCATGGTAACTCGTTTTTGTAACAAAAATAATACACGATGTACCTAAGGGTCTCTTCAAACACATGTACAACCTCAAGCTCCGAGACACAAAAATGTGCAGGTTCTGCCAAGGGGCAGAGGAAACTCCCCTGCACCTCATGTGCGAGTGTGGCCCCCTGATGCGTAAAAGATACATCCACTTGGGTGGTCATTACCTCCAACCTGAGGAGGTAAAACAATCTGGCGCCAAAAGCCTGTTGCGGTTCTCAAATGACACGAGGCTTAGCGCAGAACTATATATAGTAGGCGGCGAACACAATAGATCAGCAATGGTCGCAGTGTTACAAGGCTCATAAAGACCTTATAAAAGCCCAACATAATAAGGGCCTCTTCCCCATAACAATACTCCGTAGCAAAGTTTTTCGTGGAAACAGTGAGTGATATACATTGCTTCTTATTCACCAACCAAAAACTTCACGTTGCTAACAGCAAAAACGGTTTAGGCTTAATGTGTTGCAAAAGCTTTCTATTTGTTGCTTAAGATATAAAGTATAGTTATTCTCAATAACTGAAGCAATAAATAGAAACCTATATATAATGATACGTTATAGTTTTATAGCGGTATAGCCCAGCCCGTCCATTCTCCATTAATTTCAATCAATGAATATAAATTGCAGCGCGGCACTCATGAATATCGTGATTTAATTAAACACACAATTTTAATTTACAAACAAACTTTCCGAACTTTTCACGAACATCGCTCGGTTTATTGTAATAACGTTAATTAACAGTCACTCTGCACCAATATTCCCATTATTCAACCCTTATAACTTTAGTTTGTGGTGCCAATATTCATAAAGTAATTAAAGTATAAATACTGAATTTACGCTTGCAGAGTGGATATGTTTATACAGGTGAGTTTTTTATTAGTGACATCCTTCCAGTATGTAGGTGAATCAGTATAAGCAAAAATACAACTTTCAACAAAAAAGCATTTTTTGTCATTTTTGTAAGTTCTATCTATTGAAAGAAGCTTTGAGTGCGCTGCGTCATCTAGCAGTAGGTAAAATATCGAAAATAAACATTTTTTGCGATATTATACCTACCGCTAGAAGGCGCAATTTTCAAAACACGTAATTTTTGTAAAAAAAATATTTTTTTTTTTCAAAAATTGTTAGGGAGAAGTCCTCTAACGCCGGACGGCCCCTAGCGTCGGACACTAATAGTATCTCGACAAGTCGCGGCGCGATCGATACAAAGATAAGTGAAAATGGTGCGGGGAAGCGTTCGCTTTCCTTTTCCTCTAATTATAAGTTAATGTTGTTACCAATATATTACTATTACTTAAATAATGCTATTACGTGAATCAATAAAATTTTAAGGAAATAAGTAATTATTTGTGAATTTATCGCGGACCTGGGCGTCCTTTGCTTGTCATACCAACCGAGATCGAGTGGTAAAGGGGTCGTTTTAAGTGTGGCATGACAACAGGTCAACATCCACCCCCTCTGCTGTTTATTTTCCACTTTAGTAATTTTAGTCACCACACTGCTTCAGTAAATAGTCAGAGTTCACAAACCGATTGTATGAAGCCGCACGGTGCGCAAACCGCCCAGCAGCGCCTGAGGTGTTCCCCAGATTGGATCCGACCCCACCTGTCCACGACACAGCAGAGCCCGGATTCACAGAGTTCTTTCCAGGTTCGTCCCTCTTCGAGGTGGCTACCGGATGGGTGTTACACCGTGAGTTGCGTCGACCTAAGATAAAAAATAGGTCATATGGCCCAAGGAACGCCGGACAAGAACAGACGTAATTTTTCGTGTAATATCCCAGGGAAAGTGACGGATACATCCTATCAATCAGAAGACAATTACTGACCATGACCGTGTTTTATATCGCCGTATTAATTAATCTGAATTTGGGATACAGAAGGAGCCTCCCCGAAGATTGTGCACATTTTTTACTGTCTAGTCTGCGATCATAAACAACCGGGCGTCCCTGGAAACGGTGAGTCTAAACTCATCGGCCAATTCTTCTACCACTCGGCCAAAGGACACTGTGACAAGATGCCAAACCAATCTCACAGCGAATCCAACATACGACTGTGTAACTATCCTGCCCACAGCTGTCAACCCCCATCACCCAACCTACAAGACCTACAAGAGACGAACAGCAAGACCATTAAGTACGCATATTTTTGGAGACACATGTCTTAACCTGGACCGGACACGTTAACTAACTAATTAATCTGAACTAGAATATAATATTATTTCGCGGCGTAGAGTTTGCTTCTGTAATATGGCCTTTATCTCACCTCAAGTGGTTATATTCAAGCATTAATTCCATCCAATTAAACCGATATTCGGCGAGGACGCTGCTAGCAGCGCAAATAATGAACATATTTCATTAACTTTACCTTAACGTCGCTTGTATAACCAAGATTCTGTGAACGGGGCGAGATTGCCCTCGATACGAGTGTAATCTTATAACCAAGTATACATGTTTTATAATACCTGCGTAAATTTTATAGCTTCAATATTAGGTGTATGTCTTATCGCTAACGGCGTTTTGCTGTGATCCTACTAAGCAAGCCTACGCGCCTCGCTTTTTTATGCGTGAAAAAGCACGTCAACGCGTTATCAATCAAAAGTGTATTGGGGCTTGCGGCAGCGATCGCGTCTTTCAACTAGGCTGATAAGCCTCAATCTGGGGGAAAATCCATTTAACATTATACGCTTCAAAACGTAAAAAACGTTCTGGTCGGTTTACTGAACGTGATGGACTATGTTTTAACTCGCTAACTCTCAGCGTGGGTGCAATTATTATTATTATTCAAATCAAAATTCAAAATTCTTTATTAATCTATAATATTACATATATTTTTAAATTCAAAGCCATGCTAACTAGGCCTCGCCTGTACTAAGGTAGGCTTAATATAAAAGAAGGTAGAGTGGTTATCGATTTTAGAATCTGGAAACTGTAACTATCAGCCGACTAAGCGTTTTTTTTTTCATATTCCAGCTACAAAGTGAGCAAGACGGTTGAGCTGTGTCTTCATTTACTGTGTCATTCTGGATAATAATATCTTGTGATATCTGAAATAGTAATAAAATTTCCTTTTTCAGATGCCTAACACTTTAGAAGAATGGATGATCTTAGAGCGCCAATTTGACCATCTTTGGAATTTCCCTCATTGCATTGGGGCTATGGATGGCAAACACGTTGTTATTCAAGCTCCAAGTAATACTGGAAGCGACTTTTTCAATTACAAAGGTGATTTCAGCATTGTGCTTTTAGCACTGGTTGATGCAAATTATAAGTTTACGTACGTAGATGTCGGTTGTAAAGGAAGAATATCGGATGGTGGTGTTTTCAAAAATACTGGTTTCTATGCTAATCTTCAGCAAGGAAAATTAAATTTGCCTGAACCTTACCCGTTACCCGGAAGGAACAAACCAATTCCACATGTCATTGTGGCAGATGATGCTTTTGCGTTAGATATAAATTTAATGAAACCATATCCCGGTCAACATGACAAAAGATCAAAAGAGAGAATATTTAATTATCGGTTGAGCAGAGCGAGACGTATTGTGGAAAACGTATTCGGCATTATGTCCGGTGTATTTCGCGTACTCAGGAAACCTATTCTGTTAGCTCCAGAAAAGACACAATTGATAACACTGACATGTTGTTACTTGCATAATTTTTTGATAACACAAAAATCGTCTTCACAACTTTATACTTCTGCTGGCTGTTTTGATACTGAGAACCAAATTACTCATTGCACTATCGATGGAAGTTGGCGGCGTGATGCAGGCATGGCAAACTTACTGCCTTTAAGACATGTTGGAAGAAGACCCCCTGGCGATGCGAAAAACATAAGAGAAGAATTTGCACATTATTTCCAAACTGACATCGGAATGGTGCCATGGCAAGAAACACTGGCGTAAATAGTATAGGTATCTAAGTAATAATATTAGAGGTAAGAAAATAAACATTTAAAACGTACCTACCTGTTCATTTATTTCGTCGTGTGAGTTCAAGCTGACGTTCGGCTCATCCCTTCCATGAAAGAAATTCAAATATGCATAAGCAAACCATGTCGGCTTATATATATCTAAAATCCCAGAACCTGAAGATTTTGAGTCCGCGATTTTCTTCTTTTCTCTTCGGTATTGAGCCAAAATAATCTTCCATTTTCTCATTACCTCAGTCGAGTCACAATTGAAACTTTGCGCCAACTCTTGAGTGGCGTCGTGTTTTTTGTTTTTATTTTTATAATCACTGTGACTAGAATCCCATAATACAGGATAAGTTTCAATAGCTTAAATAAAATTAATAATTTTATCATTCGTCCAATCCATATTTAGCTTGGTTAATTAACAATGTACGCGCACAAATCAATGTTTTCACTCCGGTAGCGGAAGCAAGACTGAGTTCGCGCACAACAGGTTTGTACACGTCGACGCGAGTCCACTGCCTGCATGTGTGCGCGCACAAAAGTATACAGATGTGCGCGAACATTTCTAGAATGTTCGCGCACAATTTGTTATTGTTTGCTTTAGTGAGTCGACCAGAATAAACATTTGTGTCGCACAATGTGCATTGCAGTGCCGCACAGTTCTGCACACTGGTGGAATCGCAGCTTTAAGTATGCACAAGCCACTGTCTACTTGGTACACTTGCTTTAGTACGGGCCTAGACCTAGTCAGGCGGCCTTGATTTTTAAAAAAATGTGGTCTGCGGTGCTTTCTATTTTGCTATTATTTATAGTTAAGCCTTTAATCTGAACTTACAATGTACTGCCGTGAAAGATGTGCTTTTCTTTAATAAATAAATAAAATAAATAAATAAATGCTTTATTTTCAATTCATTTTTATTTAGTATTTAGTATTCAGTATTCAATTTATTCATTCAGAATATACAATAAAAGCATTAATTATGAATTAAAGCAAATTATCGCATATTAGATTTCGTCAGTTGCTAGTAATATATTAATATATGTAGATATAAAACTATTAACGCATAAATATTAATTAGACAATGGCGTTGACTACAGTCGGCTTTACACGGAAGCCAAATATTTTTTCAAAAAAATAGAGCTGAATCCATGTACATGAGTATACATATAAAATAGATAATTATTATAAGAATATTAATAGTCATCTTAGGCATAGCTTAGCTTATGTACCTACAGTTTGTTCCGGGCGGTCGGGCGTCTTTTTAAAGGGCGATTCTCTATTTCAATTTTATTGATTTAGCAGTTTGCAGTTTACAATTAGCGAAAGCCGTTCGTGAACCGAACACATCCGCTCCATGGGAGTCAATCTGCATCCAGTCGCATAACTCAATGGAGGGCTTTACTAGGCGAGGAGGGTAAGGGACAGAGCACAGATGTCCCACCCCTACACCACCTGGCGCAGTCTCAACAGACTGAGGGTGGGTGTGAAAAGATGCCGAGCTAATATCGTTCGTTGGGGCTACACAGACAACCCTATATGCATATGTGGAACGCTGCAGGATGAGGACCACCTCCTATTCTGCCCACAACTGTCAACCTCTATCACACACCAGGATCTACAAGAGGCAAACGATAAGGCCATCCAGGCCGCATATATTTGGAGAGACATGTCCTAATTTGGCCCGGACACGTCAAAAAAAAAGAAAAAAAAACAGTTTACAAGAGATCTTATAGATCCAGGGGACATCAAGGGATGGATACAAGCCCCTACTCCTTTTACTACCACTACTACCAGTTTTGCAAAGCTGAGTTTAAAATCATCTATAACGTTGTTGATTTAGATTTTTAATACTGAGAAAAAATATATGGAATATTTTTAAGCGATTGCATAGCTTTTATCGCGGGCCTAGGCCAGCGCGGCGACCGAATGAAGACATTTCTTAACGAAAATTAATGATTTTAAACTGATAATTACGTCTAAACGAGTACTGCTTACGATTCGAAAAAAATATATGGTAAACAAAAACATTTTCCTAATCTTCTTAGCTTTGAATATTTTAGATTTTGGTTATATTACATAGTGTAATTAATTTGAGAAATTAAGTCTAACCGAACACAAAAACGAATACTACGCAAATACTATCTGGCGTATTGTTATGAAACCTGCACTATTTTAAAGATAATTTAATTGTCTATCTTTTTATCTACGATTTTTTTCGAATAATCCGTTTTTTTTGCTTTATCGAATAAAAAATTCGTGCGCCGCGCTCTATCGGAAGACGTTTAAATTATTCCGAATCATTTGATTCCGCAGCCGCAAATGATTCGGAATAATTTCAACGTTTTCCGATAGAGCGCAGTTATCTGATATCAGAAAAAATAAAATAAATAAATAATTATAATCGCATAAGTTGTTAAAAATGCTATGCAATAGCTTTACCGCGGCAGTCCCCGAGTGCCACACGTATTTTTTTATACAACTAGCTGACCCAGCGAACATCGCACTGTCGATGAATGTCGTGTTACAGATTAGCTGAACTTAATTTATGATTTTATGAAAATAATACAAAAGAAATATTAAGTTTATTAAGATAATAGGAAGGAAATCCCAGCTTGGATTGGGAAATGGTTATGTTTGAATGAGATATACTTACGGATGTGCACGACTTTCGACTGTGCATGTCAGTTTATGTGTCCCTTTACCGTCGACGAACGATCACTCCTCATCCATATATCTCAAAAATCGAGCTTTTCCTTTTGCAACACAGAATGCCTCCAATTGAGACGAATTAAAGCGAAAAAACTAAAATAAAACACTTTGGTCACTTCGGCAAGGCCGTTTCATAAATGGAGGATGACGTACCGAAATAATTCAAAATTTCGAACGTTTCCATGCATTTAAAATATGACATTATTAGGCTGCGTTAGTTATCAACGGGATTTTGTGTTGCATAAGGATAAGCCCTATTTATGAGATATATGGATGAATAGTGATCGTTAGTCGACTGCAAAAGGACCTTTAAACTTACATTGCACCGTCGAAAGTCGTGCACATCCGTAAGTATATCTCATTCAAACATAAGCATTTCCCAATACAAGCTGGGATTTCCTTCGCTACTTTTTAAGTAGCTTTTACTAATTTTATTTTAAATAAAAACATCATCCTATAAACGGATTTCTTTACAAACCTTATCAAATATAACAATATTATACTGTTTTCTACAATATTTCTTTAAAAAAAATTAATATTATACAATTTTATATAGGTTTACCCTATTTTGATAACATTATACAATCTTTATTATAAACTCCTCTGCCAGAAATTAAGATTGAAGTTTCTTCTTTCATTTCATTGAGCATATGGAGGTTTTTTATTTTTATTTCGATTTAATGGCTCGTTGATAACAAACTCAGCCAATTGTATCATATTTTAAATGTTGGTAGCATTCGAAATTTGAATTATTTCGAAATGTCACTTTCATTTAGAAAACGGCTTTGCCGAAGTGATCAATAGTTTATTTTTTTATTTTTTCGCTTAATTCGTCTCAATTGAAGGCATTTTGTGTTGCATAAGGATAAGCCCTATTTATGAGATATATGGATGAATAGTGATCGTTAGTCGACTGCAAAAGGACCTTTAAACTTACATTGCACCGTCGAAAGTCGTGCACATCCGTAAGTATATCTCATTCAAACATAAGCATTTCCCAATACAAGCTGGGATTTCCTTCGCTACTTTTTAAGTAGCTTTTACTAATTTTATTTTAAATAAAAACATCATCCTATAAACGGATTTCTTTACAAACCTTATCAAATATAACAATATTATACTGTTTTCTACAATATTTCTTTAAAAAAAATTAATATTATACAATTTTATATAGGTTTACCCTATTTTGATAACATTATACAATCTTTATTATAAACTCCTCTGCCAGAAATTAAGATTGAAGTTTCTTCTTTCATTTCATTGAGCATATGGAGGTTTTTTATTTTTATTTCGATTTAATGGCTCGTTGATAACAAACTCAGCCAATTGTATCATATTTTAAATGTTGGTAGCATTCGAAATTTGAATTATTTCGAAATGTCACTTTCATTTAGAAAACGGCTTTGCCGAAGTGATCAATAGTTTATTTTTTTATTTTTTCGCTTAATTCGTCTCAATTGAAGGCATTTTGTGTTGCATAAGGATAAGCCCTATTTATGAGATATATGGATGAATAGTGATCGTTAGTCGACTGCAAAAGGACCTTTAAACTTACATTGCACCGTCGAAAGTCGTGCACATCCGTAAGTATATCTCATTCAAACATAAGCATTTCCCAATACAAGCTGGGATTTCCTTCGCTACTTTTTATGTAGCTTTTACTAATTTTATTTTAAATAAAAACATCATCCTATAAACGGATTTCTTTACAAACCTTATCAAATATAACAATATTATACTGTTTTCTACAATATTTCTTTACAATTTTTTAATATTATACAATTTTATATAGGTTTACCCTATTTTGATAACATTATACAATCTTTTTTATAAACTCCTCTGCCAGAAATTAAGATTGAAGTTTCTTCTTTCATTTCATTGAGCATATGGAGGTTTTTTTATTTTTATTTCGATTTAATGGCTCGTTGATAACAAACTCAGCCAATTGTATCATATGTTAAATGTTGGTAGCATTCGAAATTTCAATTATTTCGTAATGTCACTTTCATTTGTAAAACGGCTTTGCCGAAGTGATCAATAGTTATTTTTTTTATTTTTTCGCTTAATTCGTCTCAATTGAAGGCATTTTGTGTTGCATATGGATAAGCCCTATTTATGAGATTTTATTTTTTATTTTTTTATTTTTTTTATTTTTTATTCCAACAAAAGAGAAAAACAGCGCACAGGTCTTAAGTTAATAAATAATAATAACAATATTACGGCCAAAATAGTCTCCTGGTAATATACCGTTAATGTGCGTGATGTGTAATAATATTTATATATTATGTTATATTATCATGTTCTCTCGATTTCTGAGTGTGTACGATAGAGTAGGATGAGTGTGTTTATGTGTGTGATTGTAATGTGTGTTTAATGGGTGTGTGTAAGTACATCTACGTGTATGTGTCAGTTGTGTATATATGAGAGTGTGTGATTCTGCACAGGTATGTGTCTGTTCAAGCTTTTAAGGTGTGGTCTATTACCGCTCTGATAAACTCGTTTTTGCTCATTGAGAAAATGTCAAGCTCCTGAAACGATTCGTCGTAGGCTTCCATAATTCGATACAGAGTTGAATTCCTTGCTTGATTTGTATGGAGTCTGGGTACATTGAATACCCTTGGGTGACGAGTTCGGCGCGATGGGACGTTTAAGGCTATTCTGCTTAGAATTTGTGGGCTGTCGATATGATGCGAAAGTATATTGTGGAAGAACGTCATATCAGTCACTTTACGTCGCTGCTGAAGACTCAGCATTTCGAACCTTGCCAATCCGTCAGAATATGAGGTATATTCAGCGAGGGTTCGATGACACAAGTGCCTTACGAAGGTTTTCTGAATACGCTCTATACGGTCAATGTGTACATTATACTGCGGTGACCATATAGGTGACGCAAACTCCACTATACTGCGAACGTAGGCGTTATAAAGAGTGAAGAGCACATTAATGTCGGAGAATGGTTTGCATGCTCTCAGTACGAAACCGAGAGCAACCGAGATATATGGATGAATAGTGATCGTTAGTCGACTGCAAAAGGACCTTTAAACTTACATTGCACCGTCGAAAGTCGTGCACATCCGTAAGTATATCTCATTCAAACATAAGCATTTCCCAATACAAGCTGGGATTTCCTTCGCTACTTTTTAAGTAACTTTTACTAATTTTATTTTAAATAAAAACATCATCCTATAAACGGATTTCTTTACAAACCTTATCATATATATATATACCTATATATATATATATATATATATCATATCATATATATATAGGTATATATATATATGATAAGGTTTGTAAAGAAATCCGTTTATAGGATGATGTTTTTATTTAAAATAAAATTAGTAAAAGTTACTTAAAAAGTAGCGAAGGAAATCCCAGCTTGTATTGGGAAATGCTTATGTTTGAATGAGATATACTTACGGATGTGCACGACTTTCGACGGTGCAATGTAAGTTTAAAGGTCCTTTTGCAGTCGACTAACGATCACTATTCATCCATATATCTCATAAATAGGGCTTATCCTTATGCAACACAAAATGCCTTCAATTGAGACGAATTAAGCGAAAAAATAAAAAAAATAACTATTGATCACTTCGGCAAAGCCGTTTTACAAATGAAAGTGACATTACGAAATAATTGAAATTTCGAATGCTACCAACATTTAACATATGATACAATTGGCTGAGTTTGTTATCAACGAGCCATTAAATCGAAATAAAAATAAAAAAACCTCCATATGCTCAATGAAATTAAAGAAGAAACTTCAATCTTATTTTCTGGCAGAGAAGTTTATAATAAAGATTGTATAATGTTATCAAAATAGGGTAAACCTATATAAAAGTGTATAATATTAAAAAAATGTAAAGAAACATTGTAGATAACAGTATAATATTGTTATATTTGATAAGGTTTGTAAAGAAATCCGTTTATAGGATGATGTTTTTATTTAAAATAAAATTAGTAAAAGTTACTTAAAAAGTAGCGAAGGAAATCCCAGCTTGTATTGGGAAATGCTTATGTTTGAATGAGATATACTTACGGATGTGCACGACTTTCGACGGTGCAATGTAAGTTTAAAGGTCCTTTTGCAGTCGACTAACGATCACTATTCATCCATATATCTCATAAATAGGGCTTATCCTTATGCAACACAAAATGCCTTCAATTGAGACGAATTAAGCGAAAAAATAAAAAAAATAACTATCGATCACTTCGGCAAAGCCGTTTTACAAATGATAGTGACATTACGAAATAATTCAAATTTCGAAAGCTACCAACATTTAAAATATGATACAATTGGCTGAGTTTGTTATCAACGAGCCATTAAATCGAAATAAAAATAAAAAAAACCTCCATATGCTCAATGAAATTAAAGAAGAAACTTCAATCTTATTTTCTGGCAGAGAAGTTTATAATAAAGATTGTATAATGTTATCAAAATAGGGTAAACCTATATAAAAGTGTATAATATTTAAAAAATGTAAAGAAACATTGTAGACAACAGTATAATATTGTTATATTTGATAAGGTTTGTAAAGAAATCCGTTTATAGGATGATGTTTTTATTTAAAATAAAATTAGTAAAAGCTACTTAAAAAGTAGCGAAGGAAATCCCAGCTTGTATTGGGAAATGCTTATGTTTGAATGAGATATATATATATATATATATATATATATATATATATATATATATATATATATATATATATATATATATATATATATATATATATATATATATATATATATATATATATATATATATATATATATATATATATATATATATATATATATATATATATATATATATATGATTGTAAATGTGTAAATTATTATTTTTTCAAATTGAAATTATGTTTATTACTAAATAAATGAAATGATAAAATAATGAAAGGGCACTTATCTGGTCTGTGGTGACCAGGAGTGACTCCACGCCTTATTCTTCTCTTCCTTCAGCGCTTGCTAGGTGTTTCCTGCTGTGGTATTGGAACTTGATTAAAATGGTAGCGGCAACACAACAATGCGAGACGAGAATGAATGCTGGAAAATAATAGGCGATTAGTGTTTCTTAAATATTAATGATTGTTATAAAATGTATATCAATATTTCGGCTCAGCCGTCGTCAAGATATGTGTATTTCTGAAATCGAACAATTCGTTGAAAATTTAAATTCAAGGAATCGAACAAAAAGAAATGGATTAATAATATTTTACACGATTTAGTTAAGGTACCATAACCAACCGTGCAAAACGTTATTTTAAATGAATGATTATAAATTAAAATAAAAAGCATTTGATGATTATGATAATATGATAAACCTTATTAATTTTGCCTATTGAGACCGGAACCTTTGCAAGCGCCTAAAATATAAATATAAGCTAATTCCCAAGATTTGACGTCCCTTTCCTTTGCATTATCACCCAGGCATTTTATTATTTTAACTTTAAAACATTGATCAAAAGATAAATTATGCGCCCTGGCATGTAAAGATATTGGGAGTTGGCTTTCATTTCCTACACTAGCCCTATGATTATTTAGTCTAATATTAAGTGGTGTTGTTGTTTCACCGATATAAAAGGCATCACAAGTCCTGCACAGAAGTTGATATACTATATTTTTTGAAATACAACTGCAATGAAAGGGAACCCTGTAACTATTAGTAGTATTTGGACTGGTAAAAAAAGGACTTAGATCTAACAAAGGACAAGTTTTACAACGTGGACGACCGCAAGGTTGAAGGCCAAAAGTATTATTACCAATAGAGAAATTTTGATTATTTTTTGTTTTGTTTAATATTGATCTAATATTAGGTGGTCTGCGGAAAGATAAAATTGGCGGTGAATCTAAGAGATCCTTAGTGGATGCATCATTAGAAATGATGGGGAATAAATCTGATAATATATCTCGCAGTTTCTCAGCACCAGGAAAATAAGTGGTGCTAAGGAAGATTTTATTATTATTATTATTTTTATTTTTATTTGAAGTAATTTTAGGTTTTGGTATATATTTTACTTCAGAGTTTAGAATATGTTTATCCAATAGAGGAGCAGGGTATTTTCTTTCAAGAAGAGATTGCTTTAGATTATTGAGATATTTATCTAAATTTTCTTTGTTGTTAACTAAACGGTGTCCGCGAATGGACATTGAATAGGGAATGGATCTCTTGGTGTGAAATGGATGACAGCTATCAAAGTGTAAATACTGTTCTTTATTTGTAGGTTTTATATGAATCGCGGTTTTAATTTTACCTTCGGAAATTGTTAAATCAACATCTAAGAAAGTAATTTGTGATTTAGAAATGGTATGAGTGAAATTCAAAGGGCCAAAATTATTTAGGTCGTCAAGAAAGGTTGTTAGAGTAGTTTGTCCGTGTGGCCAAATCATTACTATGTCGTCAATAAATCTATACCATAATATGGGTTTTAAATTTTGCGTTTGAAGAAAATTTTGCTCGAATAATCCCATGAAAAGGTTGGCATACGAAGGTGCCATTCGAGTTCCCATAGCAGTCCCTTTAATTTGAAGATAAAATTCATCTTCAAAGGAAAAAGCATTACACGTTAAGACAAACTCGGCTAATTTGCAAAGAAAATCTGTAGAAGGTATTTGAGGATGAGGTCTCTCATCAAGAAAATAAGAAATGGCTTCCAATCCTAAATTATGAGGAATATTGGTATACAGGGATATGGCGTCAATAGTAACAAATAATAGGTCGTCTGACTTTGGAATTACAGTATTATTTAAAATATCAATAAAATGATAGCTGTCTTTGATATGAGAATTTAGATTTTTCACAAAAGGTTGTAAAAAATAATCTACAAAAGCCGAAATTCTTTCTGTCGGAGAGTTAAAGCTTGCGACTATCGGTCGTCCAGGATTATTAGGCTTGTGAATTTTAGGTAATAGGTAAAAATTTGGAGTTCGGATAGGATCAGGAATTAAAGTTTTAACATCTTCGTCTGATAATTTTTCATTTGATTTATTTTGTTCAATATATTTTTTTATTTTCACTGCAAAATTTTTGTTTGGATCTCTGGATAGTTTTTTATAGAAAGTTTCATCTCTAAGTTGTCTCAAGCCTTCAGTAACATAGTCAGTTTTGTTAAGTATGACAGTAGTGGAACCTTTATCAGCCGGCAAAATGACGATGCTGGTATCCTTGCTAAGACTCTCAAGAGCTGCACGTTCATCTACTGACAAGTTTGATGTTGGCTTGAGGCTATTTAGAAAAGATGGCTGTGTTACTTTGTTTAATAAAATAGTAATAAAATTTTCTACCGGATGATTTTTTGGTAATGGAGGGGGTTCTTTATTAGAGTGTGGACGAAATTGAGATAGTGCATTGTGTAATTTAATATTATTATTGTTATCCTTTTGATTTGAATGCCAAAATTCGCGCCATCTTAAATTACGACAAAATTTAACAACATCATTACCAAAACTAAAATGGTTCACATTTTGAGTCGGTGTGAAATTTAGACCTTTAGCTAATACTAAATATTCATTGTGGTTAATTACTTTGGATGACAAGTTTTTAACACATATCTTGACGACGGCTGAGCCGAAATATTGATATACATTTTATAACAATCATTAATATTTAAGAAACACTAATCGCCTATTATTTTCCAGCATTCATTCTCGTCTCGCATTGTTGTGTTGCCGCTACCATTTTAATCAAGTTCCAATACCACAGCAGGAAACACCTAGCAAGCGCTGAAGGAAGAGAAGAATAAGGCGTGGAGTCACTCCTGGTCACCACAGACCAGATAAGTGCCCTTTCATCATTTTATCATTTCATTTATTTATATATATATATATATATATATATATATATATATATATATATATATATATATATATATATATATATATATATATATATATATATATATATATATATATATATATATATATATATATATATATATATATATATATATATATATATATATATATATATATATATATATATATATATATATATATATATATATATATATATATATATATATATATATATATATATATTCACTTGTAAGGTTAGTAAAGGTTGTACCTTTGCCGGACGTTTCGGAGCCCGTGGCTCCTTCTTCAGCGGCAAGAAGAATACTGCAGTCGAAGCTGTCACCTGCAACTACCCGCATTCCTCTGTGGTGCTGGGAGAGGGGTGTAATGGGCGGGAAAATGCATTTTTACATAAAAGATTGGATTTAGAATTAGGTAATGTGGAAATAAATAATGGTAATATGTAGTGTATGAGAATATATAGTGTAATTTGTATCTACACTATGTGTGTGTGTGTGTGTGTGTGTGTGTGTGTGTGTGTGTGTGTGTGTGTGAGTGAGTAAGGATGTGTTTATGTGTGTGGGTGTGCATGTTTGTGAGTGTGGGTTAGTGAGAGTATGAAAAACAGATATATATATATATATATATATATATATATATATATATATATATATATATATATATATATATATATATATATATATATATATATATATATATATATATATATATATATATATATATATATATATATATATATATATATATATATATATATATATATATATATATATATATATATATATATATATATATATATATATATATATATATATATATATATATATATATATATATATATATATATATATATATATATATATATATATATATATATGTATATATATATATATATATATATATATATATATATATATATATATATATATATATATATATATATATATATACGTATATATTAAAAGGGTGTATACTTTATGGCTGCGACCACTTCCAATTTGCGGCTGATATGATGGACTTTTGTCGAAATCTCAGGTGGATGGCGTTTTGGCAAACACATACTCAAGGTCAGATAGAGTCTCTGCATCCCGCATTAACCAAATTCCGAGAGCCGTCGAACCGTGAACCACCTTCTCTACCATTGAATCACCCAGTAGAAGTGTTTATCAATACCTTCCTCACTATAGCGTTAGATCCGGCTTTTCTTAAATCTTTGAATCCTCCATCTAATCTCCCGTACAAGGAAAGGGTAGCCCTCGGATCGCTCCGTCGCAATAATGACATC
Source organism: Micropterix aruncella (assembly GCA_944548615.1). Classification (NCBI taxonomy): domain Eukaryota; kingdom Metazoa; phylum Arthropoda; class Insecta; order Lepidoptera; family Micropterigidae; genus Micropterix; species Micropterix aruncella. The sequence goes on from OX155952.1 coordinate 38,691,897, forward strand.
ATTATACTTCCGGTCGATAAGGGTTCCTCCATAGTGGTTCAAAATAGAAGTGACTACATAGCCGAAGGGTTGCGGCAACTTAATAACCCAGAATGCTACACAAAGTTGCCAAACGACCCCAACGCAGAATATTTACGTGAGATAAAGTTGTTAATCTCCACCAACGGCCCCTCAGAAAATTTAAATAGCAAAGAAATGGAGCTACTAACCCCCAATAACTACAGGACACCAACCCTCTACTTACTGCCCAAAATCCACAAAGAAGGCAACCCGGGCAGACCAATTGTGTCATCTTTCAATTCACCTACTGAACGCATTTCGGCCTTTCTTGACTCGTTTTTGCAACCATTTGTATCGGCGCTCCCTTCGCATGTTCGTGACACATATCATTTCCTTGATATAATCAAAGACATCGACTTGCAATCTCAGCCCAACATACTACTGGCTACGATAGATGTTGTCTCGCTCTACACAAATATTCCTCATTCAGAAGGGCTGAGCAGTATTGACCATTTTCTAAATTTACGTGAAACACCCCACTCGCCGTCCACTAACTTCCTAACGAAGTTAACGGAGTTAATCTTAATGCGGAATGCATTTGTCTTCGATACGGAAATCTTTTTGCAGTTAAAAGGCGTAGCAATGGGATCAAAAATGGCGCCGTCGTATGCAAACTTGTTCATGGGTCGCCTCGAACAAGCATTTTTAAATACGCAGAACCATCAACCCCTCATTTGGTTGCGTTTCATCGACGATATATTTGTCATTTGGACCCACGGCCAAGAGACACTGGTATCTTTCCTAGAAAATTTAAACAATTTCTCCACTATGGAATTTACCTATAAATTTTCTAGCGAAAGAGTCACATTTCTAGATGTGGATCTAGTTCTTGTCGATGGTACTCTAAAGAACTCAGTCCACATAAAGCCGACCAACCACCAACTCTATCTACACTATAATAGTTGCCATCCTCCACATACTAAGCGCTCCATACCGCACTCTCTTTCAATCCGTGGTCATCGCATATGCAACAATAATTTTAGCCTCAGCACATACCTCGATTCTCTCAATTCGGCTCTCAAAAGAAGGGATTGTCCTGATGGTTTGCTTGCTAATCAAATTATTCCCGCGCATAGGCGTTTCCACTTGAAATCCAACAACACCTTGCCAAAAAAAGAAATGGTAAACTTGTGTACCACCTACTTTCCCGGAGTTGAAAAGTTAAGGCCAATTTTGAAGGACTTGTTTCCGATCCTTTCATCGAGCCCGTTGACGAAAAGTCTCTTTTCCGGCCCTCCCTCAGTGTCATATCGTCGACCACCTAACCTACGCAACATTTTGTCAAAGACAGGGACTCCATCTTCCGTGACGCAATCATCGCTACCACCAGGATCATTTCCCTGCAATCGCAGTCGTTGCAAAACATGCCCGATACACCTCCAGGCAGAAGAGTTCACGAGCCCCAATACCTCCGTAAATTATTCGATCAAATCGCATGCAGATTGCAATTCGCAAAATTGCATCTACTATCTTCAATGCAAGTTCTGTGAGGCGTTTTACATTGGGGAAACCACCAACCCTCTAAGATTGAGGATGAATAATCACAGATTCTCAGTGAGAAACGATCTGTCTAATCTTCCGATTCCACTCCACGCTCGGTCGCATGGAAAACTCTTTAACGATTGTTTTACGGTTAAGGTGGTAAAGGCCTTCCCAGAGAACACGCCTGAAATAAAGCTCAAAACATGGGAACTGGGACATATTTGGGTACTTGGAGCTTGCCATGGCAAAGGCCTGAATATTCAACACTAATATATACCGATACAGACACATTCCATCCTAAAGTATACACCCTTTTAATATATACGTAAGTATATATATATATATATATATATATATATATATATATATATATATATATATATATATATATATATATATATATATATATATATATATATATATATATATATATATATATATATATATATATATATATATATATATATATATATATATATATATATATATATATATATATATATATATATATATATCTGTTTTTCATACTCTCACTAACCCACACTCACAAACATGCACACCCACACACATAAACACATCCTTACTCACTCACACACACACACACACACACACACACACACACACACACACACAGTGTAGATACAAATTACACTATATATTCTCATACACTACATATTACCATTATTTATTTCCACATTACCTAATTCTAAATCCAATCTTTTATGTAAAAATGCATTTTCCCGCCCATTACACCCCTCTCCCAGCACCACAGAGGAATGCGGGTAGTTGCAGGTGACAGCTTCGACTGCAGTATTCTTCTTGCCGCTGAAGAAGGAGCCACGGGCTCCGAAACGTCAGGCAAAGGTACAACCTTTACTAACCTTACAAGTAAATAAAAATAATTTAAAAAAAATAAAAAACTAAAAAAAAAAAATTCAATTAAAAAATTATATATATATATATGTATATATATATATATATATATATATATATATATATATATATATATATATATATATATATATATATATATATATATATATATATATATATATATATATATATATATATATATATATATATATATATATATATATATATATATATATATATATATATATATATATATATATATATATATATATATATATATATATATATATATATATATATAGATAGTTGAATAAAAAATGCATTTTTTATGGCTATCGCTTATTTCAAAAACAGATATAAGTGATTTCCAGCTTAGTTTTTCATTCAAAATAATTTCATTTGAACAAAAATCTCATACGGTGTTTTTTATAATTCTAAAAAAAGATTTTTTTCACTTTCTTATCAAGTTTAATGTGGAGAACCATCCCTTAAAAACAATACCTGACCTTCATGAACACACCATATATTCCCACATCTCCATAATTTCATATGCCATCTTTACTTGCATCATTTACTTCCCTCCGCGAGATTATATCTCATTAATGTATACGTACGTATGTATGAGATTATGTAGCAAACGTCACATTCCATGTGCATTTCAGGGGTTATGTATATTATTATAGTACATAAATAAGTAAATAGTATATTTGATTGAGAGCATGGCAATATTCGCCTGACTGGCAATAATGTAATAACATTAGTTATATAGCGTGTTAGATTGCTTAATGCAGTGCTACGATTAGGCAGTTGGGATTTTACTACAAAACGCAATGTGTAGAAGGCACTCATGGTTCCAAAAATTGATTAATATTCTCGAAGTTTAATATGGCGACGTAGGTGGTACAACCAGTACAACTAGAGTTGCCAACTACAGCGGGCGAGCCCGTCACCTCAGGAAGTTTTAACGATTAGTGGTTCTGTCTCCCTGAAGTGAACGCAGAAGACTTGGACAAAAACAGTCCACCATCAAGCTCCGCCACAAGCCCGTAAGAGGCCAACGCCATAACCGCGAGATAGCCAGGAATGCTACCCAGCGGGCTTACACTCACGCCCTTACTTCCAATCGCGACCAGATTACTCCAGTCTCTCAATTGGTTACGAGTTCGAGGTCGCTTGCACGGTCCTCTCCCTTAACGAAGCGGTGAAACGGTGTATACCGAATCTATCGCGGACCACGGCATCCTTTGCCCGGCTGTTCACCCAGGATCGGGTAGCCGATGGTCGTTTCAAGAGCAGTCGCCGTAAGGTCCGCTACCACCCCCGCTCTATAGGAAACAGTAGGTACTGCTTCCAGACTCCCCCGACTGTTAGTCAGAGTGCGCAATCGATTGGCAGTACCAGTACCAGTACCAGTACAATGGCGCACTTTAAATGGTGCTTTACACACGCCTATATGGTATCCTATCCTGAATAATATAATAACAAATGAATTACTTACCCGGTATGTATTCCTCCACGATAGCGCACAAACTCTTCATCCGATTGAGCTGAAATTTAGGATGCAGTCATCATTTGACCATGGCGAGAGTTAAAAAGATTGTAGTTGAAATCGGTCCACCAGAGGGCTCGCTAGTCCTACTTCAATCTCGAAATATTTGACTTAGACACTTACGACTGCTTGCCGGGAAAGTCTTGGGGTGACACAAGCGATTTTTAAAAAAGCATACTTTGTATTATTTTAATATTATTTACATAAAGACGTCAATTTTTAATTTGATATACAGGTTTCAATACGAAATAATTACACACTTAATTTCATATAGACTAATAGATGGCATTCTATACTTTTGTGACGTAATCAACCCATAATATATAAAAAATGCGTCAGATGGTATTAATAATTGGATGTTCTTATTGTAATCATTTCGTACCTTCATAATTTATTTATTTATTAGTTTCAAATATTATTCAAGAGCATTACAGACGAATCCAATTCGCCCTTGAATATTAAAGCTAGAGTGTAAGTCTAAAAATAAATTAATTACATAACTAAATTAATGCTAACATTGAACAAGAAAAAAATATAAAACTAAATAAAAGACAGATTATGATAAACATGGGATAGCAGGGAGTTGCCTTTTTAGCTGCCAAAGGCAGAGGCGTAGCTAGGGGGGGGCAGGGGGGTACATATGTCGGGGCGCCAAAATGAGGATCGACATAAACTAACTTTTGTATTTTAATTTTATAAAAATGAATGTATTTTAAAACGTGAGATGTTGAACGAAAAATTAAAAATCTTAGCGTATCCAGTCCATAATATAAACTGAAAATAACATTTTAAGTTGGCCCCAGTGAGTCTCCAGACTCTCGATACGAGAAGGGGCGCAGATATCGTGTCTTGTCCCCGGGCGCAAATTACCCTAGCTACGCCACTGGCCAAAGGGATATACAAAAGATGTCTATTTCTATGGGTAAGGATTTAAGAAGAGCTATAACCCTTCCCACTGGCCTGTCTATAAAAATATTTGTACGATTGGTACGGCACATTAAACAATAGATGCGATCTCCTCGCTGTGTAATTTACCGGTACGTACAATTCAAACTTACATAGTATCTCTGGCAATAAATAGTTCCTTGAATTAATTTATATGCAAATATAATTAGGGAAATATATCGACACGTTTCAAGACTGTTGTATCCTACCATTCCTAGCACAAAATCGGATGGAAATAAGTATGGATAAATATTATATTTTCTGTAATAAATATATCTTAAAATTTTTCTTTGAATACGCTCTACAATCTGAATGTATTTGTTTTCACTTATACGCCAGATGACCGAGTTATATTCAAGTATGCTTAGGACTAAACAATTATATAGTTACATGAATATTACATAAACATTACATGAATATTATTATACCCTACTGTTTGCATATGCGAATAACAAAACCGACCATTTTGCCAGCGCGATTGCAAATACCTATTTGTAATGTGTGCACGGAATTCAACTGTAATTAATATAATCGTTAAATTATTGGGTTTTATAATCAATCAGTAGGGCCTTGTCGACTACAACGGGCGAACCCGTCATCCCAGACTGGTATAACGATATGTGATCGTTCTTTCAGCCGTGGGAAGATCGTAGAAGACTTAGAGACAAGACAATCTACTGTCTAGCTCCGCCAACAAGCCCATCAGAGGCCAACGCTTTACGACGAGGCACCGGGAAAGGTACGCAGCGGGCAGCCTCGCCCCCTGACTACCAGTTTGGAAGGAAATCTCCGTCTGGAATATTAACCTTCAGGATACTTCTTGCCTCCCGACTTGTTACAGGATCGAGATCGCTTTACGCGTTCATCTCTATTCTAGTAAGATTAATGTGGAAGTAGAAGTAAATTTCAAGTAAAAAAGAACGTCCATGAAAATGCCTGGCGAAAATCAAAAGACCAAGCTCCCCCTTTCAAAATTATAAATTGTTTATTTTTTTTATTTTTTTAGGTTGTGCTAAGACTGAAGAGAGATTCAGAACAAACAAAGACTTGTTTTTGAACTCTCACAATCTGGTCTGTTTACCTACCCGTATGTAGCTTACAAATTTTTACTAACTATACCTTGTACACAAATCACCTATGAAACCTATTTAACTAGCTGTCAAAATACGTTGTCTGTATACTATTCTTTTAAACTTCAAATAATGTTTAAATCAGTCACAGGTATTTTTTACAGGTAATAAATAAAAATATTTTAAACATTTAATTTTGAGTCATATTTTATTTTTATGCACTAGCAACAATATTAGATATCACGTCTGCCATCCGCTCCTAGGCTGCCACCATTACAAAAACTAATACCACACAGTTCCCCCCCCCCCCCCCCACTTTTTCCACCTGGAGGGAAGGTCTGCACTGCTGACCACCTTTTCTTATCTGCCCATTTAACAATGACTATCCTAATTTCGTCTCGGACCTTACAGCCCTAAAAATTCAGCTTCCACTGTTTGTAGACCATCTCCTCTCCCTCAACTCTCCAAAAGTCCTTAAATTTATCTCCCTCAACCACATTTCCCTTTAGAAACAATATTCCATTCCATAATATGACAAACTACCTAGTTTCTATTGTTTCCTTTATTGTAATTTTTGTGTCTGTTTGTTTCAGTGCTGTCCCACTAACAATCAAGATCCCATTTTAAAAATATTTAACCACCTGGCAGAATCACTCTCATTGGGTGGATTGCCAAAGGGGAAAAAACTTAGAGTATTAATATTGAATTTTTTTATATATACTCTAAGGGAAAAAAGAAGAAGAAGAAGACAAAATTAAGGCCGGCAATACACGTCTGCTTTGTCTCTACGATTGTCGGATCCGATAAAGCGGCTACACACGGCCCCAAATCGGTGGCAATATCGGGAGAGTGATATCGTAAGTAAACTCGTCCGTACTCTACACACGTCCCTGCCACTTAGGATCATAACGCACTGGCGTCCATGGCTCCGGAGCCATGGCTGCGGAGCCAGAACGTTACTAGAGAATGTATGTAGGTGCAAGCACTGGGCGGTCAGGCTCCGCTGGCTCCATGAGTCGGCAGCACGCACACACGATACAAGCGTCTGAAATGGGAGCCACTGGCTGTGCGCATCTTGGGTTGTCGACTACAACGGGCGAGCCCGTCACCACAGGGAGTTTTAACGATTAGTCGTTCTATCTCCCTGGAGTAAGCGTAGAAGACTTTGGACAAAAGACAATCCGCCGTCAAGCTTCGCCACAACCCGTAAGAGACCAACGCCTTACCGCGAGATAGCCAGGAATGCTACCTGGCGGGCGACACTCGCGCCCTTACTACCAATTGTGACCAGATTTCTCCGGTCTCTCGATTGGTTCCGAGTTCGAGGTCGCTTGCGCGGTCCTCTCCCTTACGAAGCGTTGAAACGGTGAATACCGAATCTATCGCGGACCATGGCGTCCTTTGCCCGCCTCTAACCCGGGATCGGATGGCCAATAGTCATTTCAAGAGCAGTCGCCGTAAGGTACGCAACCACCCCCGCTCTATAGGAAACAATACAGCTTCCACACTCCCCTGACTGTTAGTCATTCATTTTGAAGTATAAATAAACGGTTTACGGGGTGCCGGCGGGGGCTAAAGCCCGGAGAATCTTTCCTAAGGTCTCCGTTCGCTCACCCCTTACGCGCTACCCTTCCGGCACGCGTGAGGTTGTCGTTGCATGACATCCTGGGCAGATAAAACGACCCACGTCGTTAGAACTGCCCGGGTGGTGGGCGGGGTTTTCAACCCTCGCCTGTCGCCGCGTAAATATTAAATGTTAGTCGGAGTGCACAATCGATTGGCTTGCGCCGCACGGTACGCAGACTGTCCAGGAGCGCCAGCGGTTTGATTCCCAGGGGAAACTGACCAGGGTCAGAGTCCTACCCAGGTTCGCACCCCGTGCGTGGAGGCCGTCGGATGGGTGTTGACCCGTGAGTGTAACCGACCCTGAACACATGGGTCTTCGTGGCCAACCCATCATGGGCCCGTTAGCTCCCTGGCCGTTAGCTCACTGGCTGTGCGTAGCCCAAATGTGTGTGGCTCCCATGTGCACACGCGGAGCCGGCTCCGCAGACAGTTGTTTGCCGCTGACACTGAGCGGCGACTCTGGCCGCCTAATCTGGCTATTTCTTTTTTCTGGCTCCGCAGCCATGGCTTTGGAGCCGTGGACGTGAGTGCGTTATGAGCCTTAGTGCGAAACCGATCGTGCAGAAAAGCGCTCGTCGATCGAGATACCGCCGACACTCAAAAGATCAACAAGTAAGGATATTTAAAAAATAATAAACACGACTGCCGTTACAGAAAGTGATGTATGTATTTATAATCCATATAGATACATGAATATTTTCAGAATGTACTCAATCAGACCTTTCATTTGACACTAAACTCGAAATATTTATGTTAATTTATTGACATTTGGACATTTAGATAACTACTTGCTTGATATTTAAACAGTTAAGGTACCATATGTCACTCGGCATGACATAACGATTCTAACAATAGCACACACTTCTAAATCGATTCAAGCGTTTAGAGGTTATGGTGGAATAAATAAACGGAAAACCTACATGGATCAACTCTGAGCACATTACACTTCTCTTTTGTTGGGTATTCGAGTAAAAATATGTCCTGTCTCCACTGCGCTCGCAGGCACACTGCGGTGAAATCTTCCGATAGTCCGATCAAACTATCGGATCCGACAATCGTAGAGAAAAATAGACGTGTATTGCCGGCCTAATACAACTTCACCAGTGAGAGCTGTCATTTTTTTGTGTCGTAGCGGCAGACAGCGGCCGGCAGATAGCAGGATAGCTGTTAGGTTCGGTTTTGGTTTTTCGGTGCTTTCGTTTTGGTTTTTCTGATTGACGCGATATTTTTGTCGTTCTGACACGATCACGAAGGTGTAGCGTAGCTTAAACGAAAGCAAAATCAAGTTTTTGTTGCGGTGGTTAAAAATAGTTTTATTCAGATCGTCACCATGAAGGCTTCGAGAATTTTGGTTCAAGTTGGGAAATATTACGCCGTTAGGCCCTTATGCACTTCAATGAGGTTGGTATTTATCATCTGTTTTGTAGTACGAAAAAATCGTATTGCGAGAAATCGTTTATAAACAAATGTCACTGCGGACTTTGCCCCCGACCTGTTTATTTCAAACGGCTCTCGGCTTATTTCATCGACTTTTATTTACGGCGGTTGCCCTTGACCGTGGTAATGAAATTGGAAAGAAAGAGGAATAATTTTGGCGACTGGAATCAGTTTCACAATTGGATTAGCAAAGACTTCTAAGTATGTCATATTTAAAGTGAAAGTCACATTACATGTTCGCAATTATGGTCAATTTCAGAGATCTTGTTTAAACAATGAAATGTGCTATAAATTTCACACTGCTCATGGTTAATATTCAATGGCGAATGTCATGGTTGTTTGTATCGGTCACCAAATAAATTTAAATATATTGGCACCCAGAGCAGGACAACATTTAATTCCTTTGCATATGAAATAAAACTACACACAAATTTAATATTCACTGCACTTATTTATTTTTGTCAAAAATATAAACAAACAGTTGATATTTGATTATACAGATGACTATTTTTAACATTCAAAGTATTAGTGCATTATGGGAACCTGCTGTATATTGTTGATTTTTTAGCGTCACCCGATTATATTAATTATGCTGATTCCGAATCTGCAATAATCTTTATTCGGCCTTAACACGTTGATGGACAGTACTACCTCATCGATAGATTCGTCTGTGACACTACTTATTTCCATACATTGCCTATAGGCGTAGTGTGGGGAAGTACTTTGTTCAGACGTACTTTTGAATGTTGTATTGTGACAGTAGAATTATCTAAATTACCTCTGCGGTGACACTACAGCATGTCGTTCCTTATGTTAGTATAGAAAAGCGATCGCCGAGCGGCGTACTGATTTTAAACTAATTAAAACTCTGACGTCGACGGGTGTTCTGTCGTATCATTTTTGCAGCATGATCGCCTATAGGCGTTACTGTCCATCAACGTGTTAATAAATAAGCATAATTGCTGGGCACGATGATAACGACGCTGCACGTCAGTGTCTTAAACCGTCGCAAGGAGTCACGGACAGAGTTAAACCTCACATGTCCCTAGACTCCACATCTGCCCGCAGTTTGTCACCCGACCGGTCTCCACTACCCGCGCAAATCGTATCCTTCCCTCCTCTAAAATTCCCTTCACTTGCGAAAGAGGACTGGGAATTTCATAATAATAATTTAACTTCTATTCTTGACCACTCTGTGAACCGTAATGCCCCTGCCAGCGTCCAGCTGTCGTCCTTCCAGGTGGCGGTCCATGAATACTTCTCGGGTGTTTACCCAAAATCTACCCATGTCGACCCGGTTCACAGAGAAAACGCATTTAAGGCAAAGCTCCGTAGGCAAAAGCGGCTACTTCGTCGCCAGTTACGTGAAGCCAAGAAGCCGGGGATAAAGCCCTCTGCCACAACTTCTCGCGCGCGTACCGCTCTATACTAAAACTCATACGGAGCGTAGCAACACAAAACGACAAGCGCAAGGCAGCATTTCCCAAATCCAAAGAGGAAGCCCGGTTCGACAAAAACCGTTTTAACTATAGCAAAAAGGTTTTGTCTGCCGCCAAGGAAAAAATCCAAATCCCAGAAGAAATGGCCACGGAATACTTTTCGACCACGTATGAGGACCCAATGCGGCTCCATAATTACAGCCCTCCGCCGGGCATTACACCTCCGCACCTACCTACGGTAGCTTTTGCTTCTCAACCTCCATCTCTAGATGAGATTCTTAATCAAGTAAAGAGGAAGCCGTCGGGCTCTACTCCGGGTCCTGATGGTATTCCCTATTTAGTATACAAACAATGCCCCTGCCTTCTGCAATATTTAGTATCCATCTTCCAGAATATATGGAATAGCGGTGTAGTCCCACAGAATTTTGGCCGAGTGACAGTCATCTTAATTCCGAAGGTCCCAGTTTGCACCGGACCAAAGGACGCTCGGCCCATTGCTCTGACAGACACTGTGGCCAAAATCTTTTTTAGCATAGTACACACGAGGATGAGCAAATTCATGCACCGGAATGAGTACCTTGGAGTATCAGTTCAAAAAGGCTTCATGCGTGGCGTCTCGGGCTGCCTCGAGCACAATTCTCTCCTGGCTGCTGCCATCAATGACGCGAGACAGCACGAACGCCAAATCAATGTATGCTGGCTTGACCTAGAGAATGCCTTTGGGTCAGTCCGACACAGTCTCCTCCACTTTGCACTCCGCTGGTACAACTTCCCACCAGTCGTGCGTGACATTGTAGCCTCCTACTACAACTGTCTGACGTTCCATGTTAAAACGCAAGAATGGACTACCCGCTCTATACCATATTCAATTGGACTATTTCAGGGCTGTTGCCTCTCCCTGACGATTTTTAATATAGTTTTTAATATACTGCTGGAAAGCCTAACCCAGTTTGACAGGAAGTGGGGCTACCGTTTTAAAACAGACGGCCAATACACCTCGTCGTGCCTCGCTTTTGCCGACGACCTAACTTTCATCACCAGAAGCCCCAAGCAGCTTTCCCTGTTATTACAGAAAGTGGAGCTTTTCTGCGACTGGTCAGGCTGTATAAAAGTGAAGCCCTCCAAATGTTTTTGCCTTGGACTCGCCCGCATAGACACAAAATTTACATCCTATGACCCCAAATTGGTCTATAAGGGCTCTAATATCTCCCTTACCCAAACAATCATTTCAAATTCCTCGGCAGAAAAATCACCCATCAGGGAAAAGACGTCTCGGGCGATCATGTTATAGAGCATTTCAAAAGTTGCCTGGCAAAAATAGATGCCTTGCTAATTTCTGGCCCTCGTAAGGCCTGGATCTATGACAATTATCTAACGTCACATTTGTCATGGCCCTTTCTTATTTACGATTTTACCAAAACCCAACTGTCCCGTCTAGATGGGAGCTAACGGGCCCATGATGGGTTGGCCACGAAGACCCATGTGTTCAGGGTCGTCATACTCATGGGTCAACACCCATCCGACGGCCTCCACGCACGGGGTGCGAACCTATGTAGGACTCTGGCCCTGGTCAGTTTCCCCTGGGAATCAAACCTCTGGCGCTCCTGGACGGTCTGCGCACCGTGCGGCGCAAGCCAATCGATTGTGCACTCCGACTAACAGTCGGGGGAGTCTGGAAGCTGTATTGTTTCCTATAGAGCGGGGGTGGTTGCCTTAGAGCGACTGCTCTTGAAATGACCATTGGCCATCCGATCCCGGTTCAGAGTCGGGCAAAGGACGCCATGGTCCGCGACAGATTCGGTATTCACCGTTTCACCGCTTTGTAAGGGAGAAGATTGCGCAAGCGACCTCGAACTCGGAACCAATCGAGAGACCGGAGAAATCTGGTCACAATTGGTAGTTAGGGTGCGAGTGCCGCCCGCCAGTTAACATAACTGGCTCCTCGCGGTAAGGCGTTGGTCTCTAACGGGTTGTGGCGTAGCTAGACGACGGATTGTTTTGTCCAAAGTCTTCTACGCTCACTGCAGGTAGATAGAACGACTAATCGTTAAAACTTCCTGTGGTGACGGGCTCGCCCGTTGTAGTCGACAACTCAATATATGTCCCGTCTAGATGCACTGGTGACAGCTAGTTTAAAATCCTGGCTGTCCTTAGCCAAACCAGCTGACCCCTCGACTCTCTTCAGGTCCAATCAAAATTTTGGGCTAGCGCTAAAACTGCCCTCTCTGCTCTACGCCATCTCCAGAATAACCAAAAATTCGATTCTGTGCAATTCTAAAGATCTGGCAATATCGAAGCCTGTAATAAGTGGCCGTAGTGATTCAAATGATCTACAAGCCCGCGTAGACTTCCACAAAAAGTTCATTACTGGAATCAGCCAGAATGGCACTGGTCTGGGGTATGGCAGTACAACCACGAGCGACGTGGACTTGAAGAAGTCTCTTTTGCGGGGGGATTACGACAGCAACAGTATGGCTCATGAAATTGGCCTTCAATGCCAGAATGATTGGACAACAATTGGGGACTTTTGCATTCCGCCTCCAATGCACTGGAAGGTAATGCTCTATGACTGGACGCCATAGATGCTGAAATTTTATTTGAATGCCTTTCAGCATACACTTCCAGACCCCAGTAACCTCGCTCGTTGGAGCTTTGCCGAGGATAGTTCTTGTCCCCTCTGTAGCAATACCCCTTGCACAGCTAGACACATTCTAGCTGGCTGCAAGGTGGCCTTAGATCAAGGACGGTACACTTACCGCCATGACAAAGTTCTCGCTGTTATTCGCGAGGTAATTAGTCTCTCAGTGGCTCGTGCCAACAAGGGTTTGACAGTATCCTCCAAACCCCCAATACAGTTTGTGCGGGATGGATGGCTCTAAAGGCAAAAAACATTTAACTACAAAACCTTTCTCAATAATTGAGAAAGCTACAGATTGGATTCTGGAGGTTGATTCGGTCTCTAAGCAGTATAAATACCCTGAAAGTCTCGGATACACAGCCCTCCGTCCAGCTATAACTCTTTACTCTCTATCTTGGAAGGTGGCCCTTATTGTAGAATTAACTGTTCCGTGGGAATCAATTAGCCCAAAAGACCACGAGTACAAATTAAATAAATACCATGATCTTGCAAATGCCGTAACCCGGAACGGCTTCACTGTTCACCTTCACGCGGTGGAAGTTGGCGCTCGTGGCCTGCCAGCTAAATCTCTATTTCACCTCTTTAAAGATCTTGGCCTTTCCAGAAAAATAATCAACTCTTTCTTAGAAAAATTATCTAAAACTGCGATTTGCGCATCTTTAATTCTATGGCTTCGAAGGGGGAGTAAATGGGTGGTAAGGTGACGCTCACATGTGGCAAGACAACTGTCGTAAACCTACCACAGCCGGTTCGTAAGTCCGGAATCCACTGCTCATCCCCCAGAAGTGTAAAAAAATAGTATTATGATGGGCCCGACTCCGGTCGGTGAATTCCATGACAGCTCCGTTAGTATTTATATATATTCAATTAAGCATTGAAAGAAGCGTCAAACCGTTTTTTTTTTTTTGATAATATATAAACACCTGTGGTAGGTTGTTAGTTTTTTTTTAAACAATCATAAAATCTGAATATTATTATTTTTTTTATGTAAATTTGTTGTTTTTCTGTAAATATGCGCATCTAAGGCTTTTTTCTATCACATTTAGCATTACAATGATCGAATCGAGTAGGGTTTTATTTTTTTTTGTTTGATTTTTGAGAAAGGTTTCTAAAATGCATATATTCCAAAATCGGTATTACATACAGAAAAAAATTACCAGAAATACTAAAAACCCAACTAACACCCGATATATCGACACAATAACTAATGATTATACTAACCTAAAGATACACCACTGCAACGGTCACCATCTTCAACGATAAATCGCCTGTTAGTGACTATATTGCCAGTACGTTCCATACCATCGTTCCCCCAACTCTTCGTCTTCGGAGTTTCTCAACTGTTCTTTGAGTCCTGACAGGTCTATTTATCACAGTGCTCACCTCGACCCTGGTAGTTCCCCAATTGTATCTGAATGCAGCCTAGATTGCGATAATTTGGAATCTCTCCCATCAATGCTCGAGGCGTTGCACTGCAGATACCCTTCGAACTTCCTAGCCTGCCACATTAACGCGGAAAGCATTCCAGCTCACTACGACAACCTCCAGGTCTCATTTTCTGAAGGTCATATGCATGCAATACTTGTAAGCGAATCGTGGCTGAAACCAACATTAACATCCGACGCTTACTCTTTGCCTGGTTATAACCTCATCCGCAACGACCGCCTTAATGCTCGGGGCGGCGGCGTAGCTATTTACCTAAGGGAAGATATTCCATTTAAAGTGATTTCTACCTCTCATCAACTGTATCACGCGGGTGCAGAATACATTATATTGGAGACTTATCTGAAAAATACGAAACTTCTCATAATAGCGATGTACTGCCCCCCGACTATTAACTACTTTAATGAATTGGAGGAAATTTTGGACACTTTTATCCTATCACATGACAATGTCATATTGATGGGTGATCTGAATACATGTCTAAATAAAAATGACTCGATCTAACAAGCTTGTTAATCTATGTACCTCATCTTGTTTATCGCTCCTACCATTACAGGATACCCATCATCTCCTTAACTCGAGCTCGCGGATAGATGTCATAATCACATCAAAAAAATCTAATGTAAAGACGCATGGGCAATTAACTGCAAGTGGCTTCTCCCACCATGACCTACTTTATATTGCTTATAATGTTAAGGCCCCTAAACTACTTCCTAGATGCATTCAATATCGTGACTTTAAAAATGTGTCTCTTCCAGCTCTCAGGGCAGATGCGTCAGCCTTAGACTGGTCGCCCCTTTATAATATGACCAATGTTGATGCTATGACCCAGGAATTCAATAATAAAGTAATTAATCTTTATGAACTACATGCACCTTTGAAAACTCGCCGGGTCAAACATCTGCCTGCTCCCTGGATAAACGACACCATCCGTGCATTTATGAAGAAGCGAGATAATGCAAAAACCAAGTTTAAGCGCGATCACCATCCAGACACTTGGAATGCATATAGAATACTTCGCAATCGATGCAGTCAGCTCTGCCGAAATGCCAAGGGGGTTCATATAAAATCCTTGCTCCAGTCGGCCTCCCCAGCTCAAATGTGGAAGCTCTTCCGTTCTTTCGGCATCTGTAAGTCGCACCCTAACACTGACCCTAGCATAGATAGTGACATTCTAAATGCCTATTTCACGACTCCACCTGTAATTGTAGATAATGCTATTAAGGATATCACTTTGGAAACGATTCACAGTCACCGTTTACCTGACTATCCATCTTTTGACTTCTCTCTCGTGTCGGCCTTCGAGGTGAAAAAAGTACTGCTAAGCATTAAGTCAAAAGCTGTAGGCTGTGATGGCATAAGTTTACCGCTCCTTATCCCTTTGCTCGATGAACTGGCTGAAGTGATTGCCTTCATTTTCAACTATTCACTCTCATCTGGCGACTTGCCCTCTGTCTGGAAGAATGCTTGTTCTATTCCCATTCCAAAATCTTCCAATGCAAACACACCGGAAAAATACAGGCCAATTTCCATTCTCCCTGTACTGGCTAAGGCAATTGAGCGTTTAGTATACAATCAGCTACTCACTTATGTCTCTGACTATAACCTCCTAAACCCATTTCAGTCAGGATTTCGGCCCAACCACAGCACAACTACTGCCCTGGTACAGGTAACCGATGACATTCGACTAGCCATGGATAATCGCCAACTTACTCTTCTCGTCCTTCTGGACTTCAGCTCTGCTTTTAATTCTGTCGACTATGATATTCTCCTTGCCCGTTTAAAATCTTGTAGTTTCGCCGAACCCGTCATCAAATGGTTTCGGTCATTTTTGAATAACCGCAGTCAGTGTGTTAAATATAAAGACAAGCTCTCTAATTTTCTACCACAAGTCGCCGGCGTTCCCCAAGGTAGTGTCTTATCCCCGCTTCTTTTCTCACTATTTATTAACTCAATATCTAACGTGATTAATGCAAAATATCGTCTCTATGCCGACGATGTCCAAATCTATTCCCACTGTCGCCCAGAAGACATTGACGAGGCTATAACTTCTGTTAACGCTGATCTTGCGATGATATCTGACTGGTCGAAATCTCATGGCTTGCTCCTAAATCCATCCAAGACTCAAGCTATCATAATCGGAAGCAGCTATTTCACCTTGAGGATCGACATAAATTCTTTACCAAGGATTGGCATAGGTGCGGATGAGGTCCCAATCAGCTCTCAGGTTAAAAATCTTGGTGTATACCTCGACCAAAATCTTTCGTGGCAGCCACACATTGAGGAGATGAGACGTAAACTCTTTGGTCGCTTTCATGCAATAAAGAAACTCAAGAATTTTCTCCCCGAGGAAAGCAAAATCACAATCTTATTCAGATGTTGCCTTTCTCGACGTCAAGGAAGATCTAGCCACCAGGGTAGAAAGGCTGCAAAATGTCTGCATTCGATTCATTTATGACCTACGAAAGTTTGACCATATTACGGAGTACAGAAGGAGACTTCACTGGCTGACGACCCGAGAAAGGAGAGATACGAGAGTCCTAGGTTTGATCTTCAGAATCCTGAAGGGGGCCGCTCCGAAATATCTTATAAGTAGGTTCAAACCTCTATCTTCTCACGGGCGCCCTCTGAGATCTGAAGACAACCTACTGCTCTCGATCCCTAGTCACAGTAGTGATTTCTTCTCGCACTCTTTCTCTGTACGTGGAGCCCGTCTGGAATGCTTTACCCTCGCGTATAAGGATAGCACCTAGTTTGTATTGCTTCAAACGCAGGCTCAAAGAACACTTGAACCCACGCTCATAAACTTTTCCTTATTTTTCCCTATTTTTTCCTCCCTATTGCGTCCCTTGCGTCATTATAGGTTTATTGTTTGTTTTTTTTCTTAAATTTATTGTTTTGTTTCCCTGCTGAATTTAAATGATTAAAATTTAATTTATTAGTTTATTTTTACCGCATAACATGTTATTCCACTAGGTTAAGGTTAGCTGTAAGATATTGCTTTTAGGCAATAAGCTCGCCGTTTTGTTAAAGCAAATAAAGCGTTTAATTATTATTATTATTATTATTATTACCATCATTACCACTGTTGGTATCCTCTCTGCCCTGCCTGAAAAGAACTCCAATCTCGACCACATATCAAATTAGGCCAAAGTCCATTGCCTAGTGATAAACCCGACTAACCCCTCGAGGCCCGCGGTTTGAATTTTAATGTGTGCCTTACGGCCCGTAAGAAATTCGCGAGTCTCAAAAAAAAGATGGCGTTTCAGAAAAAAAAAACAATTACTCCGAAACTGTCACACCGATCGTCTAAAAAAGACCTGTTTTATATTCCTATTGAAATTTGCTATTAGATATTTGTAACGTCGTTATGTAAAGCAATAAAGATTATTCATAATTATTAGTCAAAGTTGTACTAACATAATTAGCGGTCGGCCTCGCCTGGCCATTTCGGGCCGTCTGGGGTTCGACGGTAAATATCAATTCTGGACGTTTCGGGCCGTCTGGTACGCGAGGGGCTAAAGACCAAAACCCAGAGAACTCTGATTGGCGGTCAGAAGCTGTTGTCTGCAATTGAACTGTCTTGTTTGCTTCAGTTTTAAATCTTCAACATGTCATTGAGTATTCAAGAGTAGTGAAAAAACTTGGGATTACTTATCGACCATACTCTTTCATAGCAGGCACAAACCAACGAAGTCAACAAACGCATCTTCAATGGCTTTTACAGCATTTGACGTTTGCAACGGTTCCGGCCAGCAAATTTTTAGAAAACTATTGCCCAGACGCTTCTATTGCCAATTTTAGACTAGGTGTCTGCAGCTTATCTTTGCTAATGAAACACTCCTTGATAAAGTTAGTTATTGTATTGTAAAATGCGGATTTACAATATTATAACTGCCCATAGACCATACAATATTTTATTGTACCTAAGTATAAATACACATTTATGTTATACTAGATGACTCGGTGAACTTCGTACCACCTAAAATTGATTTGTTTGTAACTCTTCATAAGCGTTTATTGATTCTAATCAACCTTCCAAATCCAATTCATTGAAATCTATAATAATATGGCCGAATCTAGTACGGTTTGGGTTTCGTTCGGTGATTAAATGAAAGTCGTTTTATAATTAAAATAAATTCAATGTATTTAATTTACATGATAAAATATTTAATGCTTTTTCGACTTTTCCGACTTTTTTGCATTTTTCGACTTTCTTGACTTTTTCGACTTTTCCGACTTTTTCTACTTTTTCTACGTTTTCGACTTTTTTGACTTTATCGACTCTTGACTTTTTCGACTTTTTGAAATTTTACACAATCGCACGGAATGAATAACAGTTATGGATGGCGCAGCTGTCAAACAATAGGATCGCCGCGAACGCCATCTATTGAAAGGGGCCCATTTCCCAAAAAGACCAATTTCGATTTTTTCGGTTTTCAGTTGTTTCTTTTAATTTTTCCTAAATATTTTTTTTGTAAACCACCCCTGAATCAAGGCAAACAAAACAAAAGAATAATCATTCAAATCGGCCGAGTCATTTTCGAGATCTTGCGAGACTAACGCACGGCGATTCATTTTTATATATAAGATAAATAAATACAAACCGTGCTGCCATGGTAATCGGGCCCGTCGTAATTGGTGAGTCGTGAGCAGTGGACTCATGGATTGGATAAGGCGAATGCTGATAACACGGATGAAGATTCTGGTGATGAGGAGTTCAAGTAAACTTTTTTTAAGGTGCCATCCAATAATTCTCTCCATATAATATTAGTTGACTGTAAGATATTGTCCATATGGTGATAATAAAGTATTTTTGAATTGAATCGACTGTTTATTATATTGAATCGACTGTTTCATGCAATGGCCTTTCTAACTCAATATTAACCAGGTGACACAATGTGATTTGATTCGTGGCTTTTCAAGCAAATGTTGAAGATTTTTCGTACAACCTATAGTGAACTTTTCAGCTTTAAAATATCGCTGTTTATTGTTGCAGCTTGAGGGCTGAGGCAATGGAGAAAGAGCTGCCGGTCTCGAAGGAAAACTTATCATTTACTATGAACCTTTTTCGCGGCCAATTGGAAGCGAGTCAAGTTTTCCCATTTCCTGATGTCTTGAATGATGAACAGAGAGAGACCCTCGGTGCTCTCGTTGACCCAGTCGAAAAGTTTTTTAAAGTAAGAAAAATGTATGATTTCTCTTTCATAATTTAGAATAATGCACTCTTGTAAAGGACTTCTTTATTTATTTTTAATTTTTTTCGCTTATTACTAATCAAATGTACAGAAAACTAGTGCATTGAATAGTAAAGTTAATTTAACAACATCGACTAATAACCAAATAAAATCAAACGCCGCATTAAATACTAGCTATCAGATAAGAATAAATAATTAATTATCTTTAATTTAAACCGATGATTGTTGGCAGTAAAAATATCTCATAAGGTTAACCCCTCAGGCCCCGATTGGCCGATATCGGCCACAAAACGATTCAGCGTGACTGCCCCGTTTTAATTGTATTTTAATTTAATTTGTTATATTTTATTATGTTTCATTATGTTAATATGTTTCATTTTAATTATGGGTACAGTGGTTTGGCAGTAATTAATGTTTTGGTGAGACAGTGTCGTAATTCAATTTTTTTACTAATTTTTACTAAATTTTTTTGGGACAGCAACTTGTCAATCGGCTGAGGGGCCGAGGCCTGAAGGGTTAATGCGTGAAAACGCTTCCACGAAAAGATTGTGCCATCGAGCATGAAGGTAATTATTAAGCACAAAAAGGCACCATAGCTAGCAAGCAAGTGTTATAATCAGTTTTACCTTGAGGTACATTAACCTACCTTTGGGTTAATATTCAAAAAGTAGGTAAAAAATCGTTGGGTTTTTTTTCATTAGATTTTTTAATAACCATATTTGTTTACAGTATAGCAGTTTTTTTACACCATAAACCCATTTATGACCCTTGTTTGTATTTAGAATTGTAGGAACAATTTGTCGTACGCGTATCACATACTCTTTGTGGTTTTTTTTTTTTGTACTAAAACGTACGTAATACGGCTTGTTGCTTTTGGGCGATAATATAGCGGACGTATCATGCTGCCCCCGATAATAAGAAGGGCGCATGTAGCATAAAGTCTAAACCGAGATAAAAAATGTTTTGTGTAAAAATTATTTAAATGCTTGCTGTCTCATAAAGAAAAACTATACACACATTCTGTTAATGCAATAAATTGGGTTTGCGTTTCAACTATAATGTGTGATTTATAATTTTTCTATATCCTAATTATTTATTGAATTATTAACAATTTTCCTTTTCATCTTAGTAAAAAAATTTTAGGAAAATACTTGATATTAGGTTGAAAAGTCGTAAATAGCCATTTACGTCTTTTCAACTAAGCATAGTCAATGAACTGCTTTTATTTTTAGTGTTCATGAGTTCTCACTAGATTTTTCCTTAACTTGAAAGGTCGCAATTGGCTACTTGCGCCTTTTTAATGTAGTATTGGTTATACTTGCAATATTCCTATTCTTAATTAAGCGTCCAAACATCTAAAGGAATTACTAAATATAAAAGGCCCATTTGCCACATGCGCTTAAACTACTTAGTGAATTAATAGATTGCAAAGACGCAAGTGATCACTAACGTCTTACCTACTTAGTACAGAAGAAAATGCGTCTTTTCAATTTCTGAACTGATGGAAATTTTCCAAAAGTAAAGAACACATATACGCAAATAAGCCTTTTCATTCTAGTTTACATTCAATGCGTCCTTTTAGCTCAGTATTCGTAGAAAAATACATGTACTTGCGTCCTTTGACGTTACTGTAACTTCGTGTACAGTCGAGCTAGAAAAATATAAAAAATATGTGCAGATGCGTCTTTTTTTGCTGATAAAGTAATTATATATCATCAGCAAACAGCATACACCAACTTCTTGATTATTTTTGTACAGGGCAAACATAAGAGGCAAAAACATTCTGCCTCAATCCATAGGGCCCATATTTAATCACTGATCTATCTGCTATATCCCTGAAAGTGTTTTCTATTTCGGAAAATAGTCTTATGAACATAGTACCTAGAATTAACCATTCTAGGGAATCGAGTCAGACATCCCTAGGGCCCTAAACAAATTAATTAAATCATCTGGAGAAATTGAAATAAAATAGTATTCTACTACTTACAAAGTTCTAAATATTTGGTTATTCAAACCATTAGATATTCCAAAGCTTAATCTCCTCCAAATAACTCCTCCTCCATTGTATTATTGTTATTGTTTTTATCCCATTACCTGCATAGTATAAATTGAAGAATTCCATCAAAATATTTTATTCCTATAGTAAATAATAAATTCATAGTTAACTATCATAATCGTTTATTATTCTGGCCTTTGTATCAAATCAAAGATAAGGATATCAATAAGCTTATAAATTTGAAATATCTCCACACCTATTTTAGGATATAAACAATCCGGAAAATAATGACTCCAAGGAAGCGCTGGACCCGGAGACTGCGAAGGCCCTATGGGAATTGGGTGCTTTTAGCCTGCAAGTGCCTTCCGATCTAGGCGGTCTCGGTCTCTGCAACACGCAGTATGCCCGTTTAACAGAAATTGTCGGAGCAAACGATCTCGGCCTCGGAACCACCCTCGGCGCCCACCAGTCAATCGGCTTCAAGGGAATCCTCCTCTTCGGAACTCCGGAACAGAAGCAGAAATATCTTCCAAGAGTGACCAAGGGGGAGTATGCCGCTTTCTGCCTGACAGAGCCATCCGCCGGATCCGACGCCGGCTCTATCAAGTAAATAATTTTGCAATTTTCCTGTTCTTTAATCCAAAAAGCCACTGTTTACATAATATCTACTAATTTTTCAGAATGCGCGCTGTTTTATCTTCGGACGGGAAACATTACATCCTTAATGGATCTAAAATCTGGATCAGCAACGGGGGAATAGCCGATATCATGACAGTGTTCGCGCAAACCCCCGTTGTGAGAGACGGTAAAATCATTGAGAAAGTTACCGGTTTCATCGTGGAAAGGTCTTTCGAGGGCGTCACAAGTGGACCACCTGAAAAGAAAATGGGAATCAAATGCTCCAACACAGCAGAAATTTACTTCGAAGATGTTAAAGTGCCAGTTGAAAACGTGCTCGGCGGTGAAGGAAATGGTTTCAAGGTGATTGATTATCCTTATCTACCTTACAAATTTCAGGTTGTATTACAGGTTTATCACAAGATAACAGCGCTGGATGGTAGGATAGTGATAGAATTAATTCCAATGATTGGATTAATACACTAACCATTATTGCTAATATTAATATGAATTTGCTTACTCAATTATTCCTTCTACCTCTCTGGAATATTAGGCATGTATGGCGATTTGCAAGCAATATGACGAGAAATTTGACTTGCATGTATCTTCAAGATTAATTTGTATTTGTAGTATCGGTATTTATTTACAATAACCATCTATAAAAATATTGACATACTATATTAATAATCATTACAAATAATACAAAAAAAAATATAAAATTAAAATAATCTTTAAGACAACCTTAGTATGAAATAATAGTCAAAATGCAATAAAATTAGTAAATAAGCCCGTTCATAAAGGACTGATTGTTATAAACGAAGCTGGATTTTGGTTTAAGTTAATTGGTCGATCCAAAACAGGATGAAAACTCCCTTTGAAATGAATTGTGCGAAAAATTAAAAGCTCAGTACTAAAATCGCCAGTGACAGTACAACCAGTCACCAAAATCAAGTACAGTCAGTCTGTCAAGTACAGTCAATCAGTCAAGTACAGTCAGTCTGTTTCTATAATCGCACTTGTCCCTAGGTATATCCGTTTTCGGGACCTGTTGGCCAACGCGGCACGTGGCAGCTGACTGATTGTGGCCGACTGCCTTGCCGCACTGCTGACTTTGACAGGTAGCTCCATTGCGTGATCGAGCTTTACCAGTCACGACTTTTCATTTGTCACTCAAATGCTTCTTACGTTATAAATGCTTAATGTATAAGTCGGCAACTTTAACAAAGCTTAAAAGCCTGCTATATTTGTCTCTTTCATGCACCTAAGAGATGTATGTAAAAGCTAGAAAGAGATTGTGGAGTTTATTTTTTTACTTCTGAGCGTTGCTAGCTGTACAATTTGGGTCAATGGAGGAAATGCTTTCATACATTTTAAATGCTGATAATGTCAAATGGCTATGTTAATAAGCCGACCGCAACTGTTAATAAGCCAACCGCAAAAAAAAATATGTATATTGTTTTTTTTTTCTGATTGCAATAAATCACAATTTTATCTATCGTTTAAAAGGTATAATAGGCGAAAATTCTCCCAAGGCCTTGTTAAATTATGTAGTCAATTTAATATTATTCTAATAATGGGAACATAATATCTTATTCCTGCGTTTATGTGGCTAAAATTCAGGCCACCATTGTACGTCCTTATTTGTTGTACATCTTATAAAGCCAGGCATCCCAGAAATTCAGGCTGCCATTGTATGTCGCATACATCCCATTAAGCCGTTTAATTAATTACAGGTAGCAATGAACATTTTAAACAATGGCCGTTTTGGTATGGCAGCGGCTTTGACCGGAACCATGCGCTCTTGTATAAAAAAGGCTACAGAGCATGCCACCACTCGAACGCAGTTCGGCCAGAGAATCGACAGCTACGGTACAATTCAGGAAAAATTAGCCCGCATGCAAATTCTACAATATGTAACCGAATCTCTAGCCTACATGATCAGCGGAAACATGGATACTGGAAGCGTCGACTACCATTTAGAAGCTGCCATCTCGAAGGTATGTCACATTCATTCTTCATTTTATTAAACTTTTTCCAAGTCGTGTTTATAATTAAAAGTAGTGTAAAAAGCAGGGTGTTTTAGTATTACTATGCACAATTCTGAGATAGGAAAAAAATATTTTACAATTTAAACATATTCAAACTTACTAAATATTATGGCCCAAAAATATGCCAGAAAGACTGTTGCTGTCATTTTATTTTTCGATATATTATAGATAACAACTATAATGTTACTCATAAGTATGAACCAAAATTATATTTTTATATGTCTCCATTGCGTTTCTTCGTGAACTAAAATCGGAAATTAGTCCGTGTGAACGAGACAGGGCAATACGCTAGAGCGGAGTGTAAGATGACCGGTTGTCGCTTTTTCGCATTAAAACTGCGCGCCAAGGTCAAATCTTACACCGCACGAAATATGCTCGAATTTATACGGACGAGTATAAGTTCAACAGGTAGTATTTATCGACGATCGTTCGTTTCATATTCCGCTCTAACGTATCGCTCTGTCTCGTTCGCTTGGACTAATTTTAGTTTTAGTTCACAAAGAAACGCAATCGGGCCCATAGTGTCACTAATATGCATATCAACATATGTATGTATAATATTAAATGGTTCTTTCAATTGACTGTCTGTAAAAGAAATAGTTACTTTCATAGACTTATTCAAGTTCGCAACTTCTACATGGAAATCTTGTTCACTGTCACTCTTTACTACCGCTTTCCATTGTAGCAATACGCAAAGACTTTTAAACCCTACCAAAAAAAAATACAATGAAATAAATACAAATTTTCCATCTAGAATGTCCCGAGATGTCACTAAATATCTAGGACATGTACATATCATTTAATATGCATACCTGACCCTGTTACTATGTAAACCAATTAAAATATTGCATAACCCGGTCATACATTGGTAAATATATAGAGAGGTGCGGAAATTGACAGTTGACAATTATTAATGGTAGCATTTTACGTGGCCAAATAACTCTTAACGGTTCCTTGCATCTTGGGCCTGATGGCCTGTCTGTGTTTCCCTAGGTTGGCTCAACTTGAAACTCAGCTGCCATCTCGAAGGGGGACTGCCTCCTCGAAGAGGGACTAACCTGGGAGGTCCGCTTCCAACTCTGCCTGTGGCTGTAACCTACAGTCGGGTACAGTTGGGTTTACGCACCGTGCCACGTTAGCCAATCGACTGTGCACTCCGGCGAATATACGGGGAAGTCTGGAAACGTATGTTGCCTAAGCAGTGGGGCTAGTTGTCGACCTGACGCCATCTATCCTTGAATCGATCCATTTGCCACCCGATCTCGAGTGATCTTGAAGGGCAAATGGTGCCTCGGTCTGGCATAAATTCGAATTAAATTACCGCTAACCTCAGGTAGAGGCCGCGCAAGTGACCTCAAATCTGTGACGAGGTTTGCCCGCTGGTTACTTTTCCCAGTGACTCGCGGTAAGACATTGGACTCTTACGGGCTGTTAGTGTAGTTTACCTGTGGACTGTGCTGCCCACTAAGTCTTTTACGTTCACTACATGGAAGAAAGAATGGCTCGATGTTGTTATAACTCCCTGGGGTGACAGGTTCGCCTATTGTAATTGACATCCCTCAATCTTGGCTAAATCACAGAATGAGTAATTCATCGCCTGTTTGTTAATTTCTGCAGGTATTCGCTAGTGAGTCAGCATGGTGGGTCTGCGACGAAGCTATACAAATACTAGGTGGCATGGGGTATATGAAGGCGACAGGACTCGAACGAGTGATGAGGGATATCCGTATCTTCCGTATTTTCGAAGGCAGCAACGATGTTCTGCGATTATTTGTTGCTTTAACAGGTATGTTTATTGTACAATCTTCTATTAACCATTCCGTTATTTGGTTATTTTTATTGTCTTTTTATCATTGCAGGAATACAACACGCTGGAAGCCATTTGAAGGAGCTTCAAAGGGCGTTTAAGAATCCGGCAGCGAATCTCGGTCTTATCTTTACTGAAGCTAGCAAAAGAACCATCCGATCCACTGGGTTTCCATGACTCATCTCGTGGCATCGCCCCTGCAATCGTCCGCTAACAGTGTCTCTAAGGTACGAGTGAGTGAGGGCTGAGTGAAGGCCTCCCCTTTTGCACTCCATCCTCCCGGAACCGACATACTACCTAATACCATCTGTCCATTGTGCCCGCTGCCTTCCAACATTTCTTTTTCCTATTCTTGGTCACCACTTCACGATCCTTCTGAACTTATTGGAGCTAGAGGGTTGATGTTCCGATTTTATAAGTCACTGACACATTGCTAAAATACTGATCGCATGAAGATCTGATTGATATTTCAATATTTTAGTAATGGAAGATTTTTACTATGATTTTTAAATATATTTTTTTGTTACATATATTACATATATTTATATATATTACATATATAAAGGGTCCGCCAATTAATTATTTTTTTTTTGAAAATGCTATAAAAAAAAACTACCGAATATTTTTTCAAATTTCTTTTTTTATTTGAAAGTACAATCCCTCCGGTTAATGATGGAAAATAATTTCATTCAAATGGCTGCCTCGGCTGGCCATGCAGTAGCCTACACGATGGGTCCAATTTTTAAGTACATTATCGATTGTGTGCAGCTGTATTTCACCAATGGCTTCACGAATATTGTCCTTTAAAGCGTCAATTGTCTCTGGTTTGTCGACGTAACACTTATCTTTGACGGCACCCCACAAAAAGTAGTCCAACGGTGTCAAATCGCAGCTCCGAGGTGGCCAAACGACATCAGCTCTGCGGCTGATAATGCGATTTTCAAAAACAGGGCGCAAAACATCAAGTGTATCGTTGGCTGTGTGGCACGTAGCGCCGTCCTGTTGAAACCAAATGTTGCCAATATCCTCCTCTTCAATTTCTGTGAACAAAAATTCGTTCAACATTGCCCGATAACGATCGCCATTGACGGTAACGGCCACTCCTTGCTCATTTTCGAAGAAAAATGGCCCAATTATGCCTCTGGACCAAAATCCGCACCAAACAGTGACTCGTTTTGGGTGCACCGGCTTTTCAATGAATCGTGCGGGTTTTCTGTGCCCCAAATGCGACAATTCTGCTTGTTTACATACCCGCCAAGATGGAAATGAGCTTCATCTGAAAAGATGATTTTTTTGGCAAAATCCGCATCTTCTGCAAGTCGATCGCAGGCCCACTTAGCGAAGCGAAAACGCATTGGATGGTCAGTTGGCTTCAACTCCTGAACCAATTGGACTTTGTACGGCGTCATACCAAGGTCTTTACGCAAAAGTCGTCTCAATGATGTCTGCGAAATGTCCAATTGTTGAGAACGACGGTGAACTGATGTTGATGGCGATTCACGCACACTTTCGGCCACAGCAGCAATATTCTCGGGTGTACGCACTGTTTTTGGCTTTTCACGCGTTGGTTTATCGATGAGGATGCCAGTTTCTTTCACTTTTTTCACAAGGTAACGAACATACGGAGCTGACGGTGCTTCTCTTCTTCCAAAATCCGTACGCAATTTTCGCACACATTCTGCAACATTACCATGATTTTCAAAGTAATGTCGCAAGATTTCCCAGCGTTGTTCAAGCGTATACACAACCATATTCGTTCAGCGGAAGGATAAAACTAATTATCTGTCAAATCAGACATGAGGTAAGTGTTGCCATACACGAAATAAGCACTAGTTGAAAAAAAAAACGTTACATGGCGGACCCTGTACTACATAAATCCATATAGCTATTATATTATATAGTTATTATATATTATAGGCATAATGACAGTACAGCTTGGTATGGATAAGAATATCTCAATCAGTACAAGAAATATCTCCCTGAAAGAGCCCAGCAAAATCTTTGTGCCGTTCAATAGGCCGGGAGATAGTAACAGAAAATTCCAAGTTATTTGTTACAAGACCATTCAGGAGTCAAATTAGGTAATTGTTATGTCGTTAAGTCATAATAGCATGGTAATTAATTAAATTTGTCGGATAAATTACGTTTCAGACGATTTATTACACAAAGATTTTTGTATTTTTTAGTTGTCGGTAAATAATGAATCTGCCCTAGCAAAATGCCATACTTTTATGATGGGGCTTTACAACTGGTTGTTTAGATCTTTGATGTTAAAATGTAGGCAAATAAAGAATGAATACGGTGTAATAACTTTAATTCACTGTTATAAAAGAGGGTTGGCCAAAAACCTCCCATAAATATTAGTTTTGTTCACCTTTTATCTTGTGGATCTTCAAGATCACATGGCAGAGCAGCTACTTTGCTGGCGACACAAGAATGTCGCTAATCCTTTTCTAAGCAATGGACAGCTTCAGCAAGATCTCGATGGACGATTGGTTGCTTTTCTTGAGCACCGAAAAAATTTTTAGATGTACAATATGGTTTATCGGTGTAGGCTTTCGACTGAAGTTTCAAGAAATGCCAAATTTTATTTTCGGTCGAGCTCTATATATCTGTTGTCTATTTAACAGCCCAAATAAACAAGTTGAAAACATGACAGTTTTAAGCAGACTTATTTCTGTTCATTGATGTGGGCATATCAGTTAATTGCTGTTCGTTTATCAACCAAAAATAATAATATTTTTATGGAGTCGAGGGCTTTTTCGTAGGCTCCGGAGTCAAGAAAGAATCTAACACTTTTTTATTTCTCTTTTCAGTCGGTGGATCTCTTCGGAGAAGCCGTCGAATCGGCGCTAATCAAATACGGAAAATCCATTGTCAACGAGCAGTTTGTCCTGAATAGGCTCACTCAAGCGGCTATTGATACCTACACGATGGCCGTCGTGTTGTCAAGAGCTACCGGCGCTATCACCAAAAATCTGCCATCCGCCGACCACGAAACCTTACTGGCGCAAGCGTGGTGTGAGGAAGCATCCCAGAGGGTGCAGCTGAACCTTAAAGCGATGTCTTCAAATTTGGATCTGTATAAAAAATTGTCGTCTATCTCCAAAAACATTTGTGAAAACGGTGGAGTCGTACAGAGAAATCCGCTTAACATTTAGAGCGACCATGCCTCGTTCTGAAATAAAGGAAGGACAAGATGGGCTTGCAACGAGGAGATCTCTGGAATTCTACAACAAAAATAGCTCCTCGGATCTAAACCCGCCTCCAAACCGATCGGAAGGCAGCAAAATATAATTGTTAAGTTTGTTCATAGACGCCAGAATGATGAGCTCATTTTTGCGATCCGGAAAATGGGACGAATAGCAACAAATGCGATTGGCATTAATGGAAATGAAAAGAAAATTTTCATTAATAAACAAATAAACATCTGACACAACAAAACAAAGCATTATTTTAAAAAGTCCACGAGTATGTTAAGGAACAAAATATCGAGCATTGCTGGATGCGCTCTTATCGAATTTACATCAGGAAAAATGCTGATGTAAATTCGACAAGCTACTGCTCATTGTTTATCTTCATAGTCAGAACTAAATAGTCGTATATTTTTATAATTTCGCCTTACGATTTCTCATACTACCATAATTAATCATATAGCGAGTTAGACTGATCAATTGTAGTACAATTTAACAACTAGAATGTTACTATGAAACGCATTGTGTAGATGGCATTTGTTACAAAAATTGAATAATTTCTCTTGCTATGTTCAGTAGGGCAGCGTTAATGGTATAAAAGTATGACGGCGCATTTTAGATGGCGCTGTAAACATGCCTATACGGTATAAAATAACAATATAATAACAAATGAATTTAATAACAAGGTCTATTTTAATTTGGTATACCGCCCCTGGATTCTGAAATGACTAGACTATTGTGTAAATGACTATAATTTACAGTCTCAACATACGATAAAAGTCTTCTGCTCCCGCTTCGAGTGACGACAATCGTATATCGTGTCGCTTCAGAATCCCAGCCCAGGTTTCAATACGCGCTTTGTTCAGATAGACTAATAGATGGCATTCTATCTCCATATTATTTCTGTGATGAATTATTTTTGATCCTGACAGTTTGATAATGGCTGAATTGAGATTGATATTTTTGATAATGCCATCTATTAGTCTATCAGAATGAATTATTTTTCTATTAGTCTTTATTCTACGTTATTTTTATTTCATTAGTCTTTATTCTACGTTATTTTTATGTCCTAAACCTACCACAGCCGGTTCGTAAGTCCGGAATCCACTGCTCACCCCCCAGAAGTGTAAAAAATAGTATTATGATGGGCCCGACTCCGGTCGGTGAATTCCATGGCAGCTCCGTTTGTATTTATTATCTATATGAATTATTTTTTATCCTATAAAAAATGCAATAGATGGCATTAATAATTGAAAATGCGATAGATGGCACTAATTATTATAGGTTAAATTATTGCGTTTTTATAATCAACCATTCCTTTATAAAATAACATTCATTATCTATATTATTATAGATGGCCAAATAAATTCCTTCGCTGACAATGCTATCAGCGCCACCTGCTTTCACCAGCGCATAAGGGTTGCCAAATCGTACTATTGAGTTTATTGCTATCATCATCCTTTGCTATATGTATATTCGTTTACCATTAGTTTTATTTGTGAATTTTAACATTATTGTTTTATACATTTTTTTATTGTGATCACAGAAGCCAGAAGCGAGCTTTCCTGCATGTCATGCCCGCATATGCACACACAGATACACACACACACACCACTGATGCTTTTAAATACCTCATTGTTTCTAATATTTTAATTATTAAATATTTTATATCGTATTTTAATTCCATGAAATGCATTTTTTCATTGTTGATTATTATTATTTCTGTTATTTACTACTTATATAAATATTTAAATTATTTTAGAAAATTTAACATTATTTTTCAGACAATTTCAAATTCATTTTCCCTGACGATTTTAATATCATTATAAATCAGTCAATTTTATTATACTTACAAAATAACTATGGTCAATACCTACACTTAACAATTTTATGCTTTTTGATTATTTTAATATTATTACATTTTTCGTTTATTTCAATAATATTAACCTGTCAATATTTTTAAGAAACAAGTATTACTACAAGGCGATTTCATGTTGACCTTTTACCAAAATGTGCTCCTTGAGGATTTATGTCTCTTGGAAACACGCCTCCATAATGGAATTTACAATGGTGAGATTTTCAACGATTCCTATCATGTCTATAGGAAGGATCAGCAGGGTGATTTTACAACTTGGCGTACTCTATTGCCTTCGCTTTCGCGCTGATTTTGTGAACGATAACCGGTTATAGTTCACTAAATTAGCGCGAAAGCGAAGGCAATAGAGAATGTCAAATTTATAAAATCACCCTGCAGTCACCCTCACGTTCTTCTATCTGCTATATTTTCGGAGATAATTTGGTGCAAAGTGATATAACATCAGGATTTTGTCAAAAAAAATGATATAGATATAATATGTCAAGTTGTAACCCCTTTAAGAAATTGCTCCATACATTGTTTTTCGTGATTTGTGGTATAAGAGTGATTATATTAATTTACACATTTTATTTTTCAGTATATTTATCGTGAATATTGATATATTTAAAGTCATATCACTGAACCGATTTTTCTCAATACTGATTATATACATCCACCTAGCCATGTTCGACCATAGCGACTGCATTATAGATTCCAGTGACTTCATTGTAATTTTTTTATTTTATTTTATTATGGTTTGAGGTATTGCTGGTGCGCCCTTAGGTGGCTGATGTAGCCGATCTTGGCATGGAATGTGCGTGCACATTTGGCGCAATACTGATTAGGGTACAATTCAACATGTACCCACTAATCCAAATCTAAATTTATGCCTAATCTTTTGTCATTTGTTTATGCAACATATGCTAATGAGTTATTGGATTTGTTAACTTCTTGTATATCAGTTTACACAAAGACAACTTATAGGTGCGTCATAATTTAACTGTACTTGTATCATTTATCACATATTAGTAATAAAAAAAAGGTACAACTTACAGGGTTTTCATGGATTACTTTAAAACTATAATATTTACCTTAATATTTAAAATGCACAGTGGAAGTAAATGTGTTTATCTACAAAAGAACGTCCTTAAGTGTAACCTAGCCCCCTTAGTTATCGAACTAGATTTTATTTAATCTTGTTTTTGTTTTGTAAAGTGTTGGTTTTTCACTTGTATCACTTGTCACAGGAAGCACAGAATTATATATACACACACTGAAAGTGCAGCATGTTTATAAATAATAAATATTTATTTGAATGATTATGATGTTTTTATTTTGGTGTCTTAACTTACTTTGCATTCAGAAATATTCCGTAGTTACATAAGTAGCTTACGAGACGGGCTCATATTTTCAAACCACTATTTTGAGTAAGTCCTCAATCTTGCGAATCTCCTATCTTGTCAGGAGTATCTTTTTTAAATCTACGCCACTTGACTTGATTCCAAAGGAGCTGGGTCCCATCAGTAAATTTAATCACGCTAGGTAAGAGTGATTCTTGCACTTTTTTAAAGTCGATAAAATCGTTTTGCTCATGTTTGGTTACAGTGTAAGTTTTGTTTTTTTTTTGCCAACTTAATTACTTACATTGTGCCAGTCATTGGGTACATAAATTTTGGCTGATTCAGAAGCACGCTCTATTGTAACGTGCATCGAATCGCACTCCATATAGTTATGTCCGGGTTCCAGGAATTTATAGTCTATAGTATCAAGACCACACTCGTTTGCTGTTATTATGGTCAAAACCATTGCTACCAAAATGGCGTTTCTATTTTGACCAGGGCAACAACCTGAGTAGAGTACCAGATGATTAACATTAACTGGAAGATCTTTTATGAAAATCGCTATACACGTAGATACTTCATTCGCCCCACGTTTACTTTCAAACTCACTCCATAAGAAACAATATCCCTGTTTTTTTGTACTTCATAAAGCGTGAAATTGAAAGTAGCAAGTTTCCCATTATAAAATACCGGTTTTTCATTCAACAAAGGGCTGTAGAGCACAGCTTCCAAATCAAAGTTTCCACACACATAAGCTGTTTTTGTTTTTTCAGCGTCGCTGTCTTTTTGAATTTTAGCCTGAATTTTGCTTCTTTGGTGCAAATCGTATTCATCTTTTTTATTGTCTTTTTCATCCTCGGGAAGTAATTCGTAATTATGACACCAACCACTGATCATATAAATAACACTAACATTAACTTTGCGAGGTGTGTAAAAACAGTTTTTTTATTAATAATTCTTTCTAGAAAGATTTAGAAATAGACTTAACATTGTCTGTTGTGCAAGTTTCCTAATTGTTTTTTTTAGGTATGAACGAAAGTAACCACGGTGCTATTACAGATATTTTGTTTTGGTTACTTCTTCTTCTTTCTTTTCCTTGTGGCAATTCCACGCAGCTAGGGTGCTGGTGATTTTGTGCCAGTTTGTATTGTATGTATTGTTGACGGGAGGATGACTACTGTTAATGTTAGTACCTACAAAAAAAAACAAAAAGGAAGGGACATCACAATTGCATACACAGAAGACAACATAGAGACTAAAAACATAACAGAATATTAGGGGAATATTTTGGAGGAAGAAAAAGGAGAAGGGTCAGGGTAATAGAGAAGTGCTTCTGGGGGCAGCGCCGCTCCCCACCGCCCCCCGAGAGCAGCCCCCCCCCCCCCCCCCCGGCATCGGCCGCACCGAGAATGTGTCGTCCATTGACCGCAAGTTACTGCCAAAAACTCGGCCTATTCAGCGACTTTTTCCACAGCCAACCTCGACAACGGGGCCACATTACCATCGGCCTGACGTCACAAACAGGGTCCGATCCCGGAGCAGCGAACGGAAGTGGCCACCCCCAGAAGGCATTTCGGAATATGGGTTAAATGGCTAAATGATTTAGGTTAATGAATTTAGCGATGACTCGATAAATTTTAATGGAATTGGACGCCAGAAGGATATCGATTTTGGTAGGGAGTTCGATTTTCAATTGAATGAGATTAGGAATGAACGAAGGAAAGTTGTTAAGGAGAGGGCAATTAAAGAAGAGGTGATCCACGGTGCAGATATCAAATCCACAATCACACTGTGGGGACGGAATTACGTTTATACGATATAGGTGTGCGGGCGTTGAGCAGTGGCCTATGCGCATTCTGCAAATTGTGGAGATCTCTTTCCGCCTGAAAGGTTTTTTATAATACCAAGGTTTGTTGTGAAGGTGGGGATTTATAAGAAAATAATGTAGACCTTTAGACTTGCAAGAAGAAAGATAACTCTTCTTCCAGCAGTCCTTCGTTTCTTCTTCTATTTGGGGGAGGATGTCCGACGCAGGGATTTTGATACGGAGGAGGGCTCCCCTGGAGCGGGCCTCATTAGCCAACATATCCGCCGATTCGTTACCGGCTATTCCTGAGTGGCCTGGAATCCACGTGAGTACTACTTCATCCCCTCTCTCACTGACAGTGCGGAACAGGGATCGGATCTGGTTTTCCAGATGAGAAGGGCGATGTGAGATGGCCGGATTGTTTAATTTCTCTACCAGACTTAGGGAGTCGCTAAAAATGGCACATGGGGAAATTTGGTTAGTCAGGATGTACTCGAGGGCTTTCAGGAGGGCAACACTTTCAGCGGTGTAGATTGATGCTTTGCTGTGTAATTTATAAGCGATGGGAACTCTGCGGTTGTGGTGGAAAATTCCCACCCCCACGTACCCCCCAGCTTCTGTCTTGGAGCCGTCTGTAAATATGAGGTCCCAGCCAGGGAACCTGGATGCTACGAGGTCCAAAAATACGGCATTGTTTAGAGGTGATGGGGGCTGCCCTACTGGACATTTCGACAAGACGGTTTGAGAGAAGATGTCCGGGGTGGTAAGTCTGTCTCCGAAGGGGAGATGGAAGTCTGGGAGGAGAGCATTCCTGTGAATGATGTCCTTGAGGCGGTATAGTTTCCTATGACTAACGCAGAGGGCGGGGGCTTTGTTATTTGGAGTGTTTCTCAGCAATTCGGAGAGAAGGGTGATTTTAGGAATAAGAGGGTGATTGACGAGCTGAAGGCGTTTAATATAAAATCTATCTGCTAGTAGTTGACATCGGAGGTTGACTGGAGGTTCACAAGACTCGGCTAGTAGGGCATTAGTGGGAGAGCTTCCCATGGCGCCAATGGTGCATCGGAGGCCTTTAAATTGAAGGGTGCTTAGTTTCCTTTGCATTTTCAAGCTCATAGGGTAGCAGATAAAGGCAGCATAGTCGATGTGAGAACGAATGAGACAGTTGTGGAGGAGCTTAACTGTGAAGGGATGTGACCCCCACCACACTCCACTGACTGCTCGAAGAACATTCAGTGACTTTTCACCGCTGGAAACTACATGCTCGATGTATCCCCTCCATTGAAGTTTGGTGTCTAGGATAACCCCAAGGAATTTGGCTTGCGCCTTGATGGGAATTAGGGAATTATTGAATGTTATATTCACTACTGGGGGAATATTTCTCCGAGTGAAGATAACGGCGCTACTCTTGGAAGGGGAGATAGCTAGTCCTGAGTTGTGAAGGTATATGTTTAGTGCCTCAAGCGCTTCTGATATCCTCTGCAAGGAGGCCGAGAGGTTGGGTGAGGAGTGGTATAATACAACGTCATCTGCGTACTGCAATATCCTGCAGTGATCCAGAACAACATTCTCCAACCCCCTTGTATAAAGATTATATAGGATGGGGGACAGCACGCTACCCTGGGGCAGACTAAAGACTGACCTTGAAATGCAATCAGCCAGGGAGGGAATGTTTATAGTACGGTCCGATAGGAGACGGCAGATGAAGGAACAGAGTTTTTGAGGAACCCCTAGACTGACAAGTCTCCTCCCGAGGAGGGGGATCAAGACATTGTCATACGCCGCCTGGACATCCAGGAATGCTGCGACAAGAAATTCCCTCCTATGGAAGGAGAGCCGTATGTCCGTTGTGAGGATGGAGATGTTGTCGAGGGTACCAAGGCCCCTACGGAAACCGAACTGAGTCTTGGACAGCTGGAATCTTGATTCGAAGATTGAAGATTGTTTTGGTTACGATCGGAACAAGTCTGTGATCGTAACCAAAGTGCTTCAAGCGGTTAGCTGAAAGTATTGCCAGGTTTCAAATAAAATCAAAGCACTAAAGGGGCAAACATATTATCGGACGCGTCCATTAGCCGCGGCTAATGGACTCGACCGAAAGGTTATCTGTGTAATGAATTTCTATTGAGCCGTGCACATTCTCGGACGTCGGTCGCGGACGTGACCTTGAAGCTTCGGACGTCCGATAAAGATCTGGCAAGCCGCGTCCCAAACGACTGTGCATACAGTCTGTTAAGTCGCGTCCATTAGCCGCGGCTTACGGACACGTCCGATAATATGATTGCCCCTTCAAGGGGCAAACACATTATCGGAAGCGTCCGTAAGCCGCGGCTTAAGAACGTATGCACAGGCGTCCGCGACTGACGTCCGATAATTTGCACGGCTCAATAGAAATTCATTAAACATACCTATTCAGTCGCGCCCATAAGCCGCGGCTGACGGACGCGTCCGATAATGTGTTTTACCTACATGGTTTCGCGTCTCGCCTCGCGCGAGAGTGTAAATACCCCATTATAGGGCGTTTACACTCTCGCGCGAGGCGCGAGGCGAGACGCAAAACCATATCAGTAAACAAATGGAACAGAGGCAAAGCTTCTAACGAGCGTACAAAATGTTACCTACTTGCTAGAAGCTTTGTCTCTGTTCCGTTTGTTTACAACATGGTTTTGCGTCTCGCCTCGCGCCTCGCGCGAGAGTGTAAATGCCCCATTAGAAATCACGGCTGTCATTTTTCCCTGGTTGCCACCATTACAAAAACTAATGCAACGTCCCTAATAAGTCTGTGAATGCAACTCAACCCCGTCAAATTATCGTTGCCCATCAATTGCTTATGAGCTGTCATTTTCAGTCACACTGATCGTCATTTTGTTGTCAGTCACCGTCGTCACCGTTTGCCATCGTGTTCGGCCTGATCAGTAGTGTTCGGTTTTGACTTTTTGGTGCTCTCGTTCTGATTTTCTGTTTTTAACACAATATTTTTGTTGTTCTGACGCAATCACGAAGGTGTAGCAATCCGCTCTTATTCGTGAAACCCACGAAAGCCATTGTTTGTTACGTTCCTTAAAAATAGTTTTATTCAAATCTTCACCATGAAGTCTTCGAGAATTTTGGTTCAAGCTGGGAAATCTTACGCTGTTAGGCCCTTGTGCACTTCAATGAGGTTGGTATTCGTAAGTTTATTTGCATCTGTTTTGAATGTAAAAAATGGCGGGCAAATCGTTTATAAACAGATTTTGTACTTTGCCCCCCGACCTGTCTATTACTATGCACTAATGGCCTCGGTCTTGTTATGAGATTTTCATTGGCGTTTAATAAAAGTTGACATTGACCGTAGTAATAGGATAGAAAAGAAAGATGAATAATTTCTGTGATTGTGGAATCGATTTCACAATTGGATTGGCAAAGACTTTTTATGTCATATTTAAAGTGAAAGTCACATTACACTTTCGCAATTATGGTAAATTCCAGATATCTTGTTTAAACAATAAAATGTATAAATTTCATTTATTTGCTGTTCATGGTTGATATACAATGGCAAATGCCAGCCAAAAGTTTTGTCATGCTTTTTTGTATCGGCCGCCAAACAAATCAAAATATATTTGCACCCAGGGCAGGATTTTTTTTGGAGTGGGGCTTCTCTAAGGTCTTTATGAGCCTTGTAACACTGCGACCATTGCTGATCTATTGTGTTCGCCACCTACTATAGTTCTGCGCTAAGCCTTGTGTCATTTAAGAACCGCAGCAGGCTTTTGGCGCCAGATTGTTTTACCTCCTCAGGTTGGAGGTAATGACCACCCAAGTGGGTGTATCTTTTACGCATCAGCAGGCCACACTCGCACATGAGGTGCTGGGAAGTTTCCTCTGCTCCTTGGCAGAACCTGCACATTTTTGTGTCTCTGAGATTGAGGTTGAACATGTGTTTGTTCAGGCCACAATGCCCCATGAGCGCCCTCACCAGGCCCTCACGGTCGTAAGCCTTAATTAGCGCTTTGGA
This sequence comes from Micropterix aruncella, assembly GCA_944548615.1. Classification (NCBI taxonomy): domain Eukaryota; kingdom Metazoa; phylum Arthropoda; class Insecta; order Lepidoptera; family Micropterigidae; genus Micropterix; species Micropterix aruncella. Next base: position 38,730,316 of record OX155952.1, read on the forward strand.
ATGATTCAACCGTGGCGTGTTGGCAGGATACATTTAATCCCGTTGTATATGAAATAAAACCACATGCGATTGGTTTAACCCGTCGGATGCCAACAGGGCCTATAGACACTTTGCGTCGTTTGACATATCCGCGCATAACCATTTCGGTCGACCCCCATTTATAATATATACCTATATAATAGACATGACTAACAAGATTAATTACTAGGTAACAAAGGGGAATTCATAAAAAAGCGATATTGTTAGTATTTATTTATAAAAACGACCAAAGAGTTGCGGAGCAGTTATTTGCGCGCGAAGACTGGCTTTCGAGCGGTTAATATTCATTGTACTTATTTATTTTTAATATAATAATAAAAAGAAAGTAGGTAAAATAGAGGTGACTATTTTTAAAATGAAATCAGTATTATATACAGGAAAAAAAATAGTGCAATATCGCACTAACTTGCGATATATCGATGCCATAACTAACGATAACACTAACCTAACGACTGATCACCAGTTAGTAAAGATATCGCCGGTCGGGGCGATAGATTACTGATCAGTAGAAATTCCTAACGATTCGTCACAATCTTTGACAATATATCGTCATTTAGTGGCGATATTGCCAGGACATTCCATACTATGGTTACCATGTTGGTAGCCGCGCTACCATATGCAAAAAGAACTCCAATCGGAACCATATTTCCAATTGAGCCAAAGCCCATGGCCTAATAATAAACCCGACTAAAGACAATACCCAGTGAACTCTGATTGTCGGTAAGAAGTTGTTGTCTGCGATTGAACTTTCTTCTTTGTCTCAAATCGACAACATGTTTCGGGTATGGCATGTTAAGGCCACGTGCGCGTTACGGGCAGCCGTCCGGCTAACCACAGGTTGCGATTGCGGCTATCCGGATGGCGGCTAGCCGTAACCGCAACAGGAACGTGCAAACTAGCACTATTTAATTGCTATACCCCAGTGCCTATAGCAACCGTCATGCTGGTCGTCAGTCGGGCTGCAGCGTTTGGAGCAGTGCAAATAAAACTATTTTCTCTTACATATTTATTGCGGTCAACCGGACGACTGACTGCGTTCCGGCTAACGGCAAAGTGCGTAGGTACCCTAAGAGTAAAAAAAACTTGGGATTACTCATCGACCATAAACTTTCATGGCAGGCACAAGCCAACAAAAAGGGGATCAAAGGATATAGTATATGGACCAGAACCCTTGATGCCCATACCCCAGGCCCAAATAAAAACATGGCTATGCAGGAACACCGACGAATCCCACCTTACAGAATGGAAAAAAAAACGCAGGATGCAGGCAAACAAAGAATGCGGTTCCGGAAGCGTCTAAAAAACTTGCCCGCAACCTCACCAGATTAAAAAGGGACAAAATCCGTAAAGTCATAGGTACTATGACAGGCCAATGTCCCCCAAACACACCTGTTTACCATAGGTGTGACAGACAGCCCTCTATGCAGAGGATGCATGGAGGAAGAAGAAACGCCACAGCATGTGCTCATGGAATGCAGGAGCGTGGCAGAGCGATGGGCAAGAATACTACAATCTCCAGCATCTGTCCCGGAGGCCTGTAGCAACCCAAACAGGCTGCTAACCTTCTGGGACAGCCTGGGTTGGCTGGAGTAACATAAATAGAAACATGAGCCACGCACAACGGCCCAATCAAGAGGCCAAGTGCTGGAAAAGGCCCAGATAAACTAACTAACTAACTAAGCCAACGAAATCAGCAAACGCATCTTTAATGGCTTTCACAGCGTTTGACGGTTGGTATTATTAACTATACTAAGAAGATTAGGTATTATTAACTATACTAAGAACTACATTTTCCTACCTTTTTCTATACCCTTTCCAAAACGATATTGTCATACGAAAATCAAGAAATAATATAATTTTTTTATATTCAAAATTTGGTTCAGTTTATTTCCGTAAATTTGTCACATATTGTTTTTAGGTGCCGCTCTTAAAATTCTCTCTATCATATAATTGGTTGACTAAGATATTGTCCATGTGGTGATAATAAGTATTTTTTTCAGTTTTAAAATATTGTTTACTGTTTCTTGTTGCAGATTGAGGGTCGAGGCAAAGGAGAAGGAAGTGCCAGTTACGAAGGAAAACTTATCATTTACTATGAACATTTTTCGCGGCCAATTGGAAGCGAGTCAAGTTTTCCCATTTCCTGAAGTATTGAATGATGAACAGAAAGAAACCCTCGGTGCTCTCGTCGACCCAGTCGAAAAGTTTTTTGAAGTAAGAACAATGTATGATTTCTCTTTCTTAATTTAGAATGATACGCTCCTGCAAAGAAGTTTTTTATCTATGTATTTATTTTGCTTATATAGCAGAAAACCAATGCGCTGAGCAGTTAAGGTGATTTAAAAACACCAATTAATAATAAACGTCGCATTAAATACTAGTTATCAGATTTTTTAAAATATTTATTCAAAGAAAGGAGTAATATTTTTAACTGCATTACATTATCACATTTTCACTAGAGGCTTCATTGTGAACCATAGGCATAATAGAACAGACTGCGGGAGTACGAAGGTGGACTGTGAGTGAATGCGATAGCGGAATAGAAAGAGATAGCTTCATATGGGCCCCCTCTATCCTTGTCTAGTTGCGCGCATGCACTTTTATCATTCTTTAATTGGGTATCATAATTAATCCTGAATCATGTCCTGCGCATGCACTACTAAAGAAGGATAGAGGGGCCCATATGCAGCTTTCTCATTCTATTCCTCTATTGATTTCTCAGGCTAGTCGAGTCGTCTATTCTAGTATATGTTGTGATCAGTAGAAAAATAGAGAGCACCGCAGCCCAGTATTTCTTCAGATCAATGCCGTCGAATAAATAATTAATCGCCTGTAATTTAAAACAATGACGGTAGGCAGTAATTAGCTCCTTGATTAATTTTGTACTTTATATAGTCTTATGAACATAGTACTTAGAATTAACTATTTTGGGAAGTCAGATATCCCTAAAGTCCTAAACAACAAATTAATTGTGTGACCTGGAGAAATTCAAATAAAATAGTTCTAATATTTAAATATTCCAACCATTATATTTTCAGTAAGCTTAATCTCAATTAACATTATTATTATTATTGTTTTATACAATCATCTGCATGGTGATAAATTTTGAAAATCAGTCGTAATAATTTATTCTTATAGTAAATAATAAATTCACATTTAACTATCATGATAATTTATTACTATTGCCCTTGTGTCGAATCAAAGATAAGGTTATCAATATGCTTATAACTTGGAAAAATCTCCATATCTTCTAGGAAGTAAACAATCCGGAAAAAAATGACTCCAAGGCAGTGGTGGACCCGGAGACTGCGAAAGCCCTGTGGGAATTGGGTGCTTTTGGCCTGCAAGTGCCTTGCGATCTGGGCGGTCTCGGTCTCTCCAACACCCAGTATGGTCGTTTAGTGGAAATTGTCGGAGCAAACGATCTCGGCGTCGGAATCACTCTCGGCGCCCACCAGTCAATCGGCTTCAAGGGAATCCTCCTCTTCGGAACTCCGGAACAGAAGCAGAAATATCTTCCGAGAGTGACTGGCGGGCAGTACGCCGCTTTCTGCCTGACGGAGCCATCCTCCGGATCCGACGCCGGCTCTATCAAGTAAATAATTTTACAATTCCTTGTTCTTTAATCCAAAATGCCTCCGTTTTAATATCTGCTAATTTTCAGATCGCGCGCTGTTTTATCCCCGGACGGGAAACATTACATCCTCAATGGATCTAAAATATGGATCAGCAACGGAGGGATAGCCGAAGTCATGACAGTGTTCGCGCAAACCCCCGTTGAGAAGGACGGTAAAGTCATCGAGAAAGTTACCGCTTTCATCGTAGAAAGGTCTTTCGGCGGCGTCACAAGTGGACCGCCCGAAAATAAAATGGGAATCAAATGCTCCAATACAGCGGAGGTGTACTACGAAGATGTTAAAGTACCGGTGGAAAACGTGCTCGGCGGTGTAGGAAATGGTTTCAAGGTGATTGATTATTCTTATCTACCTTTCAAATCGTGCGTTGTATTACAGGTTTATTACAGGCATTAGCCTATTAAGTCAGGGGTCTCCAAACTACGGCCCGCGGGCCGGATACGGCCCGCGTAGCTACTTTATCCGGCCCGCGCTCGTTTGTGTAAACATGCCACGCGAGCGCAAAGTGGTGCCACCCGTCATCGAAACGACAAATACAAAAAGACAAATACAAAAACGAAAACATAATTGACTTTTATAAGAACCTTCCTGAAGATTACCCTAACCTGAAGAGACTGGCTCGAGGACTACTATCAGTGTTCGGAACGACGTATTTGTGTGAAAAAACTTTCTCAAAAATGAAGTAGGTACATCAAATCAGCTTACCGCACAAGGCTCTCTGATGAACATCTAGTCTCTTTTAATAATAAGTACTTCAAAATTCAACCCCAGTATTAACCCGTTGAGTATGATACGACCAAATCTGGTTGTGAAACAATTATCCGTTGAGTATGATACGACCAGATCTGGTTCCGCGTTTTTTTCACTTCTTTGACGTTCTCATATTTAATTCATAATTATCTAATTGTTTTACAAAATGATATTTCAATGTTCTATATTCGAAATTTCAATTCAATCATTGTGCAGTTGTTCTTTTTATGATTGGTGTAGTAGTTTCGTAGTTATAGTACTTTAAGTCGATGTCGCCGAAAATCCTGCAAAAGAGACAGATGCATCCATGAAAATACCCATTTACTCCAAGGGTTAAGGAAAGTACTTACAGTATTTCGAGTTTACAATTAATTAAAATTGATCGACAACTGCATGTGTCACATTATTTTTTTTACAAAATTATTTTATTTTTCTCATTATTATACTAAACATTACTCAAGGACCTACAGTACAGTACAGACCTACAGTATTTCGAGTTTAAAATTTATAAAAAAAAATATATGGAAAAAAATACGTTTGATTCTGGTCCGCCAATATTATTTGACAGGTCAATGTGGCCCACTGCAAAAAATATACTATACTGATAGAATATACTATAGTGATAGAATCAATTTCAATTGGATTAATATGAATTTGCTCAATCAAATGTTGAAATCTTATTTGCATGTATCTTGAACATTAATTTATATTAGTAGTATTGGTATTTCTTTATTGTCAATTATGGTAACGCAGAGGTGTTATTATTACATAATAAAATTTTACACAATTTGTTATTCAGGTGTACAACTAAGTTAAAATATATTGACATACTAACATAATAATTACAATTTTTATAAAAAAAATCGGTTTTGTCACCTCAAGACTTTCCTGACAAGTAGCCAAGGACGATTTCATCTGAATGTTAATTTCATAAATAATATCGATGAGCGCCCTCTTTCGGTTGGCGAACGAACCCGGCTGGGTTTGTGTAGCTTGTATGTGAGATATTCCAGCCAAAATTTCACAATATGATTTTGGCTTGATGGGCCAATTTTTGATTTTGGATTTTGACCCATCAAGGCATCTGTATACTAAATTTCAAGTTTTTAAGTCCATGAGGATAATATATGATCAGTGCGCCCCCTGGTAGACCGATTTCAACCACAATATTATGATGCCTGCATACCAAATTTCAGCTTAATCGGTTTAATCATTTGGGCGCTATCAAGGAGGAATACAAACAGACAGACTTCTATTTATCTGAATTATGCTGTCTATTTCAGAATCTGGAAATGGTCTTAATCTTCTCAGGGGGCTCAAAATAGACATTTCCGTCTTCATCTCAAATTAAAACATTACACGTTCACAATACTTTCCCTCTTGGTCGGCTGGTGGGCCGGGAAAGTTATATATTAAACGTAAAGTAAAAAAGTCAAAATAAAAATAATAATTATAACAAACTCTTTATTGTTATTGATAATTAGACACAAAAAGGAGAGCTTATTGCTACATGGCAATATCTTACGACTAACTCAATCATAGTGCAGTTGGGCGGTGTCGACTACAACGGGCAAACCCGTCACCCAGGCTGGTATAACGATATGTGATCGTTCTTTCAGCCGTGGGATGAGCGTAGAAGACTTAGAGACAATACAAATCTACTGTCTAGCTATACCGATACGCTCCATTATTAAATGTGCGGATATCAACCTCCATAAGAACTACGCCAACCACCGTATCTATATCCACTCGAATAGCAAGACAGCTCTTATGGCACTAGCCTCGAATACTATTAATTCAAAGCTAGTGCGAAACTACTGAATTCCCTGGGCGAAAAAAACAGGGTAATTCTAAGATGGGTTCCCGGCCATGCAGGAATCGAGGGAAATGAAAAAGCCAACGAACTTGCTAAGACGGGAGCAAAGAGAATGTTATACGGCCCTGAACCTTGCTGTGCCTTGCAAACCTAATGCTCAAACAAATATGTTTAGAACAATCCTTCAACCACTGGAACAACAGGCCAGGGTTGAAACAATCCAAAGCACTAATTAAGGCTTACGACCCTAAGACGGCCTGTGAGGCCTTATCGCTAAATAGGAACAATCTACGCATACTGGTCAGGGCGCTCACGGGACATTGTGGCCTCAACAAACACATGTACAACCTCAAGCTCCGAGACATAAAAATGTGCAGGTTCTGCCAAGGGGGCGAGTAAACTCCCCTGCACCTCATGTGCGAGTGTGGCCTGCTGATGCGTAAAAGATACACCCACTTGGGTGATCATTACCTCCAACCTGAGGAGGTAAAACAATCTGACGCCAAAAGCCTGTTGCGGTTTTAAAATGACACGAGGCTTAGCGCAGAACTATAGTAGGTGACGAACACAATAGATCAGCAATGGTCGCAGTGTTACAAGGCTCATAAAGATCTTAGAAAAGCCCCACACTACAAATTTTAAAAAAAAAAAATATCTATGAAGCCGGACTTTGGTTTAAGTTTATTAGCCAATCCGAAACAGGATAAGAATTCTTTTTTTAAAAATTGTGCAAAAAAAATATTTATCGGTACTAAAATCGCTGGTAATTGTACAGCCAAACACTAATGTCTGTATCTATAATCGCATTCGATCCCAGGTATATGCATTTTTGAGACCCGTTGACCCTGCACTAGTAAAAATAAGCGACGACTCCTTCGTTCTCCAGGCTGCCATTTTATAAAGCTGCATACTTAATTACAGGTAGCGATGAACATTTTAAACAATGGCCGTTTCGGTATGGCAGCGGCGTTGAGCGGAACCATGCGCTCTTGTATTAAAAAGGCTACAGAGCATGCCACCACGCGAACTCAGTTCGGCCAGAGAATCGACAGCTACGGTACGATTCAAGAAAAATTAGCTCGTATGCAAATTCTACAATATGTAACTGAATCTCTAGCCTACATGATCAGCGGAAACATGGATACTGGAAGCGTCGACTATCATTTAGAAGCTGCCATCTCGAAGGTTCGTCAACTTATATAACTTATACTTATGTATGTAGACACTCCTAAGATAGGTTTTTTAAAATGATTTTTACACTTTCATACTTCCTAAATATTATGACCCAAAAATATTCCAGAGAGGCTTTCTGTATTCGTATTTTTCTGTATTTTATAGATAACCAACTATGATATAACTCGCATAAGTATGAACCGAAATGAGATTATACTAGGTAACTACCCAACAAGCACACAAGCCATATAAGAAGTGCCGAATATAGCTTTAAGCTGTTTAAAAGTCATGTAAAGGCGTTCAGATTAACTGTCAGCTATGTAAACGTGTCATTTAAGGCAATTAAATAAATTACAAACAGCTGCCATGGAATTCACTGACCGAAGTCGGGCCCATCATATAGTTTTATTACACTTCTGGGGGGTGAGCAGTGGATTCCGGACTAACGACCAGCTGTAGTAGGTTTAGGACAGCTGTCTTACCACATGTGAGCTTCACCTTACCACCCATTCAATCCCCGAAGCCATAGAATTTGAGATGCAGAAATTGCGGTTTTAGATAATTTTTCTAAAAAGGAGTTGATTATTTTCCTGGAGAGACCAAGATCTTTAAAAAGGTGAAACAGAGATTTAGCTGGCAGGCCACGAGCGCCAACTTCCACCGCGTGAAGGTGAACAGTGAAACCGTTCCTGGTGACGGCATTTGCGAGATCATGGTATTTATTTAATTTGTACTCGTGGTCTTTTGGGATATTTGATTCCAGAGTCCGAGGAGTTTGATTCCGGAGGAATGCAAAAGTCTTCAATCGTTGTCCAATCATTCTGGCATTGAAGGCCAATAGAGTGAGCCATACTATTGCTTTCGTAATCTCCCTGCAATAAAGCTTTCTTCAAGTCCACATCGCTCATGGTTGTACTGCCATACCCCAGACCATTGCCATTCTCGCTGATTCCAGCAAGGAACTTTTTGTGGAATTCTACGCGGGCTTGTAGATCATTTGAATCACTACGGCCAATTATTACATGTTTCGATATTACCGGATCCTTGGAATTGCTTAGAATCGAATTAGAATCAGTTATTCTGGAGTTGGCATAGAGCGGAGAGGGCAGTTTTAGAGCTAGCCCAAAATTGTGTTTCGACCTGAAGAGTCGAGGGGTTAGCTGGTTTTGCTAAGGACAACCAGGATTTTAAACTAGCTGTCACCAGTGCATCCAAATGACAAATAGATGACAAATATCTAAATATATAATATACTTGACTATCAACATTAATAAATAAAATAAAATACAAACGGAGCTGCCATGGAATTCGCCGACCAAAAATCGGGCCCCTCATATATAATTATTACACTTCTGGGAGGTAAAGGGTGGATTCCGGACTAACGACTGGCGGTGATAGGTTTAGGACAGCTGTCTTGCCACATGTGAGCGTTCACCTTATCACCCATTCACTCCCCCTTCGAAGCCATAGAATTTGAGATGCAGAAATCGCAGTTTTAGATAATTTTTCTAGAAAGGAGTTGATTATTTTCCTGGAGAGACCAAGATCTTTAAAAAGATTAACTTTAGGTAACAAGGTAGAACTCGTAAAAAAATCGATATTGTTAGTATTTATATATAAAATGTACTAAAAAATGTGCGCCATTTTTGCACGCGAAGGCTGGCCTCTGAAAGTTTAATCATTGCATGTTTATTAATTTCTGCAGGTATTCGCTAGTGAGTCAGCATGGTGGGTCTGCGACGAAGCTATCCAAATATTAGGTGGCATGGGGTATATGAAGGCGACAGGACTCGAACGAGTGATGAGGGATATCCGTATCTTCCGTATTTTTGAAGGCACTAACGATATTCTACGATTATTCGTTGCTTTAACAGGTTTGTTTATCGTGCAACATTCCATTAACAATTCTGTTATTTCGTTATTTTTATTGTGTTTTTATCTGTGTAGGAATACAATACGCTGGAAGCCATTTGAAGGAAATTCAAAGGGCGTTCAAGAATCCGGCAGCGAATCTCGGTCTTATCTTTAGTGAGGCTAGCAAAAGAGCCATCCGATCCGCTGGACTTTCCAGCGGGCCTTCCATGGCTCATCTCGTCGCTTCGCCCCTGCAATCGTCCGCAAATAATGTCTCTAAGGTAGGAGTGAGTGCTGAGTGAAGGTCTACCGCCGACATACTGTCTAATATCGTCTGTTGATTGCGCTGACTGCCTTCCGACATTTCTTTTTCCTATTCTTGGTCACTATTTGGTTATCCTTCTGAACTTATTGCAGCTAGAGAGTCGATATCTCGACTCCACAAGTCACTGACATATTGCTCAAATAATTTCTTTTTTATCAAGTGGAAGATATGATTGATTTTTCAAATTATAGTTCAATGTTTTAGAAATGGAGGATTTTTACTGTGATGTTTTTTCTCCTTATATTTTATTATAATAAATATTATAGGTAAGCCAATGCCATAATAATAACAACTAATGTAACATTAACTTTTGCCAAATAAGTAAAAATTGTCAATCTGTTATCATAACATAATTATAAGAAACAAAGTGTCATACATGTTAGCATGCCTTCGGAAAAGAGACAAAATCCACAAAGACACAAGAAAATACCCAAATAATACTCAGCTTCTCAAGTACTATAAATCTTACAGAAACATTTGCAAAAGGCTAATTCAAAAAAGCAAAGTTAATTACTACAGTCAGGAAATTAAAGAAGCAAGCGGGGACAGTAAAAAAACCTGGAGGTTAGTTAAAAATATCGCATTCGGTAATAAGCAACTGATGGAAGTAAAGGAGATCAAAATAAATAATGAAGTGAAATCATTAGAAGATAATTTCGAAGAAATCCTGGAACATTTTAATAAATATTTTGTAAATGTAGGAAAAACTTATGCCAACAATATTTTGAACAATCTAAATACTTCTGAAAAGATTCTAGGTGCATCAGTAAATACGCAGCCCAAGACGAAAACAAACCTCAAACTCTACCAAACATCTAAAGATGAAGTCGTCAAAACTATTACATCGCTAAAAAACTATTCTGCGCCAGGAAACGACGGCATCACAGCAGAAATACTGAAAATGTCAATTGATTACATTGCAGAACCTATTTGCCATCTTATCAATACTAGCTTTGAAAACGGAGTTTTTCCTCAATGGCTGAAGTTTGCAAAGGTTAGACCACTACACAAGGGTGGAGACGAAAATGACATTGGTAATTACCGTCCCATATCGCTCCTTAACATCTTGTCAAAAGTAGTAGAAAAAATTGCCAAAAAGCGTTTAATCTCGCACTTAGAGAATGAGAGTCTTCTATCCAGCAACCAATTTGGGTTTAGAAGCGGTTTAGGAACTAATGAAGCATTACTTACTTTCACACAATACGTTGTTGAAAACCTCGACAAGGGTAGTAAAGTTTTAGGGACATTTTTAGATTTATCGAAGGCTTTCGACACGGTGTCACATATAATATTAATAAAAAACTGGAACATTATGGAATAAATGACACAGCATTGCAGTGGTTCCAAAGCTACCTTGAGGGAAGGACGCAAACAACGTCGATACATGATCGACAAAGCGCGCCACTTAATGTATCTTTCGGTGTTCCCCAAGGTAGCGTCTTGGGACCCGTATTGTTCCTAATATACATAAATGATTTATGTGATCTACCAATAAAAGGAAAAATAGTGGCGTTCGCGGATGACACCGTGTTACTTACGTCTGCTAACAATTGGGAAGATGCATACCGCAAAGCTCAATCGAACCTAAATCTGACGAAGCAGTGGCTCGATAACCATATTCTCACTTTAAATATTTCTAAGACTAAAGTTATACAATTTCACATCAAGGCAACAATAAATAATTCAGAAACCGAAAACCAACTGACAATACACTCAACTTTTTGCTCTAGATCTGACGTCTGCAATTATCAAACCATTGAAAGGACTAGGGAATATAAGTATCTGGGTGTCACTATGGATGCAACATTGACATGGAAGCAACATGTAAGCAACCTAGCCACAAGAACAAGGAAACTCGCCTACGTGTTTAGAGAGCTTCGAAATATTCTACCAAAGCCCCTTCTCAAAACTGTGTATATGGCGTTGTGCCAAAGCCTGTGGTCCTATGGCACAATTGCATGGGGTGGCTGTACCACACAAGTACTCCTTCCTTTGATCAATGCGCAGAAGCTGATTCTAAAGGTCATCAATAAAAAACCCCCTAGATACCCCTCAGCGAAACTCTTTACAGAATATGGAGTACTTGATGTGAGGCAATTATTCATAAAACAATTACTAATTGAGTTTCACAGAATCAAGGATCAGCAGACAAGAAGCCAACAAACTAAAAACACAAGGCAAGCTACTGGGTCGAATTATAATATTCCGATTGTAAAGTCCTCATTTGCCCAAAGGCATTTTTACTTCCTTGCGCCGAGATTTTATAATAATTTAAATGAGAGTTATAAGAATGCAAACAACTTAAATTCATTCAAAATACTTATAAAGAAGTACCTGCTTGAAAGGGGTCCAATGTATGCGGAGTCTCAATTGCTCTCGCTAATAATTTAAGTTGTTTTATTAAATTATATATTACTAACTAATATCAAATCTCGTGTATTATTTGCTATGTATATATATGTGTAGGTATGTATATATATATATATATTTATGTATGTGTGTATGTATGCGTATGTATATATTCTTATGTATTATGCAATGCAACTTAAGTTCATAATATCAAAAGAGTCAGCTCGTCGATACAATTAAACAAAAATCAGCATCCCTAGATACGGGTCTCTGACCTAGTTAGGAATGCGGATAAACATTTTCACCATAGGATGTGCTCAGTCTCTCCCAACTCAACCATATTATGTAAATGGTGTTTATATGACATATTATATGAAGTTATTGTAAATTAATAAAATAAATAAATAAAATAAAAAAAATAAAAATAAAATACATTATCACCATAAATGATACACCATAATTCGGACAATAAATATATTTCTATTTCTATTTGATAGTATTGCAACTACATTTTTGGATTTATGAGCTTTTTTATCTTTAACTTAACGGTCTGAATGATGATAAGTTTAGCTTCTGCATGTCTGATTCCATTCCAAACGACATTTTTTTCCAAAATTCCAACAATTCAATATTTTTCTATTTATCTTTTCAGTCGGTGGATCTCTTTGGAGAAGCCGTTGAGTCGGCGCTAATCAAATACGGAAAATCCATCGTCAACGAGCAATTTGTCCTGAATCGGCTCGCTCAAGCGGCTATTGATACCTACACGATGGCCGCCGTGCTGTCGAGAGCTACCAGAGCCATCACGAAAAATCTACCATCCGCCGATCACGAAACGTTACTGGCGCAAGCATGGTGTGACGAAGCATCCGAGAGGGTGCAGCTGAATCTTAAAGCGATGTCTTCAAATTTGGATCTGTATAAAAAGTTTTCATCTATCTCTAAAAACATTTGTGAAAACGGTGGAGTCGTACAGAGAAATCCGCTTAACATTTAAAGCGGCTGTACCTCGTTCTAAAATAAAGTCTATGCAGCCAAAAAATTAGCGCAATAACAATAATGAGAAAAATGTATTTTTTTATGGCAAAGACGATGGTTATAATAAATCGAGCAGGATGACTGTTTCGTTTAGATAAATATGTAGATAAATTAAATTTACACACACTGAATGAGCAGTATTTTTATAAATAATAAATATTTATTTGAATGATTTTGATGTTTTTTTTATTGTCCTAATTTACTTTGCTATTTTCGAAAATTCCAGAGGTTACCTGCATAGCTTTCGAGCAATAGGCTCATATTTTTAAACCACTTTGGGTAAGCACAATCTTATGGATTTTTAGTTTTTCATATCAGCAAAATCATAGAATTTAGAAGCCGTGCATTCCTTATTTATTTATAAGGCACTCTGGCTGGTTTTAAAATTTCAATTAAATCATAGAATAGACCTGGGGGCCTATTTTTGAAAAATTTTGCATGTTAAATTTGTCTATGGCCCATGTAAATTAAATGGACCATAGACAAATTTGTCAAGCTAAATTTTTCAAGAAATGCCACTGGATGGAGTACAAATGCGTCCAATTTATTGTAAATGGGAATGTTAGGTCGTTTTGCTGATACGAACTAACCGACATCATAAAAGCGGGGGGCGCCAGTTTTGCATGCGGCAAACTTGCACAAATGTCACTTTTGACAGATCCAAATTTGTTGAGGGCAGATTTGCAGGAGGCAACCTTGCAGGCGGCAACCTTGCAGGCGGCACTTTTGCAGACGGCATTCTTGCAGAAAGCAAACTTGCATACAAACCCGAAGTTAGCAACGTTTGAGAATGGCGCATTAGGACATGATTACACGAATAACATAATTTTATATGATTTTACAAACCAAAAATAAAGCAGTAAAGCGGTCATATGTTATTAATTTTAAATTTAGAAAAAGAAGTAGCAAATTATCATGTCAGGGTAAATTAAAGTGGTGAATATTTTTACCTCTCCACATTTAATTACCGGCATCCTTGTAGTGGATGATTCAGTACATCAAACTAAACATTAAAAAAATGTTTTAAGTTTTTCTGTTAGGTTAGGTTAGGTTTTTCTTTCCCTAAAATCGAAGTGACATTAATTACCGGCATCCTTGTAGTGGATGATTCAGTACATCAAACTAAACATTAAAAAAAATGTTTTAAGTTTTTCTGTTAGGTTAGGTTTTTCTTTCCCTAAAATCGAAAGTTGATTGCTGAGATCCGCGATGGAGAGGACACTCAAAGAAGTTGACTGGTTTCCCTACCCTGACATATGAAAACGCGGCTTTTGTCGATTTCTACTCTGGTAACACTAAATTTTAAATACGATGTTTTGCTTCTAACTTCATTTTCTGCAAAAATGACGTCTGCAAAAATGCCGACCCTCGAAACGTTAGTTTGACATTTGCAAAACTGCCTTCTGCAAGAATGCCGTCTGCAAGATTGCCGTCTGCAAATCTGCCTTCTGCAAGTTTGATGGGACCCATAAAAGCGAGCGAGCGCGCACATCACTAATAAATGACAGTGACAGACAACAAACATTCTCGGAAAAATAACCTAAAATTTCCTTTCTTGTTTGTATTACTGTTCTGTTTGTGTTTGTATTTTCAAGTGAAATGAGTGTTTATTGAGTGTATTTACATTAGAAATCATGAAATTGGTGAATATTCACTCAAATATTTCAGTTATAAGAAGCCGGTTTATTGAATGTAATTTGTGTTGACATAACGTTTTTGTTGCAGTATTGCTTAAGTAACGATGCGGCCAAGCCGTGCATTGTTATCAGCTTTAAAGAGCTGTTAATAATGCTGGATTGTGGCCTGTCAGCTCACTCGACACTTAGCTTTCTTCCGCTGCCCCAAGTACCGAGCACTCGACTCTCCTCGCTGCCAACATTTGTTCCTCCGCATATTTCAGATCCACTTTTAGAAGGGGTACGTATGGTATACAAAAAAAAACCGTATATTTTAGTATTGGTACCTTTTTAACATTGTTGTAAAAGTAATAATGTAATCTTTTTTCCGCCTCAATAAATAAGCGAGATATAGGCATTAAAAGAAGCGTCAAACACCTACTTTTTGGTAGGTTGTTAGTTTTTTTTAAACTTTCAAATATTGCGGTAGGTAGGTTAAGTTAGTTTTTAAAAGAACTAACTGAAAAAAAATAGGTATGTAAATTTGAAATTTTTTATGTTTCAAAATATTCCGACGCTATTTCCTATCAGATTTAGCATTACAGTGATCAAGTCTAGTACTTAGGGTTTTTTTTTAATAAATTAAAAATGTGCCAATACCGTATAAAATACCTATATTGGTGGTCAGTGCCGGGTTAACCCATGTAGAGGCTCTCAGGCCGTCGAAAACTCGGGGCCCCCTTTGCACTTTTCGGGGCCCCTTTTGGGCTGTCAAACATTATGACGACAATATTGGGTAGAATAGACGTGTATATAAACAAAACACTATTGCACCGGCAAAATGGGCCATCAAACATTTCTGACAACGCTTATGTCGCGTAGCAAAGGTTACACAGGCTGGTGGTTGCAAACTGTCGATAATTTATAACAATTGAACTATTAGTCAGATCGAAAAGTTATTAAATGCTTTCTCGTTAGGATTTCAATTCAATGATTTTTTTCTATCTATTAGAAACAATTTAAAAAATGTGTTTGTTATGACCCCTTGTCGCAGGGCCACTAAAAGGTGTGGGGCCCGTAGGCCGGTACCTACTTGGCCTATTGGATAATGGTGACTCACAAACTACTAGGTAAATGCTATGAAGCTCCCTAAAAGATATCACAGGATAGTGAAATAAGCCTGACATTCATAAAAGAATACTGCAGAGTCAGAAGTGATGAAGAGGCGGACTGACTTGCCTGATAGGGATCAGCTGGGTAGTTAATTCGGCCAGAACCGATATTACCGTTGGCAGAGGGATAAACAAGGCCCACACTACGAGATAGAACTAGAGAATGGATTATAAATATTGGAGTAGAACAAATCTAAGCCAAGCTTTGCTTGCCATTAGGAAACTCAGACTCCTACGTACTAGCTATTGTATATGTATGCGGCTTCTGAACATCATGGGAATTGCAACTGGCCTCTGGTAAATTGGTTGCGGAAACTGTAGGTTGGAAATCCTTTTCTATATGGGGCAAGCTACAATGGTCCTTAACGAAGACTAAGTGCTTTGAGATCGCAGTCACATAGAATAACTAGGTTTTTTTCTAGTTCAGTATAGTTATTTCGACTCTATACGATATGCAGACATTCGTGCGGCGTTAGCCAATTGACTACATTCCAGAGAATAATGGGAGGGGTTTGAAAATGATCTTATACATTTCTAAGTAGCGGGGGTGATTGTTGACCTGATGACAGCTACTCTTGAAACAACCCGTTGGCCACCTGATCCCGTATGAAAGAGCTGTCGACTACAATGGTGAACCCATCACCTCAGGAAGTTTTAACGATATCTGTCTCCCATGAGCGTTCAGGATTTGGGACGAAAACAGTCCACTGTTTAGTTACGCCACTCGACTGTCAGAGGCCAACGCCTTGCGGCGAGACACCGGGAAAGGTAAACAGCTGTTGGATAGAAATCTCCGTCTGGAATTAACCATCAGGATACCTCCTACCTCCTGACTCGTTACAAGATCGAGGTTGCTTTCGCGGTCCTCTCCCTTACGTAGCGGTGATACGGTGTCTACCGAATCTATTGCGGACCACAGCATCCTTTGCCCGGCTGTTCACCCGGGATCGGGTGGACGAATGGTCGTTTCAAGAGCAGTTGCCGTGAGGTTAACAACTACCCCTGCTCTATAGAAAACATTGTTTCTAGACTCCCCCCCCCCGGCTATTAGTCGGAATGCACGATTGGCTGACGCCGCACGGTGCGCAAACCGTCCAGGAGCGACCGAAGGTCGACTCCTAGGGGAGATTGGCCCGAAGGCCAGAGTCCTACCCTGGCTTGCACTTCTGCGTGGAGGCCGCCGGATGGGTGTTGACCCGTGCATTTGAGCGACCCCATACAACTGGGTCTTTGTGGCCATACTGCAACAGGGCCCATTAGCTCCCTGAATGCGGACTGCGATAAATTCGAACTGAATTATCACTAACATCAGGTAGAGGCCGCGCAAGCGACTTCGAACCTGTGACCAGACTGGAGGCCAGAGAAATCTGGCTAAATCTGGTAGAGGTCAGCCCACTGATATCACTTCCCAGTGCCTTGCGGTAAGGTGGTGGCATGTTGGCGTAGTTAGACGGTAGACTGTCTGGTCCCTAAATCTCTGCGTCCACTTCACGGTTGAAAGAATGATCTAATATCTTTATACCTTCCTGGGGTGGCGGGTTCGCCGATAGTAGATGACATCTCTAAAGTGCAGAAAGGGTACTGATTCCAAATGGTTCTGTGCGGCTTGGGCCTGATGGCCTATTTGTGTCTTCTTAGGTTAGCTCAACTCACGGTTCAGCTCCCATCCGGTTATTCCTCGAAGACGGACTAACCTAGAAGGACTGTGAACTCTACCTGCAGTTATAGACACTTGGGATCGGAGGTTCCGATCCAGGGGAACACCTCGGGAGGACCTTGGCGGTTTGCGCGCTGTGCAACGTCAGCTAATCGTTTATGCAATCCGGCAAATAGCCGGGGAAGTCTGGAAGATTCCTGGAATTGTAATTATATTTTTTAATGAACTTAATTGAATCTTTTCTTATTACAGGAGCTGAAGGAATGTTGTGGCCGTGTATTTGTAGACAGCACACCAGAATTTTGCCCCCCACTAGACAAAGTCATTGATTTTTCTCAACTCGATGCGATACTAATTTCCAATTACACGTGCATGATGGCATTACCTTTCATAACTGAGGGAACGGGGTTTAAAGGAATTGTCTATGCAACCGAACCGACTCTACAAATAGGAAGGTTTGTTTTGTTCTTCCACTTCAAGTCCTCTAAGAACGTTGACGGCCGAAAACGTAAACTTGTCTATCAGGAGCTTGTCTAATAATAAATTAATAGTCTAAAAAAAACACTAAAAGCACACTTTTATAAATGATCTTAAATCGTGGTCAAAGTTCATTACAAGACCTTTCTAACAAGTCCAAACACGGCTATGATACGATATTCCATCATGGAATGCCAGTGCCTATCTTCCAGCTTCATCATCAGACCTTGAAACCTAATCGTGGTCAAAGTTTATTCCAAGGCTTTTCTAACAAGTCCAAACACAGCTATAATACGATGTTCCATCATGAAGTTCCAGTTCATATCTTCCGATCCATCATCAGATCAGTTTGACAGTACCATGTTATTGTATTGTCATCAGAACTACATACAGCTGCCAATTTTCATGATGCTACGATCCTTGGAAGATGGTTAAATTAGTTACCTTAGATTCCATTACATAGTTACATACAGGTCGACCTAATAAAAGCGTGTTAAAAGGGATGTGAATGAAATTTTGTAGGAGTTTGTACTTAGCGTTGCGTACCATATTATGACAAAAATATGAAAGTTTTCGGGCGGCTGCGACTAAATTGCAAACTCTTGCTGCCCTCAAATAATAAAGCCGCAACCCAGCTTAGCGTTTTGTGGCAATACAGCTTAAACGATTCCCCTCATAGGGTTGCATCATATGGTGTGGTTATTTTTTATTTTTTATTTAGGAGATACGATATAATTAGGGTTGCCATGTCTAATGTTGAAATCCTAGGATGGAACGTTTAAAAAACCAGAACATACGTTAGGAAAACCAGGACATACGTTAGAAAAACCAGGACGCTTACTAATTAGAAGATACTAAAAACCTATTCCTTTAACATTTATTATATAGGGTATAACATTTATTATAAGATTGCTCAATGTCATTATGTCTTGGCAACCCTTCTGCACCAGCGCTGATAGTATTGTCTGGCGAAACTAATAGCAATTTATTTGGCCATCTATAATAACATTGATAATGAATGGTTTTAAAGGACTGATAAAAAAACTCATTATTTAACCAATCATAACAATAATAAAATAAAATTAATTATTAGTGCCATCTTTCGCATTTTTATGTTGCTGATTACATCACAGAAATAATCCGCATCTCAAATTCTATGGCTTCGAAGGGGGAGTAAATGGGTGGTAAGGTGAACGCTCACATGTGGCAAGACAGCTGTCCTAAACCTACCACAGCCGGTCGTTAGTCCGGAATCCACTGCTCACCCCCCAGAAGTGTAATAACACTATATGATGGGCCCGACTTCGGTCGGTGAATTTCATGGCAGCTCAGTTTGTATTTTATTTTATTTATTATCTATTAAACTATTTGATAATTAAAGCTTCTAATTATTATGAATTCGAACCTGTATAACAAATTAAAATGTCATCTTTATGTAAATGATATTAAAATACTAAGAGTTATGATTTAAAAATTCGTTTGTTATTATATTATTATTTTATTTTGAGATAGGATACCGTATAGAGTTTCTTCCATCTATTGGATTACATAACAGAAACGTAACATACGAGAAAATATATCAATGTCTGGAACTATGAGTTCATACACGTTCCGTTTCATAGTAATTCCAAAAAAAATTATTTTTCAGTTTTTTCCAAAAAAATTTATTAAAAGTTGCTTCTTCATTGTACTGAGTTACCCACAAAACAATGCCCGTGCAGTAATAACACCCCGTATACCAATGGTACGCAATGACACCAGTAGTGCAGTCTGCGGTTGCGGTCTGCAGTAATGTTCGAAATTGTAGCTTTAGAGAATTCTTCTGAGATTTTGAAGTACACTGCGAGCCTATTCAATTCTGCAGCGAATTTCTTGCATATTATCCTACCATCTAAGGTATAATAATAATAATAATAAATTCTTTATTTGCATCTGTCAATACAAAAAAAACATTTGTGTCACCCCAAGACTTTCCCGGCAATTAGCCAAGAACATCATCTCATTAAATTTAAACATTCGAATTTGGAACGATCAACACAACGCAATGAAGATTTAAATTTTGAACAAGCGTTGCGATATCAAACGCGCAACACTGCAAATTTAAATATTTCATTGGCCCATACATTTGTATCGTGGAATTTAATTATTATTTTTGCAGCTTATATTCCAGATATTTCACAACATTTTTTTTAAACAATAAACAAACCAAAATTTCACAATGTGATTTCGGTCCAACAAGGCCGTGTACCAAATTTCAAGTCTAAGTCCAATATTTCTAGGATAATATATGACCAGTGCGCCCCCTGGTGGACCGATTTCAACTACAATCTTTTTAACTCTTGCCATGACCAAATGATGCCGCATGCCAAATTTCAACTTAATCGAATTAAGCGTTTAGGCGCTATCGTGGAGGAATACATACACACAGATACACAGACACGCAGCAGACTTCAGTCTGAAATTGGTCTTAATCGTCTCAAGAGATATGTCTGTCTTCATCTGGAGTTTTTGCGCATTCACAAAGCTTTCTCTTCTGGTCGGTTAGTGGGCCGGGAAAGTAATAGACAAAGAAAACACAAAATTTCACATAAACAAAAACTATGTAATAAAACTACAAATGCTGCAGAGTTTGGACTAGAATATGTTATAAAAAAATATTTTTAGAAGGAAATATTTTTTGTTTTAGATTAATTGCTTGTTAATTAAATAATTATTTTGGTGATTACTTGATGTTGAATATTTTGAGGTACCCCTAATTTGCAAATAAGGGGTATCCACAGGATATCCAATAATATGTGTCTATGAATAATATGTGTGTCCTGGTTTTCAGGACACACATATTATTGGTACCACTATTTAATGACAATAAAATAAAATAATCAAAATCATATAAAAAAAAAAACTAAAAAAACATCAAATAATCACCAAAATCAAAAAATCTTATTTTAATAACATATTCTTGTGGTCATTGAATATTCCAATTGATCTCGATCGCAATGCTTTTCCTGAACGATTTCATTCCACCGCAGAAAAATAAGAGATCATAGTGTAAACAGAGCTGTGTAGTAATCATTGTGTAAACAGAATAACCGGTGTGCCAATGGACATCATGATGTGGGGGCAACAAGCTGAAGCGCTTAGCAAGATTATGTGCTTGCGACTTATTTGCGCTATCGAACCTGTTTACAATTAGTAACAATACCTACTGCAGGCAGGAGGGGAACAACCCTGACTCAACAGCGACATTTCCGATGGATCACTGGTAGTTCTGTTTACACTATGGTAGCGCTACGAGGTCATCTCTTCGCTTACCACAAGCTAAGCAAGCTAAATAAGTTTTTCAACATGTAGACATATAACCTATTCCGATATTCTATGCTCCAAATCAAATGTTAACTTTTTAGATTCTATTTAGAAGAGCTAGTGGAGTTCATTGAACAAGCTCCGAAAGCGCTGATTGCCAGTCGATGGAAGGAGATTCTTCATATGCTGCCGCTGCCGCTTTGCGATGCCTTGAAGCCTCGATCATGGAAACATCTGTATAATACGGATACTTTAGCGAAAGCCTTGTCCCGAGTGAGGATAGTCGGTTATGATGAAAAAATCGTAAGTAATACGTAGGTAGTAATACGTAAAGACTCCTTTGTTTGATTGCTTGAATAAATGTTTTGTTGAGAGAAGAATACATTCAAAGAGTCTAGATTAGATTACACTGTGACACCCCAACCAGAAATACTCCAGGCCCGGTCCACAGGTAGGCACATTTTGTGTAGGATAGGAGTACCTGCTCTTAAACAGGTAGACAACTTGGGTTGTCGACTACAACGGGTGAGCCCGTCACCACAGGGAGTTTTAACGATTAGTCGTTCTATCTCCTTGGAGTGAGCGTAGAAGACTTTGGACAAAAACAATCCGCCGTCTAGCTACGCCACAACCCGTAAGAGACCAACGCCTTACCGCGAGATAGCCAGTAATGATTACCTGGCGGGCCCAACACTCGCGCCCTTACTTCCAATTGTGACCAGATTTCTCCGGTCTCTCGATTGGTTCCGAGTTCGAGGTCGCTTGCGCGGTCCTCTCCCTTACGAAGCGGTGAAACGGTGAATACCGAATCTATCGCGGACCATGGCGTCCTTTGCCCGCCTCTTACCCAGGTTCGGATGGCCAATGGTCATTTCAAGAGCAGTCGCCGTAAGGTACGCAACCACCCCCGCTCTATAGGAAACAATACAGCTTCCAGACTCCCCCGACTTAGTCAGAGTGCACAATCGATTGGCTTGCGCCGCACGGTTCGCAGACCGTCCAGGAGCGCCAGAGGTTTGATTCCCAGGGGAAACTGACCAAGGCCAGAGTCCTACCCAGGTTCGCACCCCGTGCCGTCGGATAGGTGTTGACCCAAGAGTGTGACCAACCCTGAACAGAATGGGTCTTCGTGGCCAACTCAGCAAGGGCCCATTAACTCCCAAAGACAGGTAGAGAGATAGAAGACTCATCGACCGGTATTTAACGACCTGAAGCTTAAAAAAGAGAAAGGGATTTGGGTGGGGGGAGCTGTTTCAGTGGCCATGTTGTCATAACTGAATTTTTCTTGACTTTTCAACCGCTTTGAGTTCGTTTTATTTTTTTCCCTCCATTGCAGGACATTTATGGCGCTCTCGAAGTGACAGCGGTCAGTTCTGGCTTCTGCCTCGGTTCGAGCAATTGGGTTCTGACTTCATCGCATGAAAAAATCGCTTACGTCAGCGGATCCAGCACTTTAACAACTCATCCACGCCCGATCAACCAAGCCGCACTCAAAAACGCTGACTTGCTGATAATAACCGGTTTGACGCAAACTCCAGCTCATAACCCGGATAATATGCTCGGCGATCTGTGTATGCACGCTGGTATGTAATATTTTTTTAAACATTAATTCGATTACGTTATAGTCTAGCCAGGAAATGGCGGCAGACGGCCATAGACAACATTTTAAAAATCCACTGTTGATAACCATAAATGAACTCAGTTTTTTATGTTGAATGGGGATGGGTGTACAAAACTTTTTGTAGGTAGCGCTTTTTGTGAGCGATGAACCGCATGAGCGAGTATCAAGTAGATGGGTCATTCTGGCTCCTAATTGGAGCGCAAACGGGAGCCTATTCCATTTGCAAAGAGCAGATCCGGAAAAGTGGGTTCTACTCTGAATTCGAACTCAACAAATATCGCACCGACTAGCCATTCCATGCCAAGTTCCGAGGAGCCAGCTACTCCCTTAGCTCCATCGAGCCTACGAGTCATGCCATTCCGAAGAGCCGGCTCCTTCCTTTGAATCCATCTCGCCGATGCGACATTCCACTCCGGGAACCCGGATGCTTCCGGAATGAGCCATCGCTCACCCCTCCAAGTCGTAGCACTGAGTCGGTCATTCCGGCGATGCGAATGGTTCTTTTGCAGGTCAATTCCTCTAGAATCAGTCATTCTAATTATTTTCATTCCAGGGCACGAGCGCGCCGCCGTGAACACTATGAATATTGGTAATAACGATAAAAAAGATTTCAATATCTTGGGAGACTATTTCCATCAAAAAGAACCCAGGGTGTTCATTTCATTTAATAAATGAAGATATATTATATATATTTTAAATACACATTTATTCCGCCGTTAATATTTGTATAGAAATATCTATTTTTTTAAAGTTTAGTTTATTTTCTTTTCAATTTGTAACAATAAAATACCTGCCTTCTACGATTGATTATATAGGTTATTAGATTTCTCAATGCCATACTACGTTTTAACAGCTAGGATTTTACTATGAAACGCAACGTGTAGAGGGTACTAATATTTCCAAACGTTTCTCTTATGTGGCTCAATAGATGGCATTCTAAACATGTCTATACAGTATCCTATCTCAAAATAAAACAATAATATAATAACGAAGGTTTTTTGAACCATAGCTCTTATTATTTTCACAAAGATGTCCATTTTAATTTGATATACAGGTTTCAAGTCATAATAATTAGGCACTTTAATGTTTAAATAGTCTAATAGATGGCATTCTAATATCTCCGTAGTATTTCTGTGATGTAATCAGCCTGTATACAAATGCGATAGATATGACTGATTATTTAATGTTATTATTGTTATCGTTGGTTAAATCATGGATTCTTATAATCTATCAGTCTCTATAAAAACCATGCCTTATCAATGTTATTATAAATGTCGAAATAAATTGCTATTAGTTTTGCCGGACAATACTATCAGTGCCACCTGCATGTCGCCGGCGCAGATTGCCAACACGTACTATGGCATTGAGCAATCTCATACCCTATATAATTAATGCTACTACCATAAAATCAGCATGTATTTCTACTATGCTTGCACTAACAGGATAGGATAGGCACGCATAGAAGAAACATTGCTTTATCCAACTGTATCCTTATGATTATAGTTTAGAGGAATGTTGCCATATTGTGATTTTAAAATTGAAAATATCTCACCCTGCTGCCACGATTCGCTGGCCAGACTAAACATTAAAATAAGTGTAAAACTTTTTTTCCACAGCCATGACCCTTCGAAGCGGCGGCAGCGTCCTGATACCCTGCTACCCCAGCGGAGTAATATACGACCTCTTCGAGTGCCTCTCGGCGAGTCTTGACAATTCGGGCCTATCGCAAGTGCCCATGTTCTTCATATCACCTGTAGCGGATTCCTCGCTCGCATATTCAAACATTTTGGCCGAATGGCTATCCACTGTCAAGCAGAATAAGGTCTACCTGCCGGAAGAACCGTTTCCGCACGCATTTCTGATACGCAATTCACGCTTGAAGCATTATAAACATATTCACTCCGACGGGTTCAGCACGGATTTTCGACAGGTGACATGATTTTAAAATTAAAAAAGCGACAGTAATTTTGGGACAAGCTTCAATACATTAAAGCAGAATGACAGGCAACAGGCATTAGGATTCTTAGGAATGATTCCACTATAAATTATATATGGGTAGGAACACCGAGAAATGTGTAGTGCTTCATATTGGGAAAACCAACCCTAGCATGCAATATTCTGTGGCAAACGCCCAATTAGAAGCAGTTAAGCAACAAAAAGATCTTGGAATAACAATAAGTGGAAATCTCAACTTGGAAAATAAATACAGTAGGACCGCGGTTATCCGAACCCCGATTACCAGAGTTCCGGGTTAACCGAGGTCGAAAAGGCCACGGCCAGGCCATGTTTTTACCCCTCAATGTCACCCCTCTGCCCCAATTTTACTATGGATTTTTTTTTTCATTTCAGCCATGCGTTGTTTTTTGTGGCCATCCCAGTCTTAGATTCGGCGATACGGTGCATTTTATCGAAATGTGGGGCTCCAATCCTCTACACGCAGTCATATTTACAGGTATAAAAATATATAAAAAAATATAATGCGAAATGTTGTCAGCCTATTTTTTTCTAGTTCTGAATTATTTTATTTCTACAAATCGCTCAATATTTGTTTCCAGAGCCGGACTTCCCATACGTAGAAGCACTGGCTCCGTTTCAACCTCTAGCGATGAAGGCTTTCCACTGCCCGATAGACACATCTCTTAACTTCTCGCAGGCGAATAAGCTTATTAAAGATCTTCGTCCTCAAGCTTTAGTTGTACCTGAGCAATACACCATACCGTCACCTCTGCTGCAACCGAAATCAGTTCTCGCAATTGAAGTAAGTACTGTTTTTGTTTACGGGTTTCGTTTTCGACATGCACTCCTCTACGTATTTCCGAGTGTTTTTTGCCAGAATTCACTAAAAATTGGATCACAAAACATTGCTTGTAATGTGAGTCACTCATTTTCACGACGCCACTAAAAACAATCGTGCTATTGACTTCAAACTTCGACTGGAACTAAAGGAAGGTCTTTCCAGACGTGAAGTTATAACTAAATTCCTGGAACTAAATTGCCACACCTCGTATGCAAACCTAAAAAGTAGCAGGTATATTAAAAACTGGTAGAAAATTAGGTTGTCAACCGCCTAGTGTTTCAATCATGAAACTATTTCACAGATTATTACTTCTGTTTAAAATTATTTTAAAACGGCATATTTGTCACGATTTCAGGATAAACCATTACTGGTCTTCAAGCGCGGAGGAGTAGTCCGACTGCCGATAGTGAGAAGATCGGCTCGCGGAGAGCTCGCCCCCGAACTGGTCGCTAAACTGACTCCGCAGGAAATAAGGCCCGGTCTGCATTTGGCCGGAATCGCCGCTTCGCTGACGATGCGGGACAACCGCTTCATGCTCACGGAAGCGCCGACTCTGCCCACCGCCTCGACTTCGCAGCCGCTGCGCTTCGAGTGGAGCAGTTTGGACATAGACGAGTTTGTGCGGGAACTCGCGCACGAGGGAATCACCGACGCCAAGGTTGAAACGGGCGCCGACGGCTGCATCATCCACTTGCAAAACGAAGACACTTTAATACAGGTCGACGGCAAATCCACGCATATATTCTGCGAAGGGGAGCCATCCTTGCGACTCAAACTGAGGAATATATTGCTGAAATGTTTACCGACATTTTAATATGGATTTGATTAAAATAAATAAGTATTATTTTCAATTCGTAAATGACATGTGTTTTATCTATATCGGAACATGTGTTTTACCTACTCTCTATCTCAGTGATTCCCAAAGTGAATATGGACCCCCAGGGGTCGATTTCGATTCGCAGGGGGTCCATGTCAGCGAGAAACAAAAATCGGGGTGCACGAGATGTAAATGGGGGTCCACGTTAGTGGACTCCATCTAGACAGGTCACCATAAGCATTCAGGCGATCCGTTAATGTCGTATCACTTCTTAAACAGATTTTGTATACATCATAGTATTTTAACATTATAATAATAGCAATAAACAAACGCGCGCGTCACAAGTATCACGGAATGAAATTAACACTCAACTCAAATTGATCACTAGTCGATTGAAGAGGCCAGCACACATGACTAACGAGGGAAGGCGCAAATGAGATATGTGAAAAAAATGCGCTTCAATGGGTATCCGTGCGAGCGAGAAGGATAAACCGCCACATGAATGAGCAAGCGAGATAGTGCTACATGTGCACTTATGTGCGGCTTTCCCAAATGATTCGTACTTTAAGGTCGTGGACGCTTAGGAATAAACAAATAAAAATTGTACATATTTTTATTTTTTACAACTGTTCACGTTACCAAAAACCCTATATAGGCGATCAGTACTGTTCCAGCTGTCAAGAAACTTTTAATGTTAGTAAGTTCAGGAAAATTCAGGCAGGGGTCTACGGAAAACAGCAAGGGGTCTACCGAGTCAAAAAGGTTTGGGTACCTCTGCTCTATCTTGAAGGTTGGCTTATCTCCCTATTGTATAATTAACTGTTCCATGGGAATCAAATATCCCAAAAGACCATGAGTATAAATTAAATTAATACAATGATCTCGCAAATGCCGTCACCCGGAACGGCTTTACTGTTCACCTTCTCGCTGTGGAAGTTGGAGTTCATAGCCTGCCAGCCAAATCACTGTTTCTCCTCTTTAACCGGTCGGAAGCCAGCCTTTGAGCGCTAAATCCTGCTTCGCAACTGTTTGTTTGATTTTGTAGATAGATACAACAATGTGTATTCATGAATTCCCTCTTGTTACCTAATAATTAATCTTGTTAGTCATGGATGTTATATATTTATTTAATATATAATGGGGGCAGCTGAAAGGGCTATGCGCGGAACTGTCAAATGACGCAAAATGCCTATAGGCATTGTTGGCGCCTGACCGGTTAAAGGTCTTCGTCTCTCCAGGAAAATAATTCACTCCTTCCTAGAAAAAATATATAAAAACGCAATTTCCGCATCTCAAAGCTTCGAAGGAGGAGTGAATGGGTGGTAAGGTCAGCGCTCTCATGTGGCAAGACAGCTGTCCTAAACCTACCACAGCCGGTCGTAATTCCAGAGCCCACCCCCTAGAAGTGTAATATAGTATTATTATCGGCTTGACGGTCGGTCAATTCCATGGTAACTCCGTTTGTATTATTTTTATTTTTTTTATAATAAACTGTCAAACCTCCACAATGAAACAGACCAATTTCGACATTTCCATTATATTTTGTAACATTTATACTTCACACAGATATTAAGGAAAAATATTCACACCATTATAAAGTGTTCATAGACTATATTATTCAAACTTAAAAACCTTGTGATCACGATTGAAAGATAAAATTTAGAACACGCTCATCACATAAAGGACAGGAATTAAACCGGATTAAGCATTCAAATCGACGCCGTCGAAAGTTGGTCCTTTCCAAGCGATGCAAATACAGTAGTGCTGAAATAGCTGAACGAGGAGCTCTCTTTCATCCAACATTTCTAGGGCTTCCACCCTCTGCCGATCGTCCTCGGGTAGAGCTGTCCACACGGCTTGCATATCCCATGAATTTGAATTGGTCCAACCGCAGGACAAGAACCTATGGATAATTCATTTAATTAATATAAAAGTGTTCCGCTTTATATTTTTAAGCTGCTGAGCTGGGAAGCTTAACCCTTAGAAAGTCAGCCATGGGAATGAAACTCTCGATGGCATGTTTTCAACCCTCGAGATTTTTTTGTAGCGGGTGGTAGTGCTTTTATAATATATAACGATTGCTTATTCAATGAAGGCGACTTTTACCGCATATAATTGCATAAATACGAAGATTGGCTGCCTGCGAATTGTCGCAACAGGAAAACCACCGATCGGTGGTATTGGCATTCAAGCAGTTAATAGATAAACGTAACATAAATGGTGACTTTCTTTCCGTTTTAAGTACAGTGAGAAACGCTTCGTCCCGTCAATGAAGAGGGTGGAGAGTACCTGGTCGGGAACAGAATTTTCGACTTCAGAACTGTGTTTAGAGTAGCTGGGAGGTTAACATACTAAAAATCCACAGAAATGCAGGGGAGCATGTAGAGGGTCTCTTTAAAACGGTGAATCTTCGCAGGTTTAAAATGAATGAAATTGAAGGCATTCTAGTTAAAATGAAATATGACAAAATTTGCTGCAAGACTTATGTTAGTTTCATTTTTTACTATTCCTAATAGCTTTTGGAATATTTGCAGACGAAAATCGCAAATTTTCGAAAAATGTTTTCTTGGCACAAACTGTTTGTCAAACTTTGCCTTCTAGTGCCTCAACTCTTAGTTTTACAGCAATGTCCTCACAAGAGAAGTTGTCAAGCATTTAATTTTCTTTAAAATGGGTCATTATTTGTTATTTCATCTTCAAAAGTTCAAAAGTTATTAAAGTTTAAATTTAAAATTTTGAGATTCTGAAAAAAAGTGGTGGCTGTGTATGGGTGGCGAAAATGTATACACACTGTTTTCTTATGAGAAGACCAAGAATGCTTTAGAATGTCTCAGAATGTTCTAGAATATTCTATATAGAATGGGGGAAAACAAGAGGGGAGAGGGCGGAACCCACGCAAGCAACATTCGGCTAGTTGTATAATAAACGACAATTTATTAAAAATCCAATCACATAAAGGCAAGTATAGTAGACATTACACTACTATTAGTTTTAACTAAGGGCTTAGGTACTAGAAGACAAAATTCGTCAAAAAATATGAAGCAAAAACTGCGACTGAAAATTTGCAATTTTTGCTAGCGGATATCTCGAAAACTGCATGCTAACGGATATCTCGAAAGATACAACTGAAAATTTGCAATTTTTGCTAGCGAATATCTCGAAAAATGAAACTGAAAATTTGCAATCTTTGCTAGCGGATATCTCGAAAGATGAAACTGAAAATTTGCAAGTTTGCTAGCGGGTATCTCGAAAGATGAAACTGAAAATTTGCAATTTTTGCAAATATATATTTATATTTTGCAAATATATATGTATAATTGTACAATCATAGTACAATTTATAGTACGAAGTTTTGTCAGCTTTTATTTTGAAAAAATTAACCTTTTTGCTACGGTGCACTGTTTTCAATATATAAGCGACAAACCAAAAAGAGTGACCCGACTTCCCCCTGCACCCTGCTCATCTCGTAGGTCCGGAGACTTAGACGTTTACCTCCTAACTACTCCAAAATCAGGCCTTAAGCACAGTATACTGAGTTAGAACAGTGAGCGCACTATCGAGTGGCAAGGCGTTGCAGGAATAGGGTGCGAGGAAAGTGAGCACAGGGATACGTTACGGCAAACCCCTGTAAATGGTGTTACGTGCGGGTGGGCATTGTCAAATTTCTCGAATGTTTGAATATCTGCATCTGCGGAGTGGCAGCGATATGCAAATTTCGCCGCAGTCGGCGCGGACGACGCTTGTGATATAACGTCTAGTAATTGTATCACGATTTGTGGTAGCCCTTAGGACTCGAGATGTCGCTCCCTTCGATATAAATTTTGTTCTAAGAGAAGCTACCGTCTGTATACTGTGCCTCAAGTCAGAAATGCTGTTTCCAACCATGTCCTCCTCTACACCCACCTTTTAAACGTTCATTGACTGGACTATATTAGGAAAAGGAATGTTGTGGCGAATTTAACCCAGATAGGATAGCTTTCGAAAATTTTCCGAAATTCGATTACAACAGTAAATATGGAAACATGCCTTCCGTTCTGGGTCTCCAGAGATCTGCAGTACTTCTCCCCAGCCAGTGGGCAGCCTCGAGCGCACAAATTCTTCTTCATCACGTCGCCGAATTTGTCCACAATATTAACCTGCTCGTAGTTAATGAACATGGCGTCAGTAAAGTAGCTTGACAGCCACGTCAAGAGGTTTTCGCACGGTTCTGGCTTCAAGTATACCAGAACGCATTCCGCTAGAAATAGCGTGGGGAGATCTGGCTTGACGTTGGCACACTCCAGCTTCCGTTTCACTTCCGGCAGGCACCTCAGGTCACAGCCTAGTAAGTGGTAATTGTCTGAATGGAGGTCGCCTTCGCGGATAATTATTTCCCCATCTGGAATAGGTAAAAAAATATTAATTTTACACAGTGATGTGAGAATTAAATGGAAGAATCAAAATTAATCTTCAAATCAGGTTTTTATTGATAAATGTTGTTAATTTAATACACATTCAAGAAATTAGTAATTTTCATGATCCCCATTAGCATCTCTATATTGGTCACACTGAAAGTTTTTGAAACTGGCCATCTACATAAACAATTTTTAAAAAAAAATACAACATTTGAAAATGGAACTCATTGGCTGTAGAATAAAGTTTGTTTCATCTGACATTTTTTTCATCCGTCATTTAAAAAAATGCAAGTCTGCATTACGACGGATTCAACTCGTGAAAGTTTTTGCGGTTTATTTTGGATTTTTGCTCGGCTTCTGCTTGTGGTTTGCAGAAATTAAATGCGGTTGTGTCAGTGACGAATTTCATTAAGGTCGCCCGTCCACCGCTGTCAACAACAAAAACATTGATGCTGTGCGCCACATGATAGAAACAGGCAGGCATGTAACCTATCATGACATTCTGACATCCTTAGGCCAGGTACAATCAATCCTACACAAACATTTGGCTATGAGAAAGCTATTCTCGCAGTGGATCCCATACAAATTGACTGAAGCTCAAAAACTGGGACGCGTCACTTGGTGCAATGTCATGCTTACCAGATTCAACAAAGGGGCCTCAAATTTGGTGTGGTTGTACAGGTGACAAAACATGGATTCAGTTATGATCCCCAAACAAAACAGCAATCGACCATTTGGATATTTCGAGATGAGCCGAACCCAACCAAAGTGGTGCGAGTGCAAAGTGCCGCGAAGCAGATAACCCAAGGCCGTGCCCAGATTTTTTTTTCGGGGGGGGTCCAAAAAAAAAAAAGTTTAACGGAATACTCCTAATGTATTTTTTGCACCTAAAAGTCGATTTTATCTAGTGTAGATCTATTTCATTTTGGAAAGTCGATTCTATCTAGTGTAAATCCATTTCATTTCGGGGGGGGTCCGGACCCCTCGGACCCCCCCCCTGGGCACGGCCTTGAGATAACCGCTTCTATTTTTAGAAAAGCTGGGCCTGTTGTGACTACAGTTGCTTTGGAGAATCATTCTACCCTGAATGCTGATTGGTACAAGACCGTTTGCTTGTCGGAAGATATTGACGATGTTATGGATGAAAAAAAATAAAATAAAAGGCAAAATAAAATAAACATAGGAACTTTGAAGCCTCTTTTGTGACAACAATCTTTCCATAAAACTATTCAAAATTAAAAAAACAACAAACATTTTCTTTTAAATCCGAATTAAATCTTATAATCATTATATATTTTTTAAAGAAACATTAGCCTAAAACCAACAATTTGTTTTGTAGTTTCTTGGGCGGACACTTATTTCGAACTGTAAAATATTTTCTAACCATTTTTCTTCGGCAAAGTGCGCTTTACCCAAGAACCTTTTTTTTTGTACAGGTTCTTATTCAGGATCTTGGAGTGTGTCGTCCTCACTTATTTGACACTGTTTCATCACCACTGTCTTAATTTTTTTCCCTAACTATCTCAACGTCATCCGACTCATCTAACCATCGTCTAATACGATCTTCTTGTGATAAAAATAATTTTCTGTTTCCTCTTGTAAAATACTGTTCCGTGGGGTCAATTGACGCAGGGCGCGCAATAAGAACCGCTGTGTGAGAGTACGGTGCGCAGACTGAATGGTGGAGCGATGGAGTTACGTATTTAAATATTTTACAACGGTATCTAGAGTTTAAATGTTATAGTTAATTTTTTCGTCTTTGGTTTATTCGCCCCATGCGACAGCAAGTTAAGCACTTCGTCATTATCAGCGGTTTATAGCGGCATTATCACTACAATAATTAGATTAAACAAATAAAAGTTATGAAGAAAAAAATCTAATGCAAAAGCCTCACCTTCAACATTAATCTTATCCAAGAGTGATCTATTCTTCTTAATGGCGTAACACTTATGTGAAGTAATACTCGGAAAATCTAATTCTATGAAATTTGTGATGGCCTGCGTAGAATCCCGCAGGCGCCAGTAAAGTGTGTCATAGCCGCATCCCAAATTTATTATTTGACATCTAGGTCCAGCCCTCTAAAAAAGGAAAATGTATATATTATCAAATTAAATTACACAATTCGTATACTTAAATGAGGTAAAATTCCAGTAATTATAAGACATTCGTCCGATAAGTTTATGAAAAAGAGAAACCTGGTGACATTCGGTATTAGGCCAACCGCTCTAGAAGAAGGTTGTCGATTGAGATTGTTGTTGCTGTGGGCGAACCCGCCATCGCAGGATGGTTTAACAATGGTTGTCGTCTTTTCACCCTGAGATGAGTTGCAAAGAGTGGGTCATAACAATCTAGTGATCTAGTTATGCTACTGCCCAGCAGAGACTCAAACAGCGAGGCTTTGGCAAGCCAGTGGGACTTCTCTTCAATTAGAAGTCTGTT
Source organism: Micropterix aruncella (assembly GCA_944548615.1). NCBI lineage: Eukaryota > Metazoa > Arthropoda > Insecta > Lepidoptera > Micropterigidae > Micropterix > Micropterix aruncella. The sequence continues at coordinate 38,763,588 of OX155952.1, forward strand.
TGTTTGTTTCAGTTTCTGTTTCTACTGCTTATTGTGAAATTTTACAATGGGCGGATTTACTATCATATATGAACCAACCTATGAGGAGTTTATATAAATGTGTTTATGTAACAGTGTGGAAGTGTATATCTTGTTATTGCATTCAATCGACAGAATTGGAATGTAATTCTGTTAAATTTATCCCAAAGGAAAATGGTGACCCAGTCGGGAATCGAGCCCGGAACCTTACAATGCAAGATCAGGCGACCTAACCATTTTGCCGCGAGTAGTAAAAGCTTGAGGTACCATTGGTAGTCACAGCTCGAGGTGACTTGCGCGAGCCTCTACCTAGCGTGAGCAATTACAGCCCATTGTCACCAGGATCGGGTGGCCAACGCAACATTTTTAAGGTAGATTACAACAGCTCAACATCTACCCCACTTCTTGGGAAAACTACATTTCCGGGCTCTAAACACAGTGCATTACCCAGTGCATTACCCAGTGCTCACCCGAGGGATTTCTTTCATTCAGTTCACTTTTTTGAGAAGGCTCCCGGATAGGAGCTGAATAGTGAGTTGGTCCGGGCACAAAACATAATGGATGAACAGACAGAACGAAGAATCTAACAAGTTATTTTGTAAGTACTAAAACTTGTTAAGAACGGTCCTGAAATTCATCAGATGTTGCGGCAGACCTATCGAGAGGATGTTCCGACAGAAACGACTGTTTCCAAGTTGGTCCATCATTTTCAGGATGGCCGTGAGGACTCGAAGGAAATTTCCTCACTCTTCATTGATTGTAGGAGTTTTAGGTTTTGATACCCAATATATATTATTTTTTTTTATTCCCCAAAGGTAAATTGTCCGGATATTCTTTGGATTAATGAAAAAATGGGCGTTTGCTTACATAAAACTATGAGTTTTTCATGCCCTGCATTAAAAAACAAATACGATTGAGATGTTGTTAAAGGGCCACATTAAGGAAGCTATAACTCTGAATCGTCTGCGAATCGAGAAAAGCCTTAATATTAAATTATATGCGACAATAAAATACATTTTCATTGACACAAATATCCTTTATATTAGGGGTCCCATAGATTTTGGGTAAATTAACTTTGTATTATTTTTTTTATTGTAAATAAACTGCGGAACTTTTTGGACAAACCTCTTAGATACCGTCACCCACCAGCCAGAATGTTTTTTTTTTTTTGGCGCTAAGTTTTTTTTTCTTTTTACTTGCAGATATTCTTCAGAATTTTCCTTTTATTGGTTCACTCCTAGAGGACATAATGAAAGCTAAAGTTTAGTGGGTGACGGTATACTGTAACGTTACTCTTAGGCATGAAAGGGCCACAGAAAGCGGCGCATGTATGCAGCGCTTGTCTCTTGGAAACGCCTCGTCCACCTCTAACTGCATTGATTATATATGGTCATTGGATATCTTAATATATATAAATTACGTGTCACGTTGTTTGTCCGCGATGGACTCCTAAACTACTTAACCGATTTGAATCAAATTCGCACACAATGTGCAGTTTGATCCAACTTGAAAGATAGGATAGCTTACGTCTTAATTTATAGTCGCGATATTATTTTATTGCAATGTCTATTATTTGACATTCGCAATTATCTGTTAGTTCCAAACGATTTTAACAGATGGCGTTATCTATTGAGTAATCCATAGATGGCGCTGCTATGTTAAACCTACAAACGTCATAGTCGGCCAAGCGTTATTCTAAATTCAAAATATTGTGAAGGTAATACAGTGAAATTATTCCTGCTTTTTAATTATTTGTGCTTCATTGTTCAAAACTCTTTAATTAAAATATATTGTGTCGGTCGCTATAAATAAGCGAGATATAGGCATTCAAAGTTTAAATTTTAAAAACAGGCCAAAATAATATAATATAAAAATGGATGTTGGTATATCTGTATGCCCGTCTGTCCGAGTTTAATAGACTCCGAAACCGTTTGACCGATCACCATGAAAGTTGGCATATATATGTATTTTTTCATGGTTAAGGTTTTTATATATATCCGCTTTGTTGCAACTTTCAACTAGACGGCGCTGCAGCACACCAACTTCTATACTGCTCAACCGATCGCCATGAAAATTGGTATACATTGGTATTTGAGAACAGATATAACACGGGCAACGCCGGGTAATGCCACTCGTATATATATATATATATATTGTACTAGATTGCGCAACCCTGTAGAACGATTCGGCAACCTTTCTGTGCTGGTGAAATGCAGGTGGCGCTAATAGCATTGACGGCCAAACTAATAGCAATTTATCTGGTCATCTTTAATGACATTGATAATGGTTTTTTTTTTTATGAAGGACCGATTGATAATAAAAACCCAATAATTTCAATTATTTGTGCTATCCATCCCATTTTTTATATAGGCTAATTACACCAAAGAAATAATTCGAAGATAAAATGCTATCTATTAGTCAATCTAAACATTAAAGTGTGTTATTATTATGTATTGAACCCTGTATGCCAGATTAAAAATTGTCATCTTGATGTAAATAATATTAAAAATAGTAAGAGCTATGATTTAAAAATTCGTTTGTTACTATAGTATTATTTTACACCGTATAGGTGTTTAGAGCGCCATCTAGTGCTCCGCCATACTGTTTTATACTACGAATGTCAACTCGCCATATTGAATATAATAATAAATTTTAGGCAATACGAGTGCTATCTAAACATTGCATTTCGCAGTAAAATACTGGTTTCCAAAATGTAGTAAGTCATTATAAATAGGATAAAAACGAATTTACCGCCTGAAGTTTGTAGCACCCGGATTGACAGCTCTTTCAGTCTACCCTAGACAACGGCCGCTGCAACGTCGCCGAAACATCGGGTGCTACAAACCCCAAGCGGTAAATTCGTTTTTATCCTATTTATAATGTCAAACAACCGCGATAGTCGGGTGTCTATAAGTTCAACAGGTAGGTTTTGGTACAGGAAAATCGACGACAGTTCATTTCATATCCCATTCTAACGTATCGCTCTGTCTTGTTCGGTTGAACTAAGTTTCTATTTTAGTTCACGAAGAAACGCAATCGGGACCAAATTTATTTTGTAATAGAAACAATTTCAAAAATGATGATTGCAATGATTACTTGTTCGGGGCCCGGGGGCCCCCTAAACGGCATGGGCCCATAGGCTAGGGCCTACTTGGACTTACGGCTAATCCGGCACTGAGCACTGGGTTCAACCCACAGATTAGATAGCATACTAGAATAGACCGCAGGAGTGCGAAGGTGGACTGTGAGTGAATGCAATAGCGGAAGAGAAATAGCTGCATATGGACCCCCTCTATCCTTATCAAGCCGCGCATGCGCGTTTATCATTCTTTAATTAGCAGACCTATTTTGGCGTCGAAGTGTTGCACTCGCACACACGCGCATGCGCGACTAAACATGAATTTAGGGGGCCCATATGCAGACTTCTCTTTCTATTCCTCTATATTTCTCAGGCTGGTCGCGAGGTCTATTCTAGTATGGCTATGTTTTAACCTCGAGAAACTGGTGAATGAATATCTCGACTCCTTTGACCCTGGCATAATAGCCCCTGTTGATTTCGGGAGCTTTCCTCGGCGCCTGCCTGATAAATCGATGGATGTATGGGTCCCGCCAGTATCCCATCTCCACTGCACACCTTTTGCACTCGCTGGCATCGTCATTAGTTCCCTTCACGGCTTCATCGCCAGCGGTGAAATTCGACTTTGGGTCCATTTCAACACCCTAAATACACTTCAAATAAATAACGCTAACATTTCGGCATTGGAAAAATCAATAATAATGCAGTTGCAATCGAGAAAACACCCTAAACGCGGGTCCCAAAATCAGGCTAAATGTCAACTGTCAAACGATTACGAGGCACTGACTATCGATATATTTTCTATCGACCGAAGGCCGCAAAGCCGCAAACTGCACAATTTTCTGGCCACTGCAACAACTGAAACACAACTGGTCCATAGACCACAAAGTATCTTTCTTTTTGTGTTTTGTTTAATTTACCCAAAGACATGCTTCAAATTATGCGTTGAATTTTACGTAGAAACTAAAATGACATAAAACCGTATTATAGGTTTTCTATAGGGGGTCGTATAGTAACGGACATCTTGTAGCATCGAATAAATCAATTTTAGTCACCAACTAGATCGGTTTGGCTAGGAGAATTCGAAAGCTCTGTTATTATTCCTCCTTTAGTAAACGGCACGTCGAAGACTGAGATCATCGCTCACCGTGATTAAACATTTCATCAATTTGTACCGTAAGGTAATATGCACGGGGTAATATTATTTTTTGAATGTCTTTCTATCTGAAGCGTGAAATTTGTAGTTTTTTTAATTAGTGGCAGAAAGTAAAGCCAGGTCTTCGACCTCTAAAACCGTCTGTGTTCATTAACAATATTTTCATAGTTTTTATTTGTTTTTATACCGGTAGGTATAAAAACAAATAAGACAGACTTAGTTGTCCGATAGTAAACGACTTCATTGTTTTTAATAGTATGATTTAGTATGTATTTTCATTCTGAGAGTGTTTAGATGTTTTTATAAATAACTACCCATATGTAATGTTAATTTAAATTTAGATTTTTATAATTACGATGTATATATTGATATACATCGTAATTATAGATATTGGGCGTTCAAAAACTAAAGACCTTATTAATACTGTAGGGTGAATATTTAAAAAAATATGTATTTGTAAAATTGTGCAATATTACATATCATTTTCTTAAACATATATATTAGAATGTAGTGTTTATTCATATATTTGTATATATCATTACTTATTTTCCACTTAAATTTATTGTATATAATGTAAAGTTTACTTTATTTTTAGCCCTTAATTGCATACATATATATTAATTTTTTTTACTTTAAATTTTACTTTAATTTGTGTAAACAACACATTTGTTAGATTTAGAAATACTTAAAATTGATCACCTTCGTCAGTTCGCGAGTTACAAAAATACAGTTGGTATAACACAGCACAGCCAGAGACAGACCTTCTAGGTCTAGTTGGTTGTGCGATTTCGCCTCATTCGGATATGCTAGCATATTTATATGCATAGAGCTATGCTTTTCGCTATAAATGTTTGTTCTTAATTATTCCTCATGTACAACAGTATGCATGTCCTTGTATTTTTTTGTTCTTGTACGTTATAAATAAATAAATAAATAAATAAATATTATATTATAATTACGATGTAATTACGACTTCCATATTTTGTATATGCACTAGCTATATCTAGAAGTTAAAAAAAGTTGACTTTTATCTAATAGAAAATACGCTTTTAATATTTTGTTTTATTTACCGGTAATTAAAAAAATATATCATACATGCAGAATATCAATGAGCCGCAATAAATTTATTTTTATTTATTTATTTAAGAATTAATTACTATAAAATATTGATTAGCTTACAAAAATAACAGGAACCGAATCCCAAAACCTTAACCTTTTTCATATTTGTTTCTGTCACCCAACTGGGACTAGCCCGTTCTAGGGTGGACAGGACTCCAATATTACAATTAAGTTTGCTTAATTGCTTGGTTGCTTACAAATGTACAAGTTTTAGTAAAAAGCTAATGACACTAAAATTGCCGTAAAATGTGGTCTTCAAAATAAAATTTAAAAAAAATATATAATAATAAAATAAAAAAATAAATGATAATATAATAAATAAAATGCAATTCCATTATTTAATCTCCAATAAATATAATATAAAATTCGTTTAAATAATATAAATAAAGTTATATGTGAGAAAAGAAAGAAACAGTCATTAATATTTAATATATGGTAAGTAATATCGGATTTAATATAAAAATACCTTGTCTAAAAAGTATAATTCATTGTCAAAGTCAAGTAATTTTTGGTAGTTAGTTGAATGTTAAAATATACTTAACATATATGTTTAAAAATATGTTAATAATTTGTGCACCTAAGTTTTATTATACTATTATTTCTAACATTTGATGTATGGTTAGTCTGTCATGATTCGATAACCATTTCTTTAATTTATTTTTGAATTCCATAAATGTCAAATTCATTTTTGCATAAGGTAATCGATTTGTATATAAAAAAAAACTGCTATTTTTTTTAAGTAACCCCAGTATGACTCGCGGCGACAGTCGACGGCCACTGGGATTGCACTGTCGACCTGGTTGTCGGCGATTCGGTTTTTGGAGAAAACATAGGCATTAAGGCTGGGGAGACCATCATTATATTTATTTTAGATATAATTTATGAATGAAGGTCAATTATCTTAGCACATGTTGGCAGTGCCTAGGGTTTTTTTCTTTTTGTGGTAATTCTTCACATCGGAATAACTCTACTATTTCCCCCCGCTGCTTTTTCTTCAAATCCCGATTGGAATATTAGTCACTCGATAAATCCCATTTGACTTCGGGATTCTATTTCTAATATTATTGACAACGAGCACAAATTAAATATATCGTCTCGCAAATGCCGTTACCCGGAACGGCTTCACCGTTCACCTTCACGCGGTACATGTTGGTGCTCGTGGCCTGCCAGCCAAATCTCTGTTTCACCTATTTAAAGATCTTGGCCTTTCCAGAAAAATAATGAACTCTTTAATAAAAATATCTAAAACCGCGATTTCCGCATTTCAAATCCTATGGCTTCGAAGGGGGGAGTGAATAGGTGGTATGGGTGAATGGGTGGTATGGGTGGTGAATGGGTGTAAACGCTCACATGTGGCAAGACAGCAGTCCTAAACCTACAGCCGGTCGTTAGTCGGGAATCCACCGCTCACTCCCCAGAAGTGTAATAATATATTATGATGGGCCCGACTCCGGTCGGAGAATTCCATGGCATCTCCGTTCGTATTTTATATTTTATTTATTTTCTGTATCGAATGCCGGAACCATTTTTCTGCACGACGCCATGTGGTCGTCTCGTAAGTCGCCTAGGAAGTCGCGCCCGGGCATGCGTGCGCTCCCATATAAACCTTTGCTTCTATTGGTTGCCGCGACCGGCCAGTTGCTGTTTGCGTCGCTACTACGCACCGACTCGCCGAGTCGCTCGGGCGAACGGTGACCACGTGCGTACGGTGACCAAAGTGAAAGTCAAGTCGCCGTCGACTGGGTCGCCGCGACTCAGTCGACGGTGCAATGAGGCTTAGACGAAATCAAACAAAACGTTTTTATTTGTTTCTAATAATTATATGTCTTTATTATCTATATAATCTTACAATATGGCGATTGGAACTTATCCTGTTTTTAAGCATGAAGTACGTACGAAGACGTTATTTTACTTGGGAAATAGAGAAATCATTTTTATGGGTTTATTACCAGACTGAGATCCAATACAAGACTACTTCTTAAAACTTGTAAATGCCATTTTCTATGGATTAAAATTGAATCAAAATTATTGGTCAAAATTAAATATATATGATGAGGAAAATGCTAAAGTTATAGCTTAAATGTATATGTTGAAGAGTGAAAATACTTGAAGCACTGATTACAATTTTTCCAAGTCCCGAAAACCGAGTGCTATTTGGAGAAACCTTAAGTATCCGCTGGTCTACTACTCTTTCCATGTACCTATTTGAAAATCAAAATGGAAACCACAGTAGGTACACAATGACAGTGATATTTTGCGGTCGCGAATTCGCATCAGATCAGCCACTTCAGCGCTTTCGGCGCTACCTATAGCTAGCGCTTTTTTTTGATGCGAAAAAGCGCATATGTATCATTTTTGGTGTATGTATAGGTACATAAGATGGCAGCCCCGATCCGCTATTTATTGACCTATGACAAAGCAGCTGGCATTATTTGAAGCGACGTTTTTAAGGCGTTAGTTTTCTATTTTTCAGCTAAGCTAATATTTGTCTTGTATATTGTAAACAAGTATTGTTATTAAAAAATGTAATGAAAAAATCCAACGATTTTCACCTACTTTTTGAATAATAACCCAAAGGTATGGTGGTGAAAAATATAATTTCTAATATGGAATAATATCGATATGATACCGTTGGCAACCGATATGACAATGAAAAAGGTTAAATGGGCGTAAAATGACGGGAAATTTTGACGTTTCGTCAAAATTCTCGTCCTATCGCTCCGCTCGCCCGTCGGCCGTCGCTCTTCACTTTCGTTCCGCAATTATTCAGTAGTTGTTTGTCCGTTTTTTATTTTATTTATTCGCGTTTTAAAACAGGATCATTGAGGAGAATTAGTGATTAATATTTCTTAGTGAGCACGTCGGCGATCACGATTGCCTGTCAATAGAAAAGTGCACAGACTTATTGAAAAGTGGTTACTGATGACACTCCCATTTATTGATGTTTTGTTTTTTGTTTAAAATTTTATGTGAGTATATACGGTTTGAACTTATATTTCGAGTCGCGATTTAAAAAAATGTTGTGTAATTTTTAACTATTGACGACAGAATGCATCTGGGAATGGATATATCGAATGCGCTGCAACAGTTGGAAACGATCAAAGCTGCTGTCGACCAAAGTGATGACCCGAAATTACAGGTAACTTTATTCAAATCGGCTATTGTTTAAGGCACCGGTAATAAACTCAATTTTGGGCAGTTTCAAAATACAATCTACATGCTCAATAACAGAAAATCGGAGAATGCGAGGGAAGTGAGCAGTTGAATACGTTACGGCAAACGCCTGTGATTAGCGTTACGGGGGTGAGGGATGTCAAATTTTTCGAACGGCGTTCACTGAAACGGTGAAGTGGGGAGGCTACCATATGATGGCTTGCTTGTCCGCTTGCTTCTGCGAATTTCGTTTAACGGCACCATAATCGGCACGGACGATGCCTGTGGAACAATGTCTAGTAATCGTATTAAGATTTTTGGTAGCCCTTTGGACTCGTGACGTTGCTCGCTTCGATTGAAATTCGATCGTTCTAAGAGAAGCTACTATCTGTATACTGTGTTTTTGACATGTAAATATATGGACCTGATATCGGCATTTTGGAGATTTTGACTACAACCGGCGAACCCGTCACCTCAGGAAGTTTTAACGATAATTATCGTTCTGTCTCTCGTGAGGTGAGCGTAGAAGACTTTGGGACGAATACAAATCTACCGTCCAGCAAAGCCACGAACCCGCCAGAGGCTAACGACTTACGGCAAGGCACTAGGAAGGTAACCCAGCCGACCACCTCGCCCCCTGGCTACTAGTTTTGCTAGGATATCTCCGTCTGGAATTAACCTTCAGGATACCTCTGTTTCCAGGATATCTGTTGTATTACAGCAGTAATTCAATATGAATTTATCGCGAACCTGGGCGTCCTTTGACTGTAATGCCACTAAGATCGGGTGGCCCATAGGTTGTTTTAAGAGTGGCATGACAACAGGTGAACATCCACCCTTGCTGCTTAGGAGACAGTATATTTCCATAGTCACCACACTCCCCCAGTAATTAGTCAGAGTGCACAACCGATTAGCTGACGCCGCACCGTCCGCAAACCGTCCAGTAGCGCCGGAGGGCAATCCCCCAGAGGAAACCGATCCACCAGCCGTGAGGCCTGAGACACGAGAGTCCTTACCGGGGTGATTCCTCACACGGGGAGGCTTCTGAATAGGAGCTCAATCGTGAGTTGGGCTCTTGAATACATTGGATCTTACGACCCAAGCTGCACGAAACCATTCACTACCAAAGTCTTACCTGACATCGGCAGTCGGCAGCTATTTATCGCGAAAGGCCGGTAGTCAGTCGACAGTTCACAGCCGCGAGATTAACATCTTTGCTCAAGCCGACTTATGCATTGTGCTCCTTGTCATTGTATGACTTAAAATGCCTTATTGTGTATCGACAAATTGCAAAACTATTTCTAGCAGACATGAAAGCCGTTGAGAATTACGTTTCACAAGTAAGCTTTAACGATTCATCTGCAACGATTCATCTGTTATTCTATACGAGCATTAGTCAAGCTGTAGCGTATTTGTTTTCAGCATGTCCAGAGCCGACGCGGCTACTTTCATTTGTTTTCAGCATGGCCAAAACGGTATTGGGTTTTCCTTCAATTAGTATTGAATGCCAGGTATATATATTTAAATGTCAGTGACCTTTATGTATATTATAGAAGCGTTGCTGAGATTACATATAAAGGTCACTATACAAAAGTTGTTGTTGGTATTTCTCATTAGGCCGCAGTAATAGCCAATGACAGTAGGTTTGTTAGGGCGTCTACAAGTGCGGCCAAAGGAGGAATCCCCGCTGCGTTTAACTGCATTCTGGCCATAAAATAATGGATTGAGCGGTAAGCGCTGGCAGTTATAAATCAAAAATGGCCGGTTTGTGATTTCAATCGCCATTGGTTGGTTCACTCATACAATATCGCCCAAACCACACACTTATGCCTCCTCGACATGTTGGGCCAATGCTTCACCTTGGCTTTGTGATGTATAAAAAGGTTTGAGAAATTTACCATTTCTTTGTTTTGAATGACGGCCAATAAAATTGTAATAGCTAATATGATATTTAATCTCGGTAGGGGACATGGCACCAAAAGAATAATAAGAAGCCACGTTTTATTGCCACATTTATTTAATTATCATTCATAATTATAATACTGCTCACGGGCTTTTAAAACTGATTGGCATAACTGGCCATGTATTTTTGAAATGAGTAAATAATGAATTCCCAATAAAATTTAATTGCAATATCACTGTGAATAATAATAATAAAACTTGATAATATATTTTTTATTTTTTGCAGAGCGCAACTAACGATGACTTAAATTTTCTAATTAACCTGCTGGAGAGCCCCGTTCTGCGAAGCATTGCTACGTTGAGCGACTCGATGGCTATGCTAGCCACTCAAGTCGCTCATCATCCTTCTATATTGCCTGCGGATTTCGAAATTACACAATCTGGTTAGTTTTTTTAAAAATTAGGTTTCGATGATGATGACTTAAGTTTGGGGTTGTTTATCAGTGGTCTCTGCACTTGCACTTGGCCCCTTCATTTGGAGCCCTTCAGGCAGTGCTATGAGTAAAAGAAGTACTGTTCTGCGGCATTCTTATATGTGCAACAGGCTTTTGATAGGGTATGGCGCAAGGGCCTTTTATGCAAGATCAAAGAGAAACTCCCACACTCAATGGTCAACTTAACCCCTGGGTGGCCACGCACGGCAATCGGCGTTTTTCTTTTTATTCGTATTATATCCGTATTTATTCAATTATCGGCTCTATTTCTCCCTTCACTGCGGTAAAAGCCTGTCATTAAAGCCTGCTATTAAGTAAGCCACCGCTATATATTACGAGTACCTTGTATGCTTGCACACACCTTCTACAAAGAAACTTTTGAGTGCTTCAAAAATTTTGTGTGGAATGACTGGCTTCCGAAAGGTTAATAGCGTCTTATCTGAGTGATAGATTATTTTAGGTAAAGCAGGTTGAGGAAAGATCCGTTCTTCGATATATTGAGGCTGGAGCTCCACAGGGTTCAGTTCTTGGGCCTGCCCTGTACAATATTTTTACTTTAGATCTACCTACCACTGAAAATGTAACTATTGCGATCTATGCTGATGATATTGCCATCTTGACTACTGATGATAGTCCAAGGACAGCAAGCAACAAACTTCAATGACTATTGGACGAAAGTGACAGATGGCTCCAAAAATGGTGTATTCTTGAGTGAAATGGTGAAAAATGGCATTTTCCAAAAGTGCCTTGAAGTCCCATCATATTACATTTACACTTAGGAGAAAAACCTGTCTAAAAGGAAGGCTTGGAGATGTCACCCTACCTCACACAGAATGTGTGAAATATCTTGGATTTCATCTGGACAGACGTCTGACCAGGATAACTCACATTAAACACAAGAGGGATAAGGTGAAGCTCAAATACCGTAATCTGCATTGGCTCATGGGTAGAAAATCAATTCTATGTGTCGACAATAATTTCCTCATCTATAACTCTGTACTTAAGCCTATATGGTTGTACGGCATTTAACTGTGTGGTGTAGCAAGCAAAAGTAACATACTCTCTCTACATCGCTTGCTAAATAGTATCCTACGGGATATATTCGTGTGACCGATTAATTTTCTACATTTATTGCAATTTTATTTATAGCAAAAATAAGATATTTTATTTGTGTTATTAAATTTATGAGATAGATTTTTGCGAGAACTCTTTCAGTTGGTTTGATGTGAAATTGAAAAAATAATAAGGTTCCTAAAAAATATTCAATGAAATGGTACAGCAGTCTAAAAATTTGTAGGTACCTATATATTTCAACACATTTCAAGAATTTTAAAAGAAAAAAATGATTCCTAAATAATTTTGTTTGATGTACGATCTAGTTGGTAGATCTTTCGACCATGTATCATACAACTGCTAAAATAATTGTACAACTAGAGTTGTCAACTACAACGGGCGAACCCGTCACCCCAGGAAGTTTTAACGATTAGTCGTTCTATCTCCCGAAAAAGTGAGCGCAGAGGACTTGGACAAAACAGTCCACTTCATGCGTGGAGGCCGCCGGATGGGTGTTGACCCGTGAGTGTGATCAACCCTGAACAGAATGGGTCTTCGTGGCCAACTCAGCAAGGGCCCATTAGCACCCCAAAAATTCACCATGCATTGGAAGCTTTTTGGCACCATCCATATGCCTCATTGAACATTGCAACCGGGTACATGCGTCAATAGTATTCCAAAATGGCGACCCTTACAAAAGCTAAGACCATACCGAGTCATTTGCCTTTAACCATTATTCTCTAGGGCATAATTTCTGAGATCTATGTGTGAACGGACAAATAGACCCATTTCATAAGCCTTTATAAAAAGTCTAAAACTGTATAGATGAAAAATCACCACGACAAACATGCCAGTAGGCTAGTCGAACAGAGATTTTTAATAATAATAATGTCAAGCATCGAAAGCAAAACATACGGTACTTGCCCTTAGTTTAATATGATGGGCCTGACTCCGGTCGGTGAATTCCATGGCAGCTCCATTTGTATTTTATTTTATTTATTGTTTGGTATTTGGTTTGTTCTGTTTTTTTTTGTCTCCTGTAAAATTACATAAAAAGCAGATAGATAGTTGATCATGGGAGGTATTTTTATTTTTATTTATTTATTTTTGTTTATTCAGTTATTACTAATCAACATAACAGTAAAACCAATGCATTGAAAAGTAAAATTAATAAAGATATTACCATAACTATACAAATAGAATGATACGTATAATACTAGCTATCATGTAAAAATAAATAATTAATAGCTTGCAATTTAAACAAGTGAGGGTTGGCGGTAAAAATATCGAAATCTGGTGCCATCGAGTAAATTTCATTTAAGCGCCGCAAAGCACGCGCCAACAAGTTCCACCTCGTAAGGTTAGTGCGCGAGAACGGCTCCGCGAAAAGATGGTGCGATCGAGTACGGAGATAATTATTTGGTATGAATAGATCCACCTTTGCTAGTAAGCTAGGGTTATCAGTTTTACCACGAATTAGATTGAAAACATAGGACATGGTCAGCATTTCTCTTCTGAGACAGAGAGAATTATAGCCAACCATGCCTGGGATAAATGCAGTCGGATACAAAAATGGATAATATCCGTACTGCTTGAAGTACAGAAATCTCAAAAAACACTTCTGTACCTTTTCCAGCATGAGGGTATAAGTATCTTCATGTGGATTCCAAATAGGTGCATTCGTTTCCATGCGACTTCTAACAATCGAGTTGTACAACGTGCGCATAACCCGAATATTATTGAAGTGTTTGGATTGCCGTATTACAAACCCTAGAAGCTTGAAAGAAGTTGTAGATAGTTGTCTAATATGTTCCTTGAAGTTTAACTTGGGGTCGAAAAAAACTCCCAAGTCCTTGACTTCAGTAACTCTGGGAAGCACACATCCAGCGATGGAGTAATCATACATCAGATGATCAGGCGATCTTGTGTATGTCATCACTGCACATTTGTTAATATTGAAGTGAAGGTTACGAGCTTGGCTCCATGCATAAACTGCATCAATATCACGCTGGAAGAGCTCGCAGGCCTCAGCACTTCCAGTTGATAAAAACAATTTGACGTCATCAGCAAACATTAGACAACGTGCAGATGTGACTACTTTACTCAGATTATTAACAAATAAGTTGAATAACAAAGGCCCTAAGTTTGATCCTTGGCTAACCCCCGATTGAGTGTTGTATAGTTTGGATTCAAAATTGCCAAATTTAACGAATTGCTGGCGGCCCCCCAAGTAATCTGCGAAAAGTTTCAACAGTTTACTCGAGAATCCAGCAGCAGCCAGTTCTCGGAGTAACGCATCGTTGTCGACTCTGTCAAAGGCCTTCTTGAAATCCAAATACACGACATCCACTTGTCCCCTTGAGGTGCTATCCAACTCATCAGTAACATAATCTGTAAAAACGGATAGGTTGGTAGTTGTGGAACGATTAGGACGGAACCCGTGTTGGGCATCTGATAGTGTACCGCATAGTTGGGTATAAATTTCTCGGTGAAGAATCGTCTCGAAAAGCTTAGGAAAGGCTGATAACACTGCAATCGGCCTGTAATTATCAACCTGCACCTTATCGCCACTTTTTGGTATTGGAGCTACTCTAGATATCTTCCACTTATAGGGGTATACTGCAGATTCCAACGATCTGTTAAATATATACATCAGGGGTTGTATAAAAAACTCACAACATGCTTTAATAACATAAGGAGGAACTCCATCAGGTCCAATAGTGCGGACTGATTTCAGCTTGCGTATTGCAAACCGAATATCATCTTTAGTGATACTGTGGACGTTGACGCATGAAGAATTTGCGTCACTCGACATAATAGTCGTTTCAGCGGCGACAGCGTCTAAGGCCGGTATGTTCGGTAGAAACACTGATGAGAAGTAATTCGCAAAAACATCAGCGGCTGCAGTACCCGAATATGTAGCCTCATTATAGACCACATTCAGGGGTACCCCACCAGCAGTTCGCTGACTACGAACATATTCCCAAAAGCGTGAACTATCTTCTCGGATAGACGTCTCAATATTGTGCATATACAAATTGAAAGAGTCTTTTATTTTATGCTTAACTCTACACCGCAAAGTTTCGAAAAGCTCCCTGTGAAACTGAGAACCGGTCCGCTTCCAGCACTTGTGATGATACGACTTCGATTGAATGTCACGGATAATGTCGCCATTAAACCATTTAGGATAAATATACCTATTGGTCAATGCAGTCCGTTTTTTGCTTGGAATGCAGCTATCGAAACAATTGTAGATGACACTATAGAGATAATCAACGCAATCGTTAGCGTTACTTAAATCGTATAGTAATTTCCAATCAAAATTTTCAAAAAAAGTGTACAACTGAGTAAAATTACAATTTTTAAAGTTCCATTCATTCCGGAATAGACAATTACCACTAGTAGGGCTATACTTTTGATTGTCGCTCGGCTGAATATGCGTACGCGCTGGGCGCAGTACAATGCTCACATCAATCGGCGGATGATAGCCGTCAGCTCGCACCAACTCTATCGAGGCTTCGGATACCGTAACGGTATCAGGTTGGAAATTCGAGAGCACCAGATCTAGACATCGATTATTAGAATTTAAAATATTATTATGTTGCTTAAAGTTACATAAAGATAAAAAGTAATCAAAATATTTATTTACATGTTGCGACGCAGAAAACAGATTAAAATCGCCAATAATACAAATATTTTTTAACCTATCTGCAACAAAAAGTTCTTCTACTTTATTTAAAAAAGACATGTATACTTCATCAGCGGTTTTAGGGGAAAAGTAAACTACAAAAAAGAATACAGGTACATTTCTATATATAACTTTCACACACAATACTTCACCATCAGTTTCATAGCTAGGTATGCGATACGATAAGATGGAGTTCCTCACGGCGAGGAATACCCCGCCTGCAAAAGTTTGTCTATCTTTACGATAAAGAGTAAAATTTGCAGTCGAGCAAACCTCCGCATCGGTTACAGAATCGTCTAGCCATGACTCGGTTACAATAATTATATCACTATCAATTAAATGTGCGTTTTCAGAAAATTGGCGCAACTTAGTTTTCAGACCCCGCACATTTTGATAGGATATATTCATGTCACTAGTGTTGCACGGAAAGACGTCTCTTTTTCGTATAGGCAGTGCGTTTTCCACTCCGAAAGGACCACTCATTAAACATCGCACTTGCAGGCCAAAAAGTGGGATCCATATATGTGGTGAAAAGAGATTCTGGAACACCCACGATAAACGAATTGTAGTTACCTTTCGCTTTTATCACTTTTTTTACTGTGAATGGTGACACAGAATCCCTTTTCTTTAGGTAATTTAATATGTTATCCGTGGTAACATCAGCAGAAACCGACCACACGTATGATACGGATGTCAAAATCGCTTTAACCCTTCAGGCCCCGCGACTGCGATATCGCAGTCAAACTGAGGGTTAACCGCGAGGTGCGAGGCCTGAAGGGTTAACTGTGATGATACAGCTACAAACTTTCATTTAAAAATATATGAGCATGCATTTAAAAATTTGCCATGATTTGTTCCAGGCGAGTTAGAGCTTCAGTCCCGTAATTTGTACGGTGGCTTGGAGGCCGAAGAAGAACAAAGGGTGCCTCAAATTTCTCCGTCGCACAGCATCGGCTTCCCCGGCTTGGCCAGCCCGCAAGCCAATGACAGGATGCTTGGATTGGAAGGAAGCAATATCGATTCCAATATGTCCCACCAGCAGGTCCGTATACTTTTCTACCTATAGTTAATATAATACTACGTACGGCCTATCATACCTTGAACAACCAAGTTCCAGGCGACTAGTCTCTACATAGGACTTAAACTTTTTAATCAATTGCCTCGTAAGTTAAAGGCGATTAAAAACATTGATATTTTCAAGAGATCAAACGGGGCGTATCTGCCTAAAATCGTATGTATCTGACAAATGTATGCGCGTAACGACATTTTAAAATAGCATCGTACCAACCAATGTAAATTATTTTTTTTTAAATAATGTCAATTGTTACATTATAGTCTTTTTTTGTTAACCCCTCAAGACAGTAACGTCCCGAATCGGGTACGATGTATTGTAGTCAATGCTCAGTAACGTCCCAAAACGGGTACAAGTGTGGCACGACAAACCGCGCTCTCAACGAACTGAATTTACACCAAAATCACAGTGCAACCACCCCCTGTTAGATATGTTTGAGAAAGACGGATAAAAACTGTGTTGTAAGATTATTCAGTCGTGCTTCTTGGAGTCTAGAATCCCTAATATAATTGTTTGTATTCTGGGGTCACTTAGTCGAGTGCTGCCATTGCTCGGATCTGTGCTTTTCTTCGGATATTATGTAGCTTCTCTTCAGATATATGTTTGAAAATAAATAAAACGAGCTAATATATTTGGTAAAGCATGTGACGCACACAAATGTGTTTACAATTTCTAGATAGGGTTTCATATTTTGAGATAAAACGTCGCTGAATAAGTTAGTTTTTTTCAGTTCTCCAACTTTCTAATTATTATCCATAATTATCTAATTGTTTTACAAAATGAGGTTTAAATATTTTATATTTCAAATTTCAATGCGGTCATTTTACATTTCTTCTTTTCATGATCCATCAAGTAGTTTCTTTCTTATGATCGTTTTTCTAAAGTGCTATATTTTCGACCTTCAACTCTCAGAAATGACAGGTGATTGCCAAGATTTACACCCGCCGCTTGAGGGGTTAATTAAAATAATTTTGGAGTAGTTTATTGTGCATCATTCTTTAACAAAATTTGACAAAAAAAAATTGTCAAAATTTTGACAAAATTTTTCACATCATTTAACAAAATTGAGTAACTAATTTAAAATACTTGGTCATTCCTACACAATTGAAGGGTTATGAGGAAGAACGATGAATGTCAATTTAAAAATTAAAATGGTTTTTCATCCCTTTTAAAAAAAAAACAACTTAAAAGATGACATTTAATCCAAGGTTTCTTTGAGTGAGAACAAAATATATTTTGTCCTTAAGCCAAATATAGTAAAAAATCATTTTACTTGAATTTATACTCCTTAAAAAAGTATCTCATGTTAAAAAACCAAATTGACATTGATCATTCTTTCCCGTAACCCTTTAATTGTAATGGTTGTAATGGAAATTAATACGCTATTCTCTTTACAATAAGTGGCGTCTCAGGCTGCCTCGAGCACAATTCTCTCTTGGCTGCTGCCATTAAGGATGCGAGACAGCACGAACGCCAAATCAATGTATGCTGGCTCGACCTAGAGAATGCGTTTGGGTCAGTTCGGCACAGTCTCCTCCACTTTGCGCTCCGCTGGTACAACTTCCCACCTGTGGTGCGTGACATTGTAGCCTCCTACTACAACTGTCTGACGTTCCATGTCAAAACGCAAGAATGGACTACCCGCTCTATATCATATTCAATAAGAATTGGACTGTTTCAGGGCTGTTGCCTTTCTCCGACGATATTCAATATCGTTTTCAATATACTGCTGGAAAGCCTGACCCAGTTCGACAAGAAGTGGGGTTACCGTTTTAAAACAGACGGCCAATACACATCGTCGTGCCTCGCTTTTGCCGACGACCTAACTTTTATCACCAGGAGCCCCAAGCAGCTTTCCCTGCTATTACAGAAAGTGGAGCTGTTCTGCGACTGGTCAGGCTGTATAAAAGTGAAGCCCTCCAAATGTTTTTGCCTTGGACTCGCCCGCATAGACACAAAATTTACGTCCTATGACCCAAAATTGGTCTATAAGGGCTCTATTATCTCCCTTATAGACCCAAATAACCACTTTAAATTTCTTGGCAGAAAAATCACCTGCCAGGGAAAAGACCTCTCTGGCGATCATGTTATAGAACATTTCAGTAGTTGCCTGGAAAAGATAGATGCATTGCTAATTTCTGGCCCTCGTAAGGCTTTGATCTATGACAACTATCTAACTTCACATTTGTCATGGCCCTTTCTTATTTACGATTTCACCAAAACCCAACTGTCTCGTCTGGATGCACTGGTGACAGCTAGTCTAAAATCCTGGTTGTCCTTAGCCAAACCAGCTGACCCCTCGACTCTCTTCAGGTCCAAACACAATTTTGGGCTAGCTCTAAAACTGCCCTCTCTGCTCTACGCCAACTCCAGAATAACCAAAAATTCGATTCTAAGCAATTCCAAGCATCCGGCAATATCGAAGCACGTAGTAAGTGGCCGTAGTGAGTCAAATGACCTACAAGCCCGCGTTGACTTCCACAAAAAGTTCCTTACTGGAATCAGCCAGAATGGCACTGGTCTGGGGTATGGCAGTACAACCATGAGCGATGTGGACTTGAAGAAGTCTCTCTTGCGGGGAGATTACGACAGCAAAAGTATGGCTCACGACTTTTGCATTCCTCCTCCAATGCACTGGAAAGTAATGTTGTATGACTGGACGCCAGAGATGCTGAAATTTTATTTAAATGCCTTTCAGCATACACTTCCAGACCCCAGTAACCTCGCTCGTTGGAGCTATGCCGAGGATAGTTCATGTCCCCTTTGTAGCAACACCCCTTGCACAGCTGGACATATTCTATCTGGCTGCAAGTTGGCCTTGGATCAAGGACGGTACACTTACCGCCACGACAAAGTACTTGCTGTTATTCGCGAGGTACTTAGCCTCTCAGTGGCTCGTGCCAACAAGGGTTCCACAGTATCCTCCAAACCCCCAATACAGTTTGTGCGGGTTGGCTCTAAAGGCAAAAAACATCTCACTGCAAAACCTTTCTCAATAATCGAGAAAGCTTCAGATTGGATTATGGAGGTCGATTCGGTCTCTAAGCAGTATAAATTCCCTGAAAGTCTCGGATGCACAGCCCTGCGTCCAGATATAACTCTTTACTCTTTATCTCGGAAGATGGTCCTTATCGTAGAATTAACTGTTCCATGGGAATCAAATATCCCAAAAGACCACGAGTACAAATTAAATAAATACCATGACCTCGCAAATGCCGTCACCCGGAACGGCTTCACTGTTCACCTTCACGCGGTGGAAGTAGGCGCTCGTGACCTGCCAGCTAAATCTTTGTTTCACCTTTTTAAAGATCTTGGTCTCTCCAGGAAAATAATCAACTCCTTTCTAGAAAAATTATCTAAAACTGCGATTTCTGCATCTCAAATTCTATGACTTCGAAGGGGGAGTGAATGGGTGGTAAGGTGAACGCTCACATGTGGCAAGACAGCTGTCCTAAACCTACCACAGCCGGTTCGTAAGTCCGGAATCCACTGCTCACCCCCCAGAAGTGTAAAAAAAAAATAGTATGATGAGCCCGACTCCGGTCGGTGAATTCCATGGCAGCTCCGTTTGTATTTTATTTTATTTATAAATATCACAAGCATCCGTCATGAATTACAGGCTATAAGCATACTGCAACAGGCCCGCGGTCTCGTTGAGATGGTGGTCGCCAGATCGGGCACCGAAGAATCCGGGGGAAGTGGAATCGCTGCTCCCACCATCATAAATGGCGAGTGGGCTCAGGTTCAAGTTATTAACCTCGTCAATGATGGAACAGGACTCGGTTTCGGTGAGATTAAACATAATAATTAATATTTTACTCTTAACCCCTGGGTGGCCACGCCTGCCGAATGGCGTTTTTCGTATTATCCGTATTTATGCAATTATCGGCTCTATTTCTTTCTCCACTGCGGTAAAAGCCTGACATTGAAGCCTGCTATTGAATAGGCGACCGATATATATTACTACGCTCGTACACACCTTCTACAAACAAATTTTCAAGGGCTTCGAAAATTTTGAATGGAATGACTGGCTTCCGAAAGGTTAAAGGAGAATGATCAATTATTATTTGGGCCCATCCTTTAAATGTTTTTTTATTTGTCGTCACTTATCACTGCCGAATATACGAATATAGGTAGACCTCACTTCTGCCATTCAACAGAGTACATAAAGCAAGAGATATAATGTCATGTCGGTCTTGTGGTTTCTGACCAGGCAGCCATGCATCTGAAATAGCTTTCCATTTAGAATTACATGTAAATATAATAAATAGGTCATTTATACTGTATTATTTAAAAAGTAGGTAAAAAATCATTGGCTTTTTTAAATTAGATTTTTAATAACAATACTTGTTTACAATATACCAGACATTTTTTTACTATACTATATACCAGAGTTTTTTTTTTTTTTGTACTCGAACGTACGTGATACGGGTTGTTGCGTTCGTGCGATAATTTACCAGTCTTATCATGTACGTTCGTATAAGTAGGGTGGTTAAAATGAGTTTTCCAGGCACTGCATTGATAAACAATAATGATCAAGATATTATTAAAGGTCCACATTCAGAACGATCAAATCGAATCAAGAGGAATCAAGAGGAGCCATTATAGTAACTTATACAGGACAAAAAATTTTTTTTCATTGGTATATAAATCACTTCTATTGAGGGAGGGCCCAGGTCCTATAAATATTTAGTCACTCCTTTAATTGAATCAGCCCATTCACAGAATCTACAGAAATTCATCCAATCAATACGAATATTAAATTTACGGCAACTTAATTATTATTTATCCAAACAAAATTTTGGGCTAGCGCTTAAACTGCCCTCTCTGCTCTACGCCAACTCCAGAATAACCAAAAATTCGATTCTGTGCAATTCCAAAGATCCGGCAATATCGAAGCACGTAATAAGTGGCTGTAGTGATTCAAATGAACTACAAGCCCGCGTAGACTTCCACAAAAGGTTCCTTACTGGAATCAGCCAGAATGGCACTGGTCTGGGGTATGGCAGTACAACCACGAGCGACGTGGACTTGAAGAAGTCTCTTTTGCGGGGAGATTACGACAGCAAGAGTATGGCTCATGCTATTGGCCTTCAATGCCAGAATGACTGGACAACAATTGGTGACTTTTGCATTCCGCCTCCAATGCACTGGAAGGTAATGCTCTATGACTGGACGCCAGAGATGCTGAAATTTTATTTGAATGCCTTTCAGCATACACTTCCAGACCCCAGTAACCTCGCTCGTTGGAGCTTTGCCGAGGATAGTTCTTGTCCCCTCTGTAGCAATACCCCTTGCACAGCTAGACACATTCTAGCTGGCTGCAAGGTGGCCTTAGATCAAGGACGGTACACTTACCGCCATGACAAAGTTCTCGCTGTTATTCGCGAGGTAATTAGTCTCTCAGTGGCTCGTGCCAACAAGGGTTTGACAGTATCCTCCAAACCCCCAATACAGTTTGTGCGGGATGGCTCTAAAGGCAAAAAACATTTAACTACAAAACCTTTCTCAATAATCGAGAAAGCTACAGATTGGACTCTGGAGGTTGATTCGGTCTCTAAGCAGTATAAATTCCCTGAAAGTCTCGGATGCACAGCCCTCCGTCCAGATATAACTCTTTACTCTCTATCTCGGAAGGTGGCTCTTATTGTAGAATTAACTGTTCCATGGGAATCAAACATCCCAAAAGACCACGAGTACAAATTAAATAAATACCATGATCTTGCAAATGCCGTAACCCGGAACGGCTTCACTGTTCACCTTCACGCGGTGGAAGTTGGCGCTCGTGGCCTGCCAGCTAAATCTCTATTTCACCTCTTTAAAGATCTTGGCCTTTCCAGAAAAATAATCAACTCTTTCTTAGAAAAATTATCTAAAACTGCGATTTGCGCATCTCAAATTCTATGGCTTCGAAGGGGGAGTGAATGGGTGGCAAGGTGAACGCTCACATGTGGCAAGACAGCTGTCCTAAACCTACCACAGCCGGTTCGTAAGTCCGGAATCCACTGCTCACCCCCCAGAAGTGTAAAAAATAGTATTATGATGGGCCCGACTCCGGTCGGTGAATTCCATGGCAGCTCCGTTTGTATTTATTTATTTATTATTATTTTTATATTATACACTAGCAGCTTAAGGCTGATGCGTGTATATCACATGCACTTGTTTTTAAACTTGTGACTGTTTTGCACTAAGAAAAATGTCCAGTTTGTTTTTAAAGCTATTGATAGAGATAGCACTGATCACATCCTCTGGCAACGCATTCCAAGCATCAACTACACGATTTGTCAAAAAATATTTTGAAACATTTGATATTTTTAAACAGGTATAATTGGTGCGCGGACGAGCGGCGTAATCGTAAAGACCATCTTAGCCGGTGGCGTAGCCGATAGAGATGGCCGTCTCCAATCGGGAGATCATATCTTGCAAATTGGCGATGTAAGATTGTTTGTTGTTATTTGTTAGCCTCACTATGCATAACGCTCA
Source organism: Micropterix aruncella (assembly GCA_944548615.1). NCBI lineage: Eukaryota > Metazoa > Arthropoda > Insecta > Lepidoptera > Micropterigidae > Micropterix > Micropterix aruncella. The sequence continues at coordinate 38,786,802 of OX155952.1, forward strand.
TTTAATACATGCATTTGATTAATCCCTAACAGGCTCATTTACTGGACATGATATCGGAGCAAGTAGCGGGCGTATTACGAGCTAGCGGCACTCGGGTGCGCCTCGTAGTTGCCCGTCCCGCGGATCCTTCGCATTCCCTCGATTCGAACCGACACAGCGGGGCACCAGTCGTACCTGCAAGGTATTTAGGGCAGCAATTGCTCGGCCCAAATTGGGCTTCTGACATTTTTACTGAATATTTCGTTTACACTTAAAATACACATTCTAAATTTTAAATGAAAGTTAAGCCAACTAATGAAGAATGGTTTCATCAACAGCAGTCATTTTGCTGTAAAAACTTTACTAGAGTATTAATTTGCTAGTAGGTAATTAATTTTAATTGACCATTAACTCTTCAGGCCCCGATTGGCCGATATCGGCCACAACTCGATTCAGCAGCCCGTTTTAATTTAATTAGTTTTATTTTATTATGTTAATATGTTTTATTTTAATAGTGAGTACAGTGGTTTGGCAGTAATTAATGTTTTGGTGAGACAGTGTCATAATTCAATTTTTTTACAAATTTTTACTAAAATTTTTTGGGACATCAACTTGTCAATCGGCTGAGGGGCCGAGGCCTGAAGGGTTAAGAATTTAAGATTTTGCTGAAGTACCTATAATTTATTATTATAATTAAGAATCAAAGAATATAAAATAATTAAGAGGTTTTATGGTTTTTTTTTTGATACGTCACAAGAACATATGAGTACCTCAATATATTTGCCACCCAGGTCAAAATCGAATTAGAAGTGAGTTCTAATAATACTTTTCCTGCTTTTTTTCAATGATGAGGTCTATTTACTTTCAAAACCAGACAGTAATACGACTTTTCCTACACTGGAAGTCAGTATTGGTTTCAAAACGCACATGAGTTTGGTTTCAAACTCTGTATGGACTCTGTAATATTGGTCACCTAACAATATAATTTCCGTAGTTTTGAACAAATATTAAAAATTAAAAAAACGCTTGAAATATGAAATGCTATTTTCACAAAAAATATTTTTTTTCGCTAATTCATGTAAATGACAGATGTCTGCCTTTGATGCTGAGTTCTATAAAACTATAAAACATTACGGCATTTCGATCTGCTAGTCCTAACATTTTGTAGAAACAAACTAATATAAAACAAGGTTATAAACCTAATATAAAATCGAAGACTATCGCGGTTGTTTGACATTATAAATAGGATAGAAAACGAATTTACCGCGTGAAATTTGTAGGACCCGACGTTTCGGTGACGTTGCAGCCGCCGTTGTCTAGGGTAGACTCGGTCTAAGGTTATAAACCTCTCGAGAATTTCATATTGTTTGATCTCAATAATTTACTTTTGCAAAAACTTCTTTACTTTGCCTAATTTTATATTTGCCTTTCACACTATGAATTTAACAATGAAGCTGCCACATAATTAGGTGACCGAACTGGGCTAATTGCAATATTATTATTTACACATCTGGGGGTGAGCATTGTATTTCGGACTGAAGATCGGCTATGGTAGGTTTAGGACAGTTGTCTTGTCTAACAGCTGTCTTTGGTTACTAACGTTTGCGTGGAGCTTGGGTCTGATGGCCTGTCTGTGTTTTTAAGTCGGCTCAAGTCACTGTTTAGCTCCCATCCGGTAACCTCCTCGAAGAGGGACTAACCTCAAAAGGCCGCTGTGAACTCTGCCTGTGGCTGTAACGTACAGTCAAAAACAGTTGGGATTGGAGGTTCGGATCCGATAGGACGCCTCGGGCGGAGCTGGGCGGTTTACGCACCGTGCGCTGTTAGCCAATCGACTGTGCAACCGGGGGAGTCTGGAAACGTACGTTTCCTAAGCAGCGAATTGCTGACCTGACGTCATCCATCCTTAGAAATTATCTGTTGGCCGCCTGATCCCGTTTGAGCTTAACGGGCAAAGGGCACCTCGCTCCATAATAAATTCAAACTTGAATTACCGCTAATGTCAGGTAGAGGCCGCGCAAGCGACCTCGAAAGTCTGACCAGACTGGAGAATGGAGAAATCTGTCCGAACCTGGTAGTAAGAGTATGAGAATCGCCCGCTGGATTACACTCATCAGTGCCTCATGGTAAGGCGTTAGACTTTTATGGGCTGTTAACGTAGTTTGACTGTGGATTTTGTTGTCCATCAAGTCTTTACGTTTACCCCTTGGGGAGACAGAATGAAACTATGTCATTATAATTTCCTGAGGTGGCGGGTTTGCCTTTAGTAACTGACACCTGCTCTATATTTTGCCTAATAGTTTTTGGAAATAATGACTATTATCAATCATGGAGCTGCTTTAGATCAGTTTGCTATTTTTTATTTTTTATTTTAGAATACACATTTTCTGCATAAGCAAATTTTTAATTGGTTACAAATGGCACAAACAACATTGGGGCCCAGAAATTTCCCCCTTAATGGGCTTTCTCTCTTCACTTTACACTTTTGCTAATTCTTACATAATTCTACTTTGCAGGCTACTCACGGATCCGGAAGCCCTAGATCGATATCTGGTAGAAGTGGGTTTGGAGCCCGTTTTTAATATTCGCTTAGAGTCACCTTCCCCACAACCGCAATCGTCTCATGATCTCCCTGCCAACTATTTATATGATAGACCATCCATCCCGGATCCAGAATCAGGTCAGACTTGCAATAATTATGTTTAAATTTATTACATAAATTGTGCCTTACCTAGTGAACCATACACTGAAAAGCTTTATTATTAGAAAAACCTATCTATTAATCTTGAACAGGCACGAATAAAATTAAAAATGCCGGAAAGGAGTGGGATCTTTGGAAAACAGTTATTCTAATACCTAAGCTTATGGCCCCAGTAGGCGTGGGTGTTTCCGCTGCATGCAAGTAGATTGTCAAACGATAAAGTGCTCTCAGCAGCAGCTTTCCTGAAATTCCTCTTTCATGTGTGCATAATTCATCTCTTTTATGGCTCAAAATGTAGTCTAACGTAATTACAGATTTGCCCATATATAAATTGACATACAATGTTGCATACAGTGTATGAAAGTCACCCTAAGTTTATCGGCCTAACAACGAGATCATTATAACATTTTTATTATTATTATTATTTATGTACGATACGATATTATTATTATTTCTGATACGTCCAGATAAGATCTAGTAAAGCTAGTCATAAACAATATTAACAAGTTTTTAAGTACAAATCGAGTTTGTTTTTAATTTTTTTTGACAGAGCTTGCTCATCACCTCAAGTGGTAGTTTATTCCACATGTCTACAACTCTATTTTGCAGAATGTTCTTAACAGGATTAGATTTAAATCTTGCTCAGTTTTTTGCTGTGACATTGAAGATGTGTATTGATGTCGAATTTGAAAATATTCTGTAGCCCAGGTACATCGGAATTATTTGTGAGCATTTTATATGTCTCAATCAGGTCCCCTATTTGTCTTCTTTATTTGAGAGTAGTCCGTCCAAGTAATTCCAAGTCATCTTTTAAATTCCTATTCTTCAGGCCCACTGGCATTTTGGTTGCCCTTTGCTGCACCTTTTCTAGGTCATCTACATCTTTGCATAAGTAGGGGTTCCCGAACTGAAGCCATACTCAAGAATATGTCTCATATATGCCTTGTAGATCTTTTTAATAATAAACTCTTTATTTGCACTTAAAAAAAGTATACAAAAAAGGCGAGCTTATTGCCACATGGCAATGTCTTACAGCTAACCTAAACATAGTGGTACATGCGCGCATAGTGAAAATAAAGATTATTACATAACATACAGACAAGTGGAAGAATTTAAGACTAATAGTGCCCGAGGAGAGGAAATTGGGAGAGGAACAGGAGAGAAAGGGAAGAACTGGTTACTTCTTAGAAAGGTAGTAATCCTTAAGGTGAGTCTTGAACGATGGTAAAGAAGGCGAGTTTCGTATATTTGCTGGGAGATCGTTCCAGAGTCTTGCACCATGGACACAGAAAGAATAGGAATAGAAATCACTATTATGACTCGGAATTTTTAATAAACTGTCAGAGGCTGACCGAAGTACGAGACCGTGGGAACTTAGTGGTTCAAAAAGCTCCTAGAGATAGGATGGTGTTAATTGGGTGAGTACACGATATAGGAGAGCCAGTATATGAACATTTCTTCTTTGGCGTATTGGCAACCACTTTAACTGTGCCCTATAGTCGGACACGTGATCATACTTACGTAGACCGAAGATGAATCGTATGCATACATTTTGCAAACGTTCAAGTTTGTTGAGCAGTTCCTCTGATAAATCGAGATAAGCCACATCTGCATAGTCAAGGAGAGGCAAGAGGAGAGACTGTGCAAGAGATTTTTTTGTGTCCATAGGAAGAAATCTTCTGAGTGTTTAAACATCTCTATTGACAGATTTTGGAAAGCCTTCCTTATCAGATAGAGAGTAGAGTTGGAACATGCAAACATGTGTTTTTCCATTTTGAGATCATCACTAATTGTTATTCCAAGATCTTTTTGTTGCTTAACTGCTTATAATTGGATGTTTGCCAAAGAATCCCTAGAAAAGCTACTATTTTTAAGTAGAAACTTGTCGGAATCAAAATTTAATTAATACACAAAATAAACGACTTTCCGAAAATTAAAAATATTTTGTTTATTGCAGATACAGAATCGCCTGAAGTTGACCGTTTCACTGTACAACTTCAGAAAGATGAGAATGGCCTCGGTATTACCATAGCAGGTATGCAATTTCTTTATAGTTCTCGAACAAACTGGAAAATATACAAACGGTGTTAAAATAATAATTTTAAAAAATATAATTAAATATTATAACACACAACATCTGTCTATTACCTCTATTAACTCGAGCACTGCTAGGCTGATTTATATTTGCAGATTTGTAATGGTCGATCTTCCACTTGTGAAGCTGTGTTAATCATTAGATATAATGTCATGTTGCAGCAAGAATGTCTGAAGATTATCTGCAATGATTTTCTCAAAATGGTCATGGCTTTTTCATATTTTGCACAAGATCTTTCGAAATGTTGATGATCTTGATAAATATGTCTAAATGAGTGATTAAAATTACTCGGTAGGTGTATTGTAGGAGTCTATCAGTATAATTATCCAAAAATGCTTTGCTGCAGGTTATGTCTGCGAGAAAGAAGAGCTGTCTGGCATTTTTGTGAAATCGGTAACCGCCGGCAGCGCAGCGGCTTTATCCGGGCGGATCCAAGTGAACGACCGGATTGTGGCCGTTGACGGAGTGTCCTTAGCCGGCCAGAGCAACCAACGAGCCGTGGACGCCCTCAAGAGCAGCGGCCATATTGTCACTTTGCAATTGGAGAGGTTAGTAGTGGGTGAAATGCATACTTCGGGGTCGTGTCATATTGGCAGATTGCAGCCGAATCTATAATCGAGTATCGGTTCAGTACTTGAGTAATGCTTAGCTAAGTATTAGCCGAGTACCCGGCGATACTTAAGTATTGAATGTGTTCGGATAGACGAGAAATGTCAGCTAACTCCGCTAAGTATGGCTCGAGTATTCATATAAGCGGAAATACTGTCAAACGTATTGGACATTAAATGTGGAATATTATTATTTCCTAAACCGCTTGAAAATAAATTACCAAAATTTTTATTTCTTATGAGGAATTATGTTTACCATTGCCCATTTATGCTTATTAATTTATAAATGTAGGTTTTGTCAAAATATTTCTAATTTTTGCAATGTTCATCTCGTTGCCAGTGTCAGAAAAAAAACCAAGCATTGTTTTGGTCGTGTTTGCGTTCGCTGTCATACAGTTTTGTCAACAGTTTTGTTAACCTTGTATCTTACGGATCTTCAGGTGCAATCACATCGCAGAACAGGTATTTTGCTGATGACACGACGTTTTTCGCCAATCCTTTTCTAAGCACTGGACAGCTACAGCAGGATCTTGACAAGATCAAAGCGTGGAAGGAAAATTGGTTGCTTACCTTGAACACTGAGGAATGTGTAGTGTTTCACATCGGGAAAAGCAACCCCAACACAATATTCTCTGGCAAATGCCCTATAAGAAGCAGTTAATCAACAAAAAGATATTGGAATAACAATTAATGATGATCTCATATGGGAAAAACACATAGTTTGCAATTGCTAAAAGAGCCAACTCCACTCTCTATCTGATAAGGAAGGCTGGAAAAGGTGCAGCGAAGGGCAACCAAAAAGCCAGTGGGCCCGAAGAATAGGAATTTAAAAGATCACTTGGAATTTCTTGGACTCACTGCTCTCAAACAAAGAAGACAAAGAGGGGACCTGATTGAGACATATAAAATTCTCACAAATTATTACGATGTACCTGGGCTAAAGAATATTTAAAATTCAATCGTCAACACAAATCGAGGTCACAGGAAAAAAATCAACTGTGAACATTCTTCTCCAAAATAGAGTGGTGGACATGCGGAATATACTATCATTTCAAGTGATTAGTGCAAGCTATGTCAATCAATTTGAAAATAGACTCAATTTGTAGCTAAAAACTTGTTAATATTGTTTATAACTAGCTTTACAAGATCTGATCTGGACGTTTCAGCAAAGCTGCCTGGCCAGAATATAAATAATAATAATAATTCCAGACTTGGTGTTGTATAATTTTGATTCGAGTTGGTCACATTTAATGTTTTAGGTATCTCCGTGGACCAAAGTACGAGCAGTTGCAGCAGGCCATCGCGGCTAACGAGATAGCACCGAGTTCGACTCCCGCCGCCATCAATCCGTTCCTCGATATGCATCGACCGGACACCTCCAGATCTTCCAGTCGCAGCCCAGGGGTTCCCGATATTCAGATGACGCAATTCGATAAAGGGTAATTTTTACCATTCAGAGCATGCTTCTCTTGACCTAACTAGTGAGAAAAAATGTACACATGAAGGTTTGTTCTGATAATCCTGGAAATGACTATTTGTGCTTGTAGATTTTTGATCTTGCTCCAACTTTTCCCCCAGTCAAGCATTTATGATATGAAACGGCAACTTTATAACATACATATGTTTCACTCGTATGTTTTCCTGTACCAGAGGAATAGAGTTGTACACATTCTTCTTTAACTCTTAGAAAGCTAGCCTTGGGAATGAAACTCACGACAGCATGTTTTCAACCCTCAAAAATCCTAGTTCAGCAAACAGAGGCTTGCAATTATTTCTGAATGGTATTTTCATGTTAGCTCCCACAGTGCATTTTTGGAGAATAAATACTTCGACTACATATGGTGCTCTTCCTCGAGCTAGTATGCTCCCTCAGATGTGATTTAATCAGTGCGTCATAAGCTGTTAATGTTGTTTTCTTGTCCATAGTCATTCGAATCCGAGATAAGGTACACGACGCTGAATCCAGTTTTTCAATGGCATCATTAAGTCATCCATGTATGTCATGACAATGTTCTTTCTATTCAACTCTCTATGGATATGTGGCTGACGAAATGTTGAAATATTAGTGCCGAATCGCACATACCAAAAGGTATATTTAAAATTGGTAATGTCCCGTCGACATCACAAATGCAGAATACTTTTTTTTCTTTAAAGACCTAAAATTGAAAATGTTTTTTTTGCGATGACTTATCTTTCGAGGTTTTGCGCGTTAGGAATAGACATTGCACATAATGAGCTCCGTCAGACGGAGGGTTCGGGTCCGATCGAGAGCGTTCCCGATCGCCGTTGTAAAATTTCATTTTAATACTCGAAGTCTCGCAGTACCGAACGTTAATTCGTTCGTCGGCGCGGTCTCGTTCGTTCGATGCGCAATTTTATTTCAATCATCGTCGTTCATCGTCGATCGTGCGGCCTCGGCGACTCCGGAGGCCGGCGACTCGGGAAGCGTCCGTCCGACGGTCGGTCTCTAGGAAGCTGCGCTCGTTTTCAGCGTCGAAGGCGAAGCGGCGGAGGGCGAGGCGGAGGGGGCGGGGGCGGGCGCGGAGCCGTCGGCGGAGGCGCTGCGGGCGGAGGAGGAGGCCATCGTGCGGCGCTGGCGGGCCGTGCTGGGCGCGGCGGCGCACATCGTGGTGGGGCGCGTGCGGCGGCGGGCGGGCGGCGGGCTGGGCATCTCGCTGGAGGGCACGGTGGACGTGGAGGGGGGCCGCGAGGTGCGGCCGCACCACTACGTGCGCTCCGTGCTGGCCGAGGGCCCGGTGGGGCGCGCGGGCCGCCACCGGCCGGGCGACGAGCTGCTGGAGGTCAACGGCCGCCGCCTGCTGGGCGTCAACCACCTGGAGGTGGTGGCCGTGCTCAAGGACCTGCCGCCCGACGTGGTGATGGTGTGCGCCCGGCCCGACGAGCCCCCCGCCGCCGCGCCCCCCCCCGACGCGCCCGCCGACCGCCGCGAGCCGCCGCCCCACGGGGCGCTCGTCAAGGTACTCGCCCCTTTAAATGTTTTATTTATACAAAAATAGATATTTCCGCACGGAGACTACTTTGAAATAAATACTTTACTTCGGAAGGAATCGCACAGTTAGCTCCGACCCTATACTTATACGACTGAAAAAATAATTATCTGCGATGTTCATGTTGCTTTAATTATCCTACATCAAAAATTAAAATCATCTCTTGACTTTTTAAAATTTTTTCCATTTTTTGAGGAACGCAAGTAAATACCGTAAAAATTTATAATACTGCATTTCAAATACATATTCATTATTTTTCATCCATAATTCATCAATATTGCTAAGTAAAGTCTAAAAAAAAAATGTCGGCGATCGCTATGAAGGAATCGGGACTCGGGGTTGTTTTTTCGGCGTCGGAGTATATTGGTTTCTCTCTCTCCGGCGACGCTCGAGCGGGAGCGGGCGCGCTCGCAGAGAGGGCGAGGGGAGGGGGCGATTGCAGCGGTGTCGTTTGCAGGCCAAGTCGGACGGCAGCCTGGCGGGCGCGGGGGCGGCGGCCGCGGGCGGCGCGGAGCCGGGCGCCGCCCCGCCGCTGGCCGCCGCCAAGCTGCGCTCCCGCAGCCTCGAGCCCCTCACCGGCCTGGCCATGTGGGCCGAGCAGCCGCAGGTTATCGGTGAGTCTCCGCCTCCCCCTCTCCCCTCCCGTAACCTCGAGCCCCTCGCCGGACTCGCTATGTGTGCCGAGCGGCCGCAGCTCATCGGTGAGTCTCCCCTCCGTCTCTCCTCCGTCCTCCTCGTCCCTCCCGCAGCCTGGAGCCCCTCACTGGCCCGGTCATGCGGGCTTATCGGTGAGTCTTCCCTTCCCTCTCCTTTCCTCTCTCGCCCGTTCCGCCCTCCACTCCGCCCCTCCGCTGGCCACTGCCAATCGGCACTTCCGCAGCCTCGAGCCCCTCACCGGCCTGGCCATGTGGGCCGAGCAGCCGCAGGTTATCGGTGAGTCTCCGCCTCCCCCTCTCCCCTCCCGTAACCTCGAGCCCCTCGCCGGACTCGCTATGTGTGCCGAGCGGCCGCAGCTCATCGGTGAGTCTCCCCTCCGTCTCTCCTCCGTCCTCCTCGTCCCTCCCGCAGCCTGGAGCCCCTCACTGGCCCGGTCATGCGGGCTTATCGGTGAGTCTTCCCTTCCCTCTCCTTTCCTCTCTCGCCCGTTCCGCCCTCCACTCCGCCCCTCCGCTGGCCACTGCCAATCGGCACTTCCGCAGCCTCGAGCCCCTCACCGGCCTGGCCATGTGGGCCGAGCAGCCGCAGGTTATCGGTGAGTCTCCGCCTCCCCCTCTCCCCTCCCGTAACCTCGAGCCCCTCGCCGGACTCGCTATGTGTGCCGAGCGGCCGCAGCTCATCGGTGAGTCTCCCCTCCGTCTCTCCTCCGTCCTCCTCGTCCCTCCCGCAGCCTGGAGCCCCTCACTGGCCCGGTCATGCGGGCTTATCGGTGAGTCTTCCCTTCCCTCTCCTTTCCTCTCTCGCCCGTTCCGCCCTCCACTCCGCCCCTCCGCTGGCCACTGCCAATCGGCACTTCCGCAGCCTCGAGCCCCTCACCGGCCTGGCCATGTGGGCCGAGCAGCCGCAGGTTATCGGTGAGTCTCCGCCTCCCCCTCTCCCCTCCCGTAACCTCGAGCCCCTCGCCGGACTCGCTATGTGTGCCGAGCGGCCGCAGCTCATCGGTGAGTCTCCCCTCCGTCTCTCCTCCGTCCTCCTCGTCCCTCCCGCAGCCTGGAGCCCCTCACTGGCCCGGTCATGCGGGCTTATCGGTGAGTCTTCCCTTCCCTCTCCTTTCCTCTCTCGCCCGTTCCGCCCTCCACTCCGCCCCTCCGCTGGCCACTGCCAATCGGCACTTCCGCAGCCTCGAGCCCCTCACCGGCCTGGCCATGTGGGCCGAGCAGCCGCAGGTTATCGGTGAGTCTCCGCCTCCCCCTCTCCCCTCCCGTAACCTCGAGCCCCTCGCCGGACTCGCTATGTGTGCCGAGCGGCCGCAGCTCATCGGTGAGTCTCCCCTCCGTCTCTCCTCCGTCCTCCTCGTCCCTCCCGCAGCCTGGAGCCCCTCACTGGCCCGGTCATGCGGGCTTATCGGTGAGTCTTCCCTTCCCTCTCCTTTCCTCTCTCGCCCGTTCCGCCCTCCACTCCGCCCCTCCGCTGGCCACTGCCAATCGGCACTTCCGCAGCCTCGAGCCCCTCACCGGCCTGGCCATGTGGGCCGAGCAGCCGCAGGTTATCGGTGAGTCTCCGCCTCCCCCTCTCCCCTCCCGTAACCTCGAGCCCCTCGCCGGACTCGCTATGTGTGCCGAGCGGCCGCAGCTCATCGGTGAGTCTCCCCTCCGTCTCTCCTCCGTCCTCCTCGTCCCTCCCGCAGCCTGGAGCCCCTCACTGGCCCGGTCATGCGGGCTTATCGGTGAGTCTTCCCTTCCCTCTCCTTTCCTCTCTCGCCCGTTCCGCCCTCCACTCCGCCCCTCCGCTGGCCACTGCCAATCGGCACTTCCGCAGCCTCGAGCCCCTCACCGGCCTGGCCATGTGGGCCGAGCAGCCGCAGGTTATCGGTGAGTCTCCGCCTCCCCCTCTCCCCTCCCGTAACCTCGAGCCCCTCGCCGGACTCGCTATGTGTGCCGAGCGGCCGCAGCTCATCGGTGAGTCTCCCCTCCGTCTCTCCTCCGTCCTCCTCGTCCCTCCCGCAGCCTGGAGCCCCTCACTGGCCCGGTCATGCGGGCTTATCGGTGAGTCTTCCCTTCCCTCTCCTTTCCTCTCTCGCCCGTTCCGCCCTCCACTCCGCCCCTCCGCTGGCCACTGCCAATCGGCACTTCCGCAGCCTCGAGCCCCTCACCGGCCTGGCCATGTGGGCCGAGCAGCCGCAGGTTATCGGTGAGTCTCCGCCTCCCCCTCTCCCCTCCCGTAACCTCGAGCCCCTCGCCGGACTCGCTATGTGTGCCGAGCGGCCGCAGCTCATCGGTGAGTCTCCCCTCCGTCTCTCCTCCGTCCTCCTCGTCCCTCCCGCAGCCTGGAGCCCCTCACTGGCCCGGTCATGCGGGCTTATCGGTGAGTCTTCCCTTCCCTCTCCTTTCCTCTCTCGCCCGTTCCGCCCTCCACTCCGCCCCTCCGCTGGCCACTGCCAATCGGCACTTCCGCAACCTCGCGCCCCTCTCCGGCCTGGTCGTGCGGGCTTAGCAACCTCAGCTCGTCGGTGAGTCTCCCTTTCCCAGTCCCTCTCTCCTCTCCCTCTCTAATTTATAAATAAATAAATGTACAACCGAAAGGCATACCCTCAAGCATTATGTCTGATATTCAGGATGTCCCATTTATTAAAATAGGATGACATTGTTATGATCCATTGTTATTGTTATTATCTTTTTTTGTTCATTAAGAAGCTGAGCCTTGTGGAAGTTTTAGTAATTTATCGATCCAGTCATTATATTAGCCACTTTATTTCAAGTCACTGCAGCATTATATGTGATGCTTCCTTTATAGCTCAATTTTTAGGGCAAACAGCTGCAGTTAAATTGTTGCAGTTCCTCATACCCTTTGAGTGGGACTTTCTATCAACTTCGAGTATAGTTAAGCGGTTTTTCTTTTGTTTTGTTTTAATATATGGAGGAATATAAAATCGAAGACTATCGCGGTTGTTTGACATTATAAATAGGATAGAAAACGAATTTACCGCGTGAAATTTGTAGGACCCGACGTTTCGGTGACGTTGTAGCCGCCGTTGTCTAGGGTAGACTGAGTCTACCCTAGACAACGGCGGCTGCAACGTCACCGAAACGTCGGGTCCTACAAATTTCACGCGGTAAATTCGTTTTCTATCCTATTTATAATACGGAGGAATGTTGCAAAAAGAATGGAGCCCACTGGAAAGAAAAGGATTGACATGGCTCCGTGGTGGAATACCCTGCAGAGGCATTCCGCATTCTTCTTTCATTTTTCTTTCAGTCTTCCTATACAGTAATGACTGTAAACACAGTCACAGTCGTATATAAAGTCGTATCTAGTATATAAAGAACGAGAGCCTTACTCGGATGCAAATATCTGCATTGAAATGGTGGTTGAGTTCGTATAGGAGATTTTTTCGGCAAAAGCACCATCCAAATGTTTCGTTAATAGAAGATTCGAAGAGCAAATTGCAATCGAATATAATTCAGAGATTGCGGCATGGCGATTTCGGGGTTGCCATTGGGATGTTATTACTATATTTGGGAATACAGCATCGATGCTTTCGCTCTAAGATTATCGGAATCGACTATGAGTTAGCGATACTTAGAGAGTTAACTAAAAAACCACGATTTTACGACTGATCAATTAACCGACCGAGATTTAAGTGGATATTAGCCGCCGTCGCACCGGGCTCTAGATAATCGATAGCGTGCGGTGATCGCGTACAGGCGATAACTGCAGTTGCGTAAGCTAATTTCTCCACTAGAAGCTACTCGAGCTACTTTCTCGAGTACCATCGAGTACTATGCTTTTAGAGCGAAGGTCCAGCGAGGAGGCAATTGTACAATTTTAGGATACGGGCCGAACGAGAGAAGTTTTCCAGGAGCTAGGTAAATGAGGATTCGTAAGGGGAGTAGTGAAAAGAGCAGTTGCAGATTATCCGCGATGCGGTACACCGTGTTAGGGTATGATTTTGTGTTGCGCCTTTGGAAATGAGAAAGTAGGATTGGTCGGAGAGCGTCACAGTGCGGGTTGCCTCGGCAGAGCTGGTGAAGGGCGAGCGCGGGCTGGGCTTCTCCATCCTGGACTACCAGGACCCGCTGCGGCCGGCGCGCGCCGTGGTGGTCATCCGCTCGCTCGTGCCGGGCGGCGTGGCGCAGCTGGACGGCCGCCTCATCCCCGGCGACCGCCTGCTCTTTGTCAACCATCAGGTGAGCCCCCTTCTTATCTCTATCGCCTTAACCCCTCACGTTGCGAGGTAAAAACACCTATCACTTTCGACTTTAAAAAATCGACGCGAGTCAACGGCCTTGAGAAAAACGATCATAACTTATAAACCACTAAACGGAATAAAAAAAGATAAAGAGAAAAATGATCGCATTGAAATTTGACATATAAAACATTATAACCTTATCTCGTAAAACAATTAAGATAATAATGAATAAATATTACAAAATTGGCAAACTGAAAAAAACTCGCCTATAAAATCATTTCGATTTTTTTGTAAATACAGTTTTTGTAAATATCAAAAATTGTAAATACAGTTATGTTCTTTATTAAATGCTTTACCAAAACGATATTTTTTTTTTACTTATTTGCATACAAAAATACGGAAAAAATATTTATTTATTCAGCCAAGAAAAATTTTATTTATTCTCGTAAAAAAAAAATTTTTTAATTTTTAATTTGTGACTACTTATGGTATTTTTTTATATGAAATTCTTTCAAAATAACTTTATTACTACATCACTTCTTCTTAGAAATCACACCAGAACTTTGACCTTTGTCTGATATTATAGAAAAATCTAAAGTTTTGAGAGTTTCCGCGTTCGAACCTAATAATAAACTTTGAATGCCCATAATATAAAATTCGTTAGATTTTTTCAATTATATTGTCTTATCATAGACTTATTATATGTCTAATAACTAATTACTATACTCCAAAGAGTCACATTTCATCGAAAAACTATGGAAAATCGCACTTTTTTCTCTCATAGTAATTATCAAAACAAGTTTCATTTTCGCGAGCCATATTAGAAAAACAACATATAATGTTCAAAATACGCCTAATTATGTGATAACTTAGGATGTAAATGAAGCAATACCTATTTTATTAGTAAATTAAAGCGACATTACGTCATGTTTCGCGATATATAGGGATATTTCACAAACATTACAAAATAAAAACGGCCATTTTTTCACATTGTTGGCCATTGTTGACAAAGTGTTTTCTTCGAAAATTCGTGAAAAACAGCAAATTGATTGTGGAAATTGAATAATCCTAATGGCTAAACTACTTAAAAAGGGAAATTACTTACTTTTATCCGGTATACACTGCACTTATATCCACAAAACACTTCACAAAACAAACACTTCGCGGAACCTATACGCCGCCGCGGAGGGGCCGATCGACACTGCTGTTTTGACGTCTAATGCTGAGTTTTTAAATCGGCGGTCGATGTTATCGTCGTTGGCCGGCGAATGAAAGATTATTTGGCCATGTCGTCCCGCGGTCAGAAAGCATTAAAGTACGACGATTCGAATCGTAAATTGCATTTTTCGCAGCGGCGAGCGCGATATCCAAAATCGGATGTTACGGATTGTTAGGCGGCCGCCATACATGTCCCCAAATGGATGTTACGTGCTTGAGGGGTTAAACTAATAACCCACCGTGTTTTGAAGAAACGCGCCAGAATCGATAAAACCAAAAAAATATATATATTTTACGGACGCCACCGTCTCTTTAATAGCAAAGACAAAAACTAATAAAAAAAAATAATACCAAAAAAAAATACTGGAAGGAAAAAAAATAATACCAGATACCCTAAAAAAACCAATCTCAGAGTGTGGGCTACGCTGGTTTTCATTGGATTTGGCCCGCAGAAAATGCCTTTCCCCCAGAACACCCGAAAAGAAACACGCATATATGAGAAACATTCGTATTTAATCCCGAGAAGAAGGCTCGCTCTGCAAAGATAGTTTTCAGTCGTGTCGCGTGTGCGCCGAAAGCACAAGCGCTCCCGCCGAAGACTGATGGGTTGATTTCCTTCCCGAGGGGGCGAAAATCCCAGTGAAATTGATTCGTGAGGTCAAACACTCGCATTATGTGATTTACGTCACATTAGCAGCAATTACGTAAAAAAACAGAGGTGCCCCAGGCTATGTGCAAGGAAACAAAAATCCGTTAACATCATACCCATTCGCGTCGGAAAATATCCCCAGATGAAAGAATATTACTTACCAGAAAAACACAAACACTTCACATAAAAAAAGTAACGCCTTCCGGCAAAAACTACTGCATCACGGCAAATTACAGCGGTTATTCTCCCTCACGTCGAATTTTTAACAACTGTGATCTTGCCATGTTGAATCGTAAAAGATCAAGTTTGAGCGCTGTCCGCCTATAGCGGCGTTCAGATGGAACATTAACACCTTTAAAAATAAAACAAAACCGCGGTCTCAACAAATCACGTGAGAGCTCGGCGCATCCCTATCTGTCAAACCCGACATTTACGAAAGTTCGCGAACATGTTGCAAAAATAAGGAAGGCTTTCCAATATCTGTCAATAAAGGTTTTTATCAAGATTTACAAGGCATATGTGAGACCTATTCTTGAGTATGGCTATCAGATCTGGAACCCTTACTTATGCAAAGATGTAGATATCCTGGAAAAGGTTCAGCGAAGGGCAACCAAAATGAAAGTGGGCCTGAAGAATAGTAATTATGAAGATCGCTTGAAATTACTTGAATTACTACACTCAAACGGAGAAGACAAAGAGGGGACCTGATTGAGACATAAAATTCTAACACATTATTACGATGTACCTGGACTGAAAAATATTTACAAATTCAACGTCAGCACGAATGTTCGAGTTCACAACAAAAAAACTCAACCGTACAAAATTTTAATCTAATCCTCTTAAAAACGTTCTGCAAAATAGAGCGGTGGACATGTAGAATAAACTACCATTAGAAGTGATCAGTGCAAGCTCTGTCGATCGATTTTAAAACAGACTCGATTTGTACCTAAAAACTTTAATATCGTTTATAATGTTTAGCTCTATGAGATCTGATCTGGACTTATCGGCAAAGCTGCTTGTCCAGAATAAATAATAGTAATAACTTTTATGTAGTTTTAAAGCAGATATACATTGAGTCAGCGCTGACCCGATACTGTAATCCATCGTGTAAATTGATTTTCAGCCAGTACAACGCTGTCGCATCAGTACTGTCTTAAATATTCCCACTGTAGATTTTGAAGTCAGTCTGCTCTCCCCGCCGCCCACGCAGTCAGCGCTGACCTCGTCTAAACGCCAAAGTCGGCAGTCGGTCAGTCGCCAGCGCTGCGTTGTAGGGTGAAGTCGCACCGTTTCGAAGACTTTAAATAGCGAAAACGACTCGTTTCATTTGTTTCTTTTTAGATACCTCTTTTAACGTTTCCATCGACTGTTCTTACACAAGATAGGAAAACTTTCCAAACAAATAATTAAATCATGGCAAATTCTGCCATTTTCGAGAACTCTTTTTCCCCCACTAACTATAATAATATGCATACACCGCGAATAAATATCCACAACTGACTGACTGTATGAAACGGCACGAATCAGTTCTCGGCTCCAGCATTGATACCTCTAACTGACTGTAAATATGCATTTAGATTTGAAAGTAAATGTCCTTATGTCCCATCCGACAAGTCACTCAACAAATGTGATGATTGTTGACTGTTGTTTTTACGATGATAAGTCTACCTATTTATGTCTAGTATTTTATCATCATCATATGAATGCATTACTTAGTTAGTTTGTCTGGGCTTTTTTCTCGCACTTGGCCTTTTGATTGGGCCGTTGTGCGTGGCTTATGTTTCTATTTATGTTTATGTTACTCCAGCCAACCCAGGCTGTCCCAGAAGGTTAGCAGCCTGTTTGGGTTGCTACAGGCCTCCGGGACATGCTGGAGATTGTAGTATTTTTGCCCGTTGCTCTGCCACTCTCCTGCATTCCATGAGCACATACTGTGGCGTTTCTTCTTCCTCCATGCATCCTCTGCATAGAGGGCTGTCTGTCACACCTGTGGTAAACAGGTGTTTGTTTAGGAGACAGTGGCCTGTCATAGTACCTATGACTAAGGATTTTGTCCTTTTTTAATCTGGTGAGGTTGCGGGCAAGTTTTTTAGACGCTTCCGGAACCGCGTTCTTTGTTTGCCTGCATCCTGCGTTTTTTTCCATTCTTTAAGGTGGGTTTCATCGGTGTTCCTGCGTAGCCATGTTTTTATTTGGGCCTGGGGTATGGGCATCAAGGGTTCCAGTCCATATACTATTTTCTTTGATCCCCTTCTGGCCAGTTCGTCTGCCGCGTCTGTCACTCTATTTTACCTTGCAATGGATTGAAGCGCATTGTGGCATTCCAGTACAAGGACAGAGGTATAGTATTTTTTGCTAGCGCTTTTAGCACGGAGGCACTGTCGGAGACAAATTTCAAACTTAGGTCTCCGACATCTTTGGCTGCAACTGCCTGTGCTGCTCTGGTGATGCCAATGCATTCCGCTTGGAAGATCGTATTTAAGTCGCCTAGGGTAGTTGATATGATATGAATGCATTAATCACCCGTCTAATAAAAGTGGACTATATTTTTATAAGTGGCATGATTAATTAATGATATATATTTTTTTTAGAATTTGGAAAATGCATCCCTGGATCAGGCTGTACAAGCTCTAAAGGGGGCGCCCCGAGGAGTGGTGAGAATCGGTGTGGCCAAGCCGTTACCCTTGGCCGATAACACTCTGCCACCGTCCAACAACTCCACTACTACTTTCAATAAGATGAATACTCAGTAAATGATTTTCTGACTGCAACACATTTCAGTATTACCAGATTTGACATTCAGAATATGCCATAACGTGAAATTAATTTCACCAAGCCTTATTGCATATCATTTATTTTTTACCATTGATTATATACATAGGTTATTGTATTGCTCAACCTTGTGTTAAAAATGGCAACCGTTCTGCCTAGCAATAAGCAGGTGATTGATAGCATTGTCAGCGAAACTAATAATAATATCTATAATAACATAGGTACCGTGGGCCGTCTATAATAACATAGGTAATGAAAAAAAAATCTTTTTATAGAAGGCTGATTATAAAAACCCATTTTTGAACACGTTGACTGCCAAGGTAGTTTTCAGGACTGTGGTCTGAAAATCCAATCTTCTAAATCATATTATGCTATTAAAATATTGATTAGTAAAAGTATATATTGATCATTACAAATCATGATAAATGTGCTTTTTACAAGCTTTTACTTTACTCGCAATGTTTGTTAGTTTGTCAGTTTGTTTAGGTCGAATCTTACAAGCTGAATTAAAACAACATCCTCTTATCCTATGAAGTTGAAATTTTACATATTGGTTCAGTTCCGATGACATTGCATTTATATATTTTTTTTATTTGTTGAGTGGGGCTTTTTTAAGGTTTTTATGAGCCTTGTAATACTGCGACCATTGCTGATCTATTTGTGTTCGCCACCTACTATAATTCTGCGCTAAGTCTCGTGTCATTTAAGAACCGCAGCAGGCTTTTGGCGCCAGATTGTTTTACCTCCTCAGGTTGGAGGTAATGACCACCCAAGTGGGTGTATCTTTTACGCATCAGCGGGCCACACTCGCACATGAGGTGCAGGGGAGTTTCCTCTGCCCCTTGGCAGAACCTGCACATTTTTGTGTCTCGGAGCTTGAGGTTGAACATGTGTTTGTTCAGGCCACAATGCCCCGTGAGCGCCCTCACCAGTAATGTTTATGATAAGCATGACTTGATTCTACACCCAGGATTGGCTCCTGACGAGGCTACTCATCCAGTCAACACAGACAAGAAATTTTGTATCTGCATTCAATTATGATAGCCCGTTCTAAATATCACCATGATATGGCTGCTGCAGGGTTGGCTTCCAACGAGAGGACTCATCTACGGTCAACAGCACAGACACAAAATTTTGAATAGCATTTAATTATGATAGCCCGTTTTAGGTTCCACCATTATATGGCTACTGCACCCAGGGTTGGCTCCCGACGAGGGAACTCCTTAACGGTCAATACACAAAATTTTGTATACGCATTTAATTATGGTAGCCTGTTCTTTATTCTTTTCAGAGCATTTTAATAAAAGCTTGTTTTAAAAAATGCTTTTTACTATTAATCTTATTCAATAAAGTAATTCCAAATGGTGTCGTAATTATCTAACAAAAACCTTCTTGCAAAAAGCCGAGTACGATTTATCTTGTAGTTGGCAGGCAGTCAATGTGAATCAATTATATCAACAATAACATTCAATTACCAGTACAACCGAGAGATAACATAGCACAAAATGTAATTTGCATTTTCAAGCAAAAATTCGCGTTTCCTTAGAATCATTCTATGATCGAATATGCTGCTTGCTTCGATAAATTCGACGTTTCATTAATATTTTGACACTCGTTTGGCGAAATATGTCAAGCGAGAGTTTTTTTTTGGAATATCATAAATTCATAGGTTGTCAACGTATATTGGAGTTAATATAATCATTGATTATAAAAAGGATATTTATGGAGATTGAAAATAGGTAGATACCTACATTTTAAAGGTATTTTTATTACTTACCTTTTCCAAAAACAACAATAACTGACGATAATGATAACCGCAATAGAACCTTGTTTATCTTATTTTGATAGATCAATCTCATCATCATATGTCGTCAAAGTAGAACACCATCGATTGGCCTGTTTGCACATTAAAGTGCCCAAAATCGACATTTGGAATTATGAGTGCCATCTACAGGTCGTGTTTTAAAGTAAAACTGCGACTGCAAATTGTCAATATGGGATTGAGCAATCTAATACCCTACCATTTATCAATTGTTGTACTTAATTAAAGTAATCCATAGTAGGTGCGAATTATTATTGTATTGTAATTTGTATAGAGATACATTCCAATGCACGTGCGTCTTTGTTACTATGTATTTAGATATGTCAATTTAAAAATATTTTTATTGTTAGCTAAATATTCTTAATTATAAATTATATTGATAATTATTATGAAAAAATATTGGGTTTTATTGTGCTTATTTTAACCCCACTCAATACTGGCATAATTTTAATTAATGTTACATGATCTATTAGCTCACTTTTTTTTTAAATGGTACGAGGGGAGCTTTCAAAAAACTGATATGCTACAAACTCTTTTAAACCAATTTACCTTGTGAGGTTTGTAGCTCCCGACGTTGCAGCCGCTGTTGTCTAGGGTAGACTGAAAGAGCTGTCAATCCGTTGTTCCGCGGGTAGGCCGCATACCGCTGCCGCCACTGCGTAGATTATAACGGTGGTGGGGGGGTGGGCTCGGATTGACAGCTCTTTCAGTCTACCCTAGACAACGGCGGCTGCAACGTCGCCGAAACGTCTTGTGCTACAAACTTCACGCGGTAAATTCGTTTTCTATCCTATTTATAATGTCAAATAACCGCGAGTCTTCAATTTTCTATCTATAAAAATGATAGCGCCTAAACGCTTCATCCGATTAAGCTGAAATTTGGCATGTAGACGTCATTCGGTCATGGCAAGAGTTGAAAAGATTGTAGTTTAAATCGGTCCACCAGAGGGTGCACTAGCCATACTTCAATCTCAAAATATTGCAGTTAGACTTGACATCCGGTACACAGATGCCTCGTTGGACCGAAATCATATTGTGAAATTTTGGTTGTATCTCTTATAAAAGCGACGCAAGTAATATTTTAAGAAAAATACCATTTTTGGAAAAATACCATTTTAATACTACAAATAATCTACTATGGGGGGAGATTGGATTGGCGCGGGGAGGGGGTTGTCTACCGGGAAAGTCTTGGGGTGACACAACCGTTTTTTTTTAATTGTCAATGATGTTTGTCCCCTCAAACCAGTGCATAAAAAGGACGCTTGAAAGTTTATGACGGCCACCACTAGTTGTCTTGTTTGTATGTTTGTTTCCACATGTGTTTCTTGTGGATACCAAATTTTTGTAGACTTATTTAGCTAATGGTTATGGAATAGACACAAAATGCATCTTTTATCTAGAGATGCAACCGATTAAGATATGAATAATCAACAATTATTTAGCTGTTACCGGTGAAAACAACTGAAGAAACAGGTAAAAAAAACACTGGTAAAGCATTAAAAAAACCAAAATCCCAAACATGCTATTATAATTGCAGGAAACATTGCTCTAGTAGTCTTATTTACCCAATCATCTGCGGAACTTTGACCACAACAATATTGGTGCAGTAATAGACATTACCCGTTTGTCAACAAAATTGTACAAAAATATCTGTCCTTCCAATTAAGTTCATTAGCATCTGAGAGACTTAATTTCAACAGCTGTGCTTATCAAGATTGATTTAAGAATAGGCTTTCAAACTGAAAACAAATGCTTTGATTTTTTAAATAAAAATGTTACAATTGTTAATTTTAACTACATGTCATATATATCAGTACCTCTTACCTATTATAATTTTATTCAATATATGATTTATTAAATATAACGGCCCATAAAAATTTTAATAAAAGTTTTATTTCAAAAATATCTTACAAAGATTATTTTATAATGTATAAATTACATTGCCATGTGGCATTATGATTTAGTCATTGATATTTGCATGACAGGGCAGTTGAAACACGTGGCCATTTTTTTAAACCCTTTTAGGACTATACAGTATCGTGCGAATTAATTAGAACAGTGTTTTTCTTCGACATGTGCTTTATTGGATATAAATCTCTATTATTATTATGATTTCGATTTTTATTTTTTACTCGATAATTTTATGATTATAATTTCAAATACTTCTTGATATTTTAATTTTATCTTTTTAACATGTTTAATTTTTAAGTTTAGTTATTTTTTTTGTGTGCACAGGTAAAATATTTCCTGGTACACCTGCCTTAGTACAGGCCACCTGCCTTAGTACAGGCCTAGGCCTAGTTAGGCGGTGTTGACGTAGTGACCAAGATACTGCAGTGTGCTCTATTTTTCGCTACTGGTCCAAACCCATTTTTTTTTGTAATGCTGCAGGTAATTATATTTTGTGCTTTACCTTTAAAAAAAAAAAAAAAAAAACATACAAAAACAGTACTGGTAGGTAGTTATTGTTAGTGTTAATATAGAATGTGTCCTCCTTTTGCGTTGATAACACCTTTCACTCTGGTAGGCATAGAATTTACCAGGTTTTAACAGCTCCTTTCAGTTCATCATCGTGACTCAAGACTTGAATTACTGCACTGATCATCTTGGTTTTCGTTGTAAAATCCATCTTGGGGAGCCGTTTTTGTTTTTTGCAAATGGCCCAGAGGTTTTCGATCGGGGGAGTTTCCGGGCTAGTCAAGTACAGCAATTTGGTTGTGTGAAAAACTGTTTCACTTTTTTCGTAGATGGCATGGGGCGAGATCCTGTTGAAAAATTGGAAGGATAGACCTTGTGGAGCTCCCATATCATATGGTTTGATTAGATGTCAAGATATTGGTCCGAATTTAAATTCAGACAAATATATTGACTAAGCTTTGCAAATGGATATTTTAGCGTTATGGATATTTTAAATACATAAGAATGTTACAGGGCGATGTACATAACATGTCAAGTTTTGTGAAAATTGGTTCAATAGATTTTTTATAAATTGTGTGTCCCATCAATGTGTCTGTCTATAAGAGATGCAAAGTTAAAACTTGTGAGGGATTCTGTATTAAATCACGTCGGGGTCACCAGTGTTAGGGACCACCCCTCACTAGACTCCAAATTGTGCGGTGTGAGGTGGTGGTATCAACTTACGAGTTATCCCCGTATTGAAAGGCGGTTTTGAATGAAGTAGAAGGAATTTATTGATCGAAGGTTTGATATTGCCAGTTATAACGCTTCCCGAACAAGTTATGTTGACGCGAGTGTAACGATGCACGACTGCGGTTACTAGGGTATATGGATGAGGATTGTATGTGTGCTCCTAGTATCTTGTACTGGGCACGGCTCGAGTCTGTGGGATTGCAGACTGATGCTTCGTGACTGGGGAAGGTAAGGAAAGGAAACCAAGGAGCCGGATTCGTTCACACACCTCGTGAGAAGGGTACCGAATATGCCGTCGCAACCTTGGGGGAAGGTGATCACTCGTGGAATGATATGTGACCGTGAAGCCGGGACACCGAAGTGTGCCGTCGCTATCTGGAGACGTGACCACTCGAGGAATGATGCTTGGGTTGCTTTTTCGCCGGTTTATGGGTGAGGCCGCCATTTTTTGCTGATATGGCGAAGAAGTAATAGATTGGTGACGTGGACTCTGCTACGCGTCGGTGACGTTGAGTCGCGTATAAAGTGACGGATAAAATGTTAAGGGTTGTTCTACACAAGCCTAATTTCTAAATTATTTAACTAAATTACAAGAATCAAAAAATGTCATGAGTCGTCTTTGCCCGTCAGCAAAGCACAGAAAACCCATTTAAGTAATGAAATCAACTTTATTAAAGTAGAATTTTGTTATTAGGCACACATACAAAATTTACAAAAATGTGAATACGCTATTGTGAGAGGCATCAGCGTGTATTCAAGCAAGTTTTCATAGGTTAAACTAAAAACCGCATAAAAATCTAAATTGTACAATGACATTCCCTCTTCTTTTCTTACTCTTACTCTATTATTATGCTCAGATCTTCAATGTCAAAGGTTTTTAAACCTCTTCTCTCTGTTTTTGGTTTCTGAAGTATCTGTTCGATGTCGGATCTGTATACGACAGATTTGTCTTCGGTAATTGGCCAAGCAAATTTCCCTTTTCCTTTGTTTCGTAAAAACTTCACTTTATAACCATTTTCATATATTTCTGTGACTTCTCCAATATAGCGTTTAGTCCTTTTCTCAGTAAGAAACTTAACCAAAACAAATGATCCTACAATTATTTCTATGTTTGTGTCCTTGTTGCGTTCAAAATCATTGTCATCAGTCACTTCCGAGTCCGTCCCAGCGGCAAAATCAGAGTCCGATGAGTCATGAACAGAATAATTATCAGACTCATTTTCTTCGTCAGAACTATCAATCAGGCTACGTTTTTCTTTCAGGAATGTATTTCTTTTCAAGCGTTTATTTTTCTTGTGATTAGTTGTCAAGTTCAAATTGTCTTCTATTTTTCGTTTTTTCGAAAAAAAATCTTCCGTTATTTCGTCGATATTTGGTAACAATGTGCTTGCATCATCTAAATATTTTGTTTGAAAGATGTCTTCTTCATTAAAATCAACAGGAAAGATGTCTTCATCATTGAAATCGACAGTGTTGTGTTTATTGCATATTTTTTTACTTTTTATGATATTTCCCGTCACTTCGTCTAAAAATATGCATGATTCGTCTACCTTTTCCATTTGACAATCATTGGGCGACTTTTCATCAAAATTAAAAACGTGTAACTCAGGATTATGGCATTCGCATTTTCCTTTCAAACTTTGGCAAAAACAAGATAGAATGCGGTGCTTCACAGCAAACTTTGAATGCGTGATGAGTTGATGTATCTTCAATGTATTACGGATAGGAAGCAGTTTCTGTACAATACTGGTATCTAAACGCTGAATGTTTTCAGGTGGTACCAAAAACATTTTGACTGTCGATTCTGCATTCTGTAAAGGATGATTCATGCTACACCGGGCCGGGGCCGGGCCGGGCCCCGGCCGAGTCGTTTCCAACGTGCTCCGGCCGGGCCAGTCATTCATGCTACACCGGGCGTGACCGGGCCGTTTCCGAGTTTATTTATCCCACGGCCGTGTCCGCGATAGCTAGTAGAATAGAATAGAATAGAATAACTTTATTGTGCTATAAAAACATAACTTAATGAATATTACGCTGGTTTTATAAAAAAGACAATTTATGCACAAATGGCGAACTTATCTAACTAGTGTTGCGTCCATCTATTGTGGCGATAATAATATTTTTTTATTTCTATTTTCGCTTGATTGATAAGTGTGTTATTAATGCAATTTTCACAACTTGAGTTTGGAGTACGAACTGTTGGAATCCGAAGTATTGGAAACACGAACTGAATCTATAATAAAAGAAGATGGAATTGTCCCTCCGATTGTCGTTTTCTCCAGCCTGGAGAAAACGACAATCGGAGGGAGAATTCGCCACGCTCTAAAAGGAATTAATAGATGATGAGAGCAAATTTTACGGTTATTTTAGGATGTCTAAAGAATGTTTTAGCATATTTCTTGGAAAAATAAAACGTGATTTAACCAAACAAAATTCAAGATTTCTGAAGCATATCTCTCCCATTGAACGATTAGCAGACCGGAGCCGGGAAAACAATATCCACCGCCATTTCGACGCCGTGCTCCGGACGTGGCACGACCGGTCACGGCCGGAGCACGGCCAAGCATGAATTGCTTCATACAAAAGTATACTATAGATATCTGACCGTGTCCCGGCCGGGGCCCGGCCCGGTGTAGCATGAATCATCCTTAAAACTTCAAATGCTGTTTGAGCGTCTGGTATATCTAGACCATGTGAAACCTTAAAATCTAAGGCTCTTTTAACGCTACCACCAATTCCGTCCGCTGCCCCCTTTCCATGAAAAGCCTCAAAAAATGACCATGTTGCGTTAAATCCAAGCTCATACATTTTTGTGCATAGAAGATAAAAATTCTTCTTTTGTTTATACTGAGTTGTCGGTCCGTCTGAATGAAAATGAAGATTGTTGATGTTTGGATGTGCTGACCTTATATGTTTCATAATCGGATGAAGATGCCCCCAAATAGCTTCTGGACCATGTGAATTTTCCGCTGAAATGCAACAAAATGAGAATGGTTTTGCATTTTTGACGTAGAGAACGCCAGTGTGCAGCGTTATTTGTGTTTTTGATGCCCCAAAATGCATAGCTTGCACCTCTTCGTTGTATTTAGCAACCCAATTCTCTGAAAAGTCTATATGAATAGCAGCTTCATTATTGTCCAGGTTTTCTATGCACAGCCTATATTGTTTATATTGATGGCGTACGTTATAAAGGTGAATCTTGAAAGCCTTTAGTTGGACGTGAAAGGAATCTAATAATTCATTTATAGGTCCAGTTTTTTCCATCTTGGCCATGCGTTTCGAGGTTTTAGTGGTGCCCTTTTCATTATAAACATAGTTTTTAAATGTCCAAGCAAACCATTTGACTCTTTTGTTATTTTCAATTTCATCAACTTTAATATAAAGTTTTCTGCACAAGCATTGCACTCACCATACATACACCCCTTGAACGTTTGGTCGCAAACAAGACTTGCAATTATCATATTCAGATCGTTATTTTCTAATATACCAGCAGATTTCAGAGCATTTATTATGAACTGCATGTTTGCATGTTTTAAACAAGCACATGTTTCTAAATTTTTCAAATTTGGAGCCACCACATAAAAAGGTCTGTGCTTTTTAAATGTGCTGAAAGAAATTTTACCAACTTCAATCATATACTTAAGATGCAGATTTCTGAGTTTATCTAATAAGTATCTCTTTTGTTTTTTAACTTTTTTGTTTGTAAGACATTCTTTTTTCCCAGCGCTTGCTCTGCTCACATCATCTCTTTCATAAAATTTTCTTAATCTTTCTTTTAATTCTTCTGCTACCTTTTTGTTTTCTTTTTTTTTCCTTATGTTACTTTTAAGTCCAATATTCTGAGTTAGGTTTGTGGTGACTTTATATCTCTTCACAAACTCGTTGTCGAAAACCTCTTTTAAAACATTTCTTTCGGTATTATTGAAAGATTTATAAGTTTTCTTTAATGAGTCCGTGAGAACTTTGTATTCAAATATTTTCCGTTTAATTAATTCCTTTTTGGGAGTTTCAAGTGCAGCAAGATGTGTTACTGCAAACTCGTCACTTCTTTTTAGAGGAGTGTCTTCTTGTCTTGAGACAGTTACATTTTCGATGTTTGTTTGTACTTCTTGTCTTGTGTCTTGATATTTCTTTTTCAAATCGCGCATTTCTCTGCGAAGTGTATTAAATCCCCTTTCTAAAGTAAGGAGTCTTT
Organism: Micropterix aruncella; assembly: GCA_944548615.1. Lineage (NCBI taxonomy): Eukaryota > Metazoa > Arthropoda > Insecta > Lepidoptera > Micropterigidae > Micropterix > Micropterix aruncella. The sequence goes on from OX155952.1 coordinate 38,813,845, forward strand.
GCGTCAGTTCTGCGTTTTCTCGTCTCAAAATATTGACAACGTTTCTTCTTATTTTACTTACTTCAGTTTTATCTAGTTTAGTTTTTGGCTGTATCTCGGCGTTGATATTTTGCACCTGGTAACAAAATAATATAGTGAAATTTGTGTTCATACGCCAAAATCTATAATTTTCTACTATAAATAATAACTTCACTCACCTCACTGTGTACTTCGTTAGAATTAGTTTCTGTGCTATTACTATTGCCTCGAAGATTTGTATTACGCTTTCTTGAAGCATATTGTTGGCGCCATTCTAATCTCGTATCATTTTTCTTGCTTTCATCCAAATCCTTCATCTTTCTTTGATACTGTTTAGAAGATCTTGCTCTGCTTTTTCGTTTAGATATATCATATTTTTCTGGGTTATTTTTAAGTCTCTCTCTATACCTTTTAGATTTCTCTGCTGATGTTAAAGGCATCTGTAATAAATGTAGAATCTTTGATGTAATCAAATTAGGAAGATAAAATATGATAACTCCCTTTACATCACTTAAATGTGTCATGCAAAACCAAACAATAAAACTGTCAGCTGTCAAATTATGTCATGCAGAAAACACAAAAATCTGACTAAGCCGTTCGGAGAACATGTAGGTACGCAGTTTCGTTGTGCCACATTTTGAGTTCGATACGTCTTCCGATTTGGTTTTATCAAAGTTAATAATGAATAAATTTTCAATAACTGACAAACGTTGAAAATTCAGTGATATCAACAATAATAAAAACATAAGGACAATGAGAGTGAAAATTATAGCTAACGTAAACCAGGGGCTCGATGAAAAATAATTAATTAATTTAAATCCATCATATTGACAAGCCCGTAATATTAGTATCAATCATTTAAGTCTGCTCAAACTCGACCTGTTATTCAGTCGGTGTCTTTGTTTAAATAGCAATAAAAAACAAGTGAAAACTCACCTTTATTTTGGTAGCGTATAGGAAGTGACGAATATATACGTCACCAGAGGTGGCGAATACAAAAAAAGGTGGCGTAGTGGTACATATACGCTACCGGTCGCGTTGACAAAACCGGTCAGAACTCTGTAAATAACGTACAATTTCAATCGCATTACAGCTCCAAACATGAATTTCATCTTAACACACAGTGTACACTGATAACTTTTATGAAAACACGAAAACTCACCTTTTTATTTTCAAAAATCTTCCTCGGGAAACAGCGTGCACATTCACTCGAGGTGACGTTGACTTATCGACTGTCAAAAAAATGGCTGCCTTCAAGCCGCTGACCACAGATTATCTAAACTTTGGTGTTGCCAGCCCCCGATCGTGACCCTAAAAACTTTGGTTTTAATACGTGCCCGGAAATATTGGTGACGTTGATAGAGTAGCGTATAAGTAAAGTATTACGACAAAATTGAAAATTGTATATTTTTTCACGGAAGGTCCTAGAAACAACGTTACGAAATTAAAAATAATGATAGCTATTTATATGAGTATTCTTCACACAACAGTCGTGTCTCAAAATATCTCTTACTTTTTGCTACAGCGTCACTTAAAGTATACCTCTACCGTTGCGGATAGGTGTTTTTTTGTAAAAATCCTTCTTTTTTTCACGTTTCATTCGACACATCTTTTTATTTTCCCAACTAAACTGAAATATTTAAAGTGACAACGTGAGCCCTATTGTTGCTTGCCTCGTTGCAATTATCGTAAATTACAAAAGAAACGTAATTTAAAAAATACAGGCAGCGGAGGTTTTTGTTAACGAAATCAGCAAAAAATGGCGGCCTCACCCTTATATAGGCCGATAAATGATGCAATCCGAAATATTCCGAGTAAAAGTATTGTTTCATCGTGCTGATTCATGGCTGCACGGGTTAAAATAATAGCTGAATTGTGTCAGTGTAATTCACTAGAAATCGATGCATTTGTTGATCGCATGTAATGGACTTAAGGGCCATTACAAACTTTTCCAAAATTTGATTATTTTATTATATTTAACTCAGAAATCATACCTACTAAAAACATAAATTTCAAATTGAAAGAGTTGTGATAAAAGTTTTATTTATTTATAAATATTTTATTATTTATCACCAGAGTTCATTGGTCATTTGCGATGTTTTAAAAAAAATACACTATGGCCAAAATCTTTTTTATAAAATACACTGATAAATACAAAAATACACTGTGGCCAAAATCTTTTTTAGCATAGTCCACACGAGGATGAGCGAATTCATGCACCGGAATGAGTACCTTGGAGTATCAGTTCAAAAAGGCTTCATGCGTGGCGTCTCGGGCTGCCTCGAGCACAATTCTCTCCTGACTGCTGCCATCAAGGATGCGAGACAGCACGAACGCCAAATCAATGTATGCTGGCTCGACCTAGAGAATGCCTTTGGGTCAGTCCGACACAGTCTCCTCCACTTTGCACTCCGCTGGTACAACTTCCCACCAGTCGTGCGTGACATTGTAGCCTCCTACTACAACTGTCTGACTTTCCATGTTAAAACGCAAGAATGGACTACCCGCTCTATACCATATTCAATCGGACTATTTCAGGGCTGTTGCCTCTCCCCGACGATTTTTAATCCTGACCCAGTTTGACAGGAAGTGGGGCTACCGTTTTAAAACAAACGGCCAATACACCTCGTCGTGCCTCGCTTTTGCCGACGACCTAACTTTCATCACCAGAAGCCCCAAGCAGCTTTCCCTGCTATTACAGAAAGTGGAGCTTTTCTGCGACTGGTCAGGCTGTATAAAAGTGAAGCCCTCCAAATGTTTTTGCCTTGGACTCGCCCGCATGGGCACAAAATTTACATCCTATGACCCCAAATTGGTCTATAAGGGCTCTAATATCTCCCTTATAGACCCAAACAATCATTTCAAATTCCTCGGCAGAAAAATCACCCATCAGGGAAAAGACGTCTCGGGCGATCATGTTATAGAGCATTTCAAAAGTTGCCTGGCGAAAATAGATGCCTTGCTAATTTCTGGCCCTCGTAAGGCCTGGATCTATGACAATTATCTAACGTCACATTTGTCATGGCCCTTTCTTATTTACGATTTTACCAAAACCCAACTGTCCCGTCTAGATGCGCTGGTGACAGCTAGTTTAAAATCCTGGCTGTCCTTAGCCAAACCAGCTGACCCCTCGACTCTCTTCAGGTCCAAACAAAATTTTGGGCTAGCGCTTAAACTGCCCTCTCTGCTCTACGCCAACTCCAGAATAACCAAAAATTCGATTCTGTGCAATTCCAAAGATCCGGCAATATCGAAGCACGTAATAAGTGGCCGTAGTGATTCAAATGATCTACAAGCCCGCGTAGACTTCCACAAAAAGTTCCTTACTGGAATCAGCCAGAATGGCACTGGTCTGGGGTATGGCAGTACAACCACGAGCGACGTGGACTTGAAGAAGTCTCTTTTGCGGGGAGATTACGACAGCAAGAGTATGGCTCATGCTATTGGCCTTCAATGCCAGAATGATTGGACAACAATTGGGGACTTTTGCATTCCGCCTCCAATGCACTGGAAGGTAATGCTCTACGACTGGACGCCAGAGATGCTGAAATTTTATTTGAATGCCTTTCAGCATACACTTCCAGACCCCAGTAACCTCGCTCGTTGGAGCTTTGCCGAGGATAGTTCTTGTGCCCTCTGTAGCAATACCCCTTGCACAGCTAGACACATTCTAACTGGCTGCAAGGTGGCCTTAGATCAAGGACGGTACACTTACCGCCATGACAAAGTTCTCGCTGTTATTCGCGAGGTAATTAGTCTCTCAGTGGCTCGTGCCAACAAGGGTTTGACAGTATCCTCCAAACCCCTAATACAGTTTGTGCGGGATGGCTCTAAAGGCAAAAAACATTCAACTACAAAACCTTTCTCAATAATCGAGAAAGCTACAGATTGGATTCTGGAGGTTGATTCGGTCTCTAAGCAGTATAAATTCCCTGAAAGTCTCGGATGCACAGCCCTCCGTCCAGATATAACTCTTTACTCTCTATCTCGGAAGGTGGCTCTTATTGTAGAATTAACTGTTCCATGGGAATCAAATATCCCAAAAGACCACGAGTACAAATTAAATAAATACCATGATCTTGCAAATGCCGTAACCCGGAACGGCTTCACTGTTCACCTTCACGCGGTGGAAGTTGGCGCTCGTGGCCTGCCAGCTAAATCTCTATTTCACCTCTTTAAAGATCTTGGCCTTTCCAGAAAAATAATCAACTCTTTCTTAGAAAAATTATCTAAAACTGCGATTTGCGCATCTCAAATTCTATGGCTTCGAAGGGGGAGTGAATGGGTGGCAAGGTGAACGCTCACATGTGGCAAGACAGCTGTCCTAAACCTACCACAGCCGGTTCGTAAGTCCGGAATCCACTGCTCACCCCCCAGAAGTGTAAAAAATAGTATTATGATGGGCCCGACTCCGGTCGGTGAATTCCATGGCAGCTCCGTTTGTATTTATTTATTGTTTTAGACGATTATTTTTTTTATGATTTTTGAAGTTATAGGAACATACAGGCGAATAAATAAAGAACAACACATTTCATATATTTTATTTATTTTACCCCTTTCTAAACCATAACAAATAAAACTTCACATTATCATTAAGTATTTCCACCATTTCTTAGCAATACAAATCTACAGTATATTTTACTAGGAATGAAGTACAATTCAAAATAAATTATTTCCATAATTTTTGGTTATTGAACCAAATTTCGATTGCGACAGTGTTGGCATATTTGCACTTTTTAAGTAGATAAATTATTGCACAATTATTTAAAGATATTTGAGCGAATAACAGCCGCAATAAAAAATAGTCCTCAATGCCAGCAGGATCAACTAAAACTACACAACAAACATACTCGGATAAATTCAGTCTCGATTCAGTTTCAAATTATCAAACATTCATATTATAAAAATAAAATTATCTAATCCGCACAATAATATTAAAAGTTTACTAGCCGCAATGAGGCACCTACGAGTTACCCTAAAATAGCACACTGGAAAGTCTTACAATGAAGGAAACGGTAAGGTAATTCTCGTTATTGTTTCTGTCACAACCCTGGTAAGTTAAATTAGTTCTAATTAACATTAATCTTTGTAGAAATTCTCGATGATCTGTTCGTATTTCTTGTGGACTACGTTTCTCTTTAATTTCATTGTAGGTCCTGTTGAAATAAAAAACATGATTTATTAAGTATATTAAGACATTACTGTCATACATATGCATAAACTTATTGGAGCGTATATACAGTGGCCGGTTTTGGATGGAGTAGCTCTTGTGGCATTATTGTGAGGTAAGCCAGCGGGCTCAACGACCCTACCTTTTGGCTCGCGGTGCCATAAAAATATAAAAAAAACAGTTGTCACCCCAAGAATGTAAGGACAAGTAGTCAAGGCCTAATTTCATCTGAATATAATTTCACAAATAAAATCAAGGAGCACCCTCTCTCGGCCAGCGGACGAACCCGTTTAGGTTGTTACACAACGCTTCGAGCAGCACGGTTTGTTTCTCGGCTACCCTCGGGCGGCTCGACATTGATATTTGATTTAAATGTATGGCGGACTTTAAATATTATGTGTCAAAATTTCACAATGTGATTTCGGCCCAACGAGGCATCTGTGTAACCAATTTTAAGTCCAATATTTCAAGATTGAAATATGACTAGACTGATTTTAACCACAACCTTTTCAACTCTTGTTATGACCAAATGATGCCTGCATGCCAAATTTCAGCTCAATCGGATTAAGCGACTGGGTGCTATGTGGAGGAATACACACACACACACACACACACAGACAGACCAATCTGGAAATGGTCTTAATCGTCTCAGAGGGGTTCAAAATGGATTTTTCCTTACGTCTTCATCTTAGCGCGCTCACAAAACTTTCCCTTGTTAACGGTTGGTGGGCCGGGGAAGAAAAAATTAACCCCCTCTAAAAGTTGCATTAAATATAATCACTAAAAAATATTATACTGGTATAGAGAAGACGATTCCTTGGTTCTAGGCTGAATCACTACATCTTACGATATTAGAAGTTAATGTTGTTAGAGGAGGTCATCAGAGTCCTGTCAGAGTCAGGTGAGAGAGACGTTAAGCAGCGTGAAAGAGATGGTGATGTTCCAAACTTGAAAACGCAATCAATCGCGCGGGAGTCCGAAATATCGGATAGATACCTCATGTTACATGATCTCCTGATGCGTTGAAGCGGGTTTGAAATAGATTTGGATGGATTTCAAGACAACTTTTAAACAGAAACTTTATTTGTACGGAAAATATATTTAGAAAAAAAATATTTCTTCAAAGCATTTCCAAGCTTTGGGGTGAGGGGGAAGTTAAAAATTGGCAAGTAGGCATTGTTAACGCTAGGCTAGGGTCACATTACTCCTGGTGTTAACATGTTACCCCTGGGGTTTCCCCACATTTCCACATTGTGCTGGGGTACCAGTGCTGCCATGAAAGTGAAGAAAATGTGCTCACAGTAAACCAAAATAAGCGCTAGATGCGCTTAATATTCAGAAATACTAGATTTTCACCATTGGGCATTAAACTTAAAACGTAGAAAAACGAAAGAACTTTGTTACTGCTAAAATTGTTTATATTAATAAATGCACGTTCAAAAACGTGCATTTATTAATTGAGTATAAACATTATATTTTGTAAGTATCCAGAAAATAAATTATAATTCTATGGCTTCGAAGGGGGAGTGAATGGGTGGTAAGGTAAACGCTCACATGTGGCAAGACAACTGTCCTAAACCTACCACAGCCGGTCGTTAGTCCGGAATCCACTGCTCACCCCCAGAAGTGTAATAACACTATATGATGGGCCGACTTCGGTCGGTGAATTCCATGGCAGCTCCGTTTGTATTTTATTTATTTTATTAGTCCTGATGAGTGATGATATTGTCAAAATCAAAATGTCACTCTCGTGTCAACCAATAAATAAAATAATAATTGCAAATAAGAAATACAAATGGAGCTGCAATGGAATTCGTGACCGAAATCGGGTATGGCCTGTCGTATTACACTTCTCTGGGAGGAACAGTGAACCCTAACGATCAGCTGTGGTAGGTTTAAGATGTCTTGTCTCATGGTAGGTTTAAGATAGCTGTCTTTATCTTACTGGGTTACTCCCTCTTCGAAGCCATAAGATGTGAGATGCGGAAATCACGGTTTAATTTTTTTTTTCTAGAAATGTGTTGATTATTTTTGTGTTGAGACCAAGATCTTTAAAAAGATAAAACAGGAATTTGGCTGGCAGGCCACGAGTGCCAATTTCCACCGCGTGAAGGTGAAGTTGACACTCGTGGCAACTTCCACCGGGTGACAGCATTCGGTATTTATTTAGTTTGTACTCGTGGTCTTTGGGGATATTTGACTAACATGGAACTGTTGATTCTACAATAATCAATCTTCTGTGATAAAGAGTATAGAGTTATATTTGGACGGAGAGCTGTGCATCCAAGCATTGCAGGAAAATGATACTGCTTAGAGGCCGAATCGACCTCCAGAATTTAATCGGAAACTTTCTCAATTATGATAAAGGGTTGGACTGGAATGTTTTTTGCCTTTAGAGCAATCCCACACAAGCTGGCACAAGAATATATTACATAACTTACAAACAGAGATTTTGTCTATATCTATCATCTCAATATTGTATATCTTAATAGATATAAAATATTGAGATGATAATTCCTCAGCATTAATGAGATGATAATTCCTGAAAATATTGAGATGATGATTCCTGAGGATAATTCCTCAGCATTAAAATTAAACAAATTTGTGTATGTACCTAATTCTCCAGTAACAATTGAAAAGTCCCTTGGTAGGATGGCGAATTTCTGGATTTTTTGTGCGTTTGAAATGGCATTCTTGTTTGCTCTGACTATTCCTTCGTGAATAGCCTTGGTGACCTACAAAATAACTCGGTTAGTCAAAGGAAGTGATTACTGTCATAAACAAAAATGAGAAAATAATACTTACAAGTGGATCTTTTCCGTCGATGATTTCGCTGACTTTTGTAGAGCTACTGCCGAGTGAGGCAACCCATCGAATTGTATCTTTGTCCAATGTATCAAGCGGAGTTCCATCGGAATCAGCAGTAGCCTAAAAGTTATGACCAATTAAAAACCTACATAAATGGTTTGAATACTCATGGAGAAAATATGTGTGGTAACAAAATGGGTCAATATTTTGGACAGTTGTGTTTATCAATGTAAGCAGGGCAATTCAGCGAAAAGAAAACATGACGTAAGAATAACAGCGAATAGAACACATAACGATCGGATCATAGACACTCACCCTTAATGTTACAAGCATAGATAAGAATTTCCGCCGATCTCCAATCAACATGGTTTCACTGACAAACGGTAATTCCGCTTTTACCGTCTGCTCTATAACGATTGGTGCTACGTTTTCTCCTCCCGCTGTTATAAGTATTTCCTGAAACAAAACAAAAATATGGTAAAAATTTTGTTTTATAAAAGTCGTTGAGGTGTTTGTGCTACTGAACAAAAATCAGCTGTGTCACGCCAAGACTTTCCCGGTAAGTAGCCAAGGACTGATTTCATCTGAATATTGTTTTTGACTATTTGTTTTTTCAAGTCATTTTTAAAATATTACTGTATTTAGTTATCTTAATATATAAATTAAGTGTCACGTTGTTTGTCCACGATGAACTCCTAAACTACTTAACCGATTTGAATCAAATTTGCACACCGTGTGCAGTTTGATCCAACTTGAAAGATAGGATAGCTTACATCTTAATTTATAGTCGCAATATTATTTTATTGCAAATTATTACAATTATCTGTTAGCTCCAAACAATTTTAACAGATGGCGATATCTGTTGACTGGATTGAGTAAGTAATCAATAGATGGCGCTGCTATTTTAAACCTACAAACGTGTCATATAATCTTGGACGCACCAGGTGGAACCGGTAAGACATTTTTAATATTGTTGATTCTTGCCAAAATACGGTCGCAACAGAAAATCGCATTGGTAGTTGCATCGTCAGGCATTGCGGCTACTTTGCTAGATGGTGGGCGAACGGCACATTCAACATTCAAGCTGCCATTGGACATTCATAATAAACCAAATGCAATGTGTAACATAAAAAAAATAGTGGAATAGCTGCAGTGTTGCGGAAGAGTTCAATAATAATTTGGGATGAGTGCACAATGGCTCACACATATTCACTCGAAGCATTGCATAGAATTATGCAAGATTTAAACGGCAATAATAAACTTTTCGGTGGTGCTATCTTACTTTTGTCTGGTGATTTCCGACAGACCTTACCGGTTATACCTCGCTCTACTTTCGCGGATGAGATTAATGCATGTTTGAAACAATCATTCTTATGGCGAAGTGTTGAAACACTTCGATTGACCATAAACATGCGCGTAAGATTGCAAAATGATCCATCAGCACAAATATTTTCCGAACAATTACTAGATATTGGGAACGGTAAAATAGAACTGCAACCAAATACGCAATGCATTAAACTGCCAGACAATTTCTGCACTGTTCTTCAGGAAAAAAATAAATTCATTCAGAGTATTTTTCCGGATATACAGAATAATTACTTGTATATAATGAATAATTACTAATAACCATTTTAACTGGGAAGTTTAAAGGAAAAGTGGTCCTGTTGCTATGTATTCCAATGATACCGTCAGATTCTACCCATACCATTCAGAAGGCTACAGTTTCCAATACGTTTAGCTTTTGCCATGTCTATAAATAAGTCTCAAGGCCAAACAATGTCCATTTGTGGTTTAGATTTGGAAAATCCATGTTTTTCTCATGGGCAACTATATGTTGCATGTTCACGTGTAGGGAAACCGTCGAATCTATTTGTGTTAGCTAAAGACAGGTTAACCAAAAATATTGTGCACCGATTAGTGCTAAATTAAATTGAAATTAAAAGTATTTATAATTCAAAATAATAAATATTATTGTTAAAGATTTAAGACTATCTGCCCTACCTACCTCATTCATAAGTTTAAGTGTCGCATGTTATTTACTAACAACTTTGTAATATACTCATTTGTTACAAACTTGAATAAAAACAATAATAAATTTTAAAATTAATTCTTTTGTATTGATTTTTGCTTAACCCCTCAAGCCCCGATTGGCCGATATCGGCCACAACACGATTCAGCGTGACGGCCCCGTTTTAATTTAATTTTAATTTAATTTATTTTAATTTATTATGTTTTATTATGTTAAAATATTTCAATTTGATTATGGGTACAGTGGTTTGGCAGTAATTAATGTTTCGGTGAGACAGTGTCATAATTCTATTTTAGTACCAATTTTTACTAAAAATTTTTGGGACAGCAACTTGTCAATCGGCTGAGGGGCCGAGGCCTGAAGGGTTAATATCAACTGTACGAAAATTTTAATCAATAGTGTTCAAAGTTCTTCCCCTTCAAATCCCAATCCAGTGGATTTTTATACCAGGATTAACGTTTCCGTCTTCGTTCATAAATAATAATTTCATTGTATTAAGGGGTTACGGTAGTAGAAAATCTGTCATTGAGGTCGCCATATTTTTTCACAAATGGCATCTATGTAAAAAAGCATGGTGGTCCCCATGAATGATGTTCTCCTACCGTTCCTCTTAAATAGTTTACTACAATGTAATATAACAAAAACCTTAGCCACAGCAACGCGTGGCCGGGTCTGCTAGTAGTTTATAATTGTTTAAGGTATACTTAATAGTCAGATATGTGTAATAATTATTTTCTATTTAGTTACTCTGTAATAAATATTCTTCAAATAACCATATTTTTAATTTTTGTAACTGTTTCATTTTGATATAATTGTTTTTTTTCAGCTCCTTTTTAATTATTTTAACTATATTTGTTAGGATAAACCCACTTGTAATTTTAAAGTATGGACAACAAATTGGGGCAACCTGTCATGTTATCTATATATATTTGTATAATTAAATTAAAAAAAAAACGAAAAATGCCTAACAATAATCCCATCAGGTTTTAGCTTGTTTGACTTACCTTGATGAGTCCTTTGGTTACATATTGTAACAATGCATACAAGTGTGCATTTATTAGTGTTTTTATATTCTACTTTGGCTTATTTGTATATCAGTTGTTAATTGCAATTTATTTTTGCGTAACAAAGTGTCGAGAGGAAATTCGCAAAACTCTTAAAGAGATCCCGCGGCAACCCATAGGTTCCGGAAGCTTACCTTGATTCTTCCCGTGATGTATAAACAGTTTCGTGTGTCGATTCGGCCTATATCCCCGGAATGTAGCCAGCCATCTCGGTCGATGGCGTCCGCCGTTTTCTCTTGGTCGTTAAGGTAGCCCATGAACACGTGTCTGCCTCGCATGCAGATCTCGCCAGGACCGTTGGGACTGGGAGCGTCAGCAAACATGGTCTCCACGCCATCTGCCCAAATAAGGTACGAGTTATTCATCGGTCAACGTTATTCACACCGTATACACGATTCCACCGACTACAGAATGCATGTGGAGCCATAATTACACGACACTGATCTCGCAAATGCCATTGGGGAATATTTATTTTATCTTCTTTATACAAGAGCCAGACATAGTACTGCCATCATAGACCTCAAACTGAGCGTGGCTGCAAACCTCAGTGATGTCTCCTTTACTAAAGATGTGGTTCAAAAATACCTGCAAAATTAAATGAGAGGTCTGCTTATGGACATGAACACCCTATTCTGTGAAAAAATGTTCAATGAAACTAGCATGCCACTGGCAATACATATGACCGCATCATATGATACTGGCGAGCTACCTGAAGACTGGAAGAGAGCTGTCATCATTCCCATTTACAAGAAAACTGATAAAGGGGACCCTCTCTAATTACCAGCCTATTAGATTAAGAGGTATAGAAGGCCAAAAACCTGGCATAGAAGGCAAAAAAAAACCAACTAAGTTAAGTCAAAAAAAAACTTTTTTTTTAACCTAAAGTTGAAATCTATTGTTTTGTTTATATGAATCTTTTACCTATGGAATAACTGATATTCTCAGATTGCTGTAAGTGCTTTAACCCGTTGAGTATGAGTCAACCAAATCTGGTCGCGAAACAATTATCCGTTGAGTACGAGTCGACCAAATCTGGTCGCGCGTTTTTTTCACTTCTTTGACGTTCTCATATTTATTCATAATTATCTAATTGTTTTACAAAATGATATTTCAATATTCTATATTCGAAATTTCAATGCAATCATTGTGCAGTTGTTCTTTTTATGATTGGTGTAGTAGTTTCGTAGTTATAGTAATTTAAGGTCGATGTCGCCGAAAATCCTGCAAAAGAGACAGATGCATCCATGAAAATACCCATTTACTCCAAGGGTTTATTAATCTTACTACTTTCCTTTAAACAAAACTTTAAACATGTTTTTCTTCAGACCATATTTTTCAATTCTGCTCCGGTGATTAAAAAAAAATACTTGATGGATCGAGTTCCAAAACAAGTTTCGAGTTCCGTTGTTCAACAAACAAAATAACATAAAATTATTAAATTCCCTTCTTTTTGAACTTTAAAAAAACAGAAAAAAGTTTATACATATTTTTTGCTAGTTAACACAACATTTTAGGGTGAAAATCGAATTTATTTCTTTAAATCCTTGAAAAATTATAAAAATGATAACTTTTAGTTATTTATTTAGTTCATCTACAAAATACATATTACGTAAACATTAATAACTTAGTTCATTTTTATTGTTTCAGGCAAAATTACGCTCTCTAATATTGTATTATTGTAGCAAGCAGTTACCGCAATTTCTGCAGCGGTAGAAACATTTGCAATTCAATATCTCAAAATAGTTTTTTTACTATTAAAAAAAATATTTTTATTTTAATCAATCTGGCTAAAAGATTCACGATCAGATTTCAACCTTGTTAAAAAAAACCATGAAAAACATGTTGTTTTGGGGCTTCTAAACCCATTGACTCTATTTTTATTTTTCATGAAACCAACAGCGTTTGTTACTAAATATTAACACAGATTATGCAAATCTAAGGTAATCTAATTCTTATCAGTGTTATATGGCTGTTTATGAGGGTTTGTTCTCGTTGCTGGACGTTATTACGGCGGACAATTATTTCGTTACCCTGAATATTGTTTACAAAATGGATGTCTACGACGCGACTAACGCATCGTACGGTTTAAAAACCGTAGCTCACGTTTTTTCTACGGCGCGGCTATCGCGCCATACAGTGAAAAAACCATGCCGTGGACTTGAAGCAAACCCTCAAGTTTATTAGGTGGTAGCAGTGCTGGATATTACCGTATCGAAATTACTAAAACCCTACACTTCAAAAGACTTACCACGACCAAACGGTGGTTTTTTTGTGACTTTGTCGTATTCAATGATGCATTTTGACGAAGTTCTTTAAATGATATGTGAAATATTGCAGTGGGAGTCAGGCATACTTCTGCTAAAAGAAGTCCGAGATGCCCTACAATTCTCTCTCCATTAGGAGATCTAACTCGAATAATTGGTGGTGCAGTGACTGCTTTGCGATCAGGCAGTAATAGTAGCAATGAAGTATAGAAATATTAGTATGTATGATATCGTTCATATCGGTTGTATTTAACTTAACCCCTCGCGTACCAGACGGCCCGAAACGTCCAGAATTGATATTTACCGTCGAACCCCAGACGGCCCGAAATGGCCAGGCGAGGCCGACCGCTAATTATGTTAGTACAACTTTGACTAATAATTATGAATAATCTTTATTGCTTTACATAACGACGTTACAAATATCTAATAGAAAATTTCAATAGGAACATAAAACAGGTCTATTTTAGACGATCGGTGTGACAGTTTTGGAGTAATCGTTTTTTTTCTGAAACGCCATCTTTTTTTTGAGACTCGCGAATTTCTTACGGGCCGTAAGGCACACATTAAAATTCAAACCGCGGGCCGCGAGGGGTTAAGATTATAGAAGAGGATAAATAATATATGAATGTTAGTCTCTAAAATGCTAGAGTATAAAGTTGAAATTAAATGAAGTAAATTAATGAATAAAATATCTTACTCAAAAGGCATCCAGCAGATTCCAAAGAGTACATGCTGGGTGAGTTGATCGCATGGGCACCGGCCGCCTCGCTCATCCCAAACCCATCCATGATAGGTATATCCACAGACAGGAAGTATCGTTTAATATCCGGCGACAGGGGCGCCGCAGCAGTCACAAAAAATGTACAGCGGCCAAGACCAAGAGCAGCTCGAATCCTCTTCAGCACGAGCCAGCGAGCCAGCTTGAAACTCAGAGATTCAGAATCCACCCTGATGAATTTTATAAGCAATTATACATAACATTATAAGAATAATTTAATTTTACTGAAGGATATCTATATTGGATACATTGTAAAGAGTCAGGAGGGTGATTTTTGAATTATTAGAGAAGTTGTTGCATATGAGATGACGTCACAATGACGCAATTTCTATCGCTTTCATTTGAAATACAAACGAGGATCGAGGAAGTGATAGACATGACGTAATTTCATAGATGATATTTCTCTATCGGTTCAAAAATCAATCCCCAGGTCCGCTTGGAGAAGAAAAGGCTGGTGCTTTATGAGGAAGACCAGGTAGAGGGAGGTTCCGATCTCGACCGTAGACGAGACAAGGTCTTCTCAACACTAAGGAGAACGGAACCTGGTCGAATATGGCACCAAATCGGTATGTGTGCTCGGGCACACATACCGATCGGATCACCGGAAAGGCGGCCCAGCTAGGGCAGCAACTCAAGATCGACTCAAGCTGTAACGACAGGAAAGAGAGGAAGGCGAGGCTGCTCAGTTGTTGGAATAGAGGACTTGGGGAGAGGAACTCCTAGTAGACAACGCTGATCCTAGCATGAAGAATACATTTAATCAAAGCCAGCAACATTAAAAAAAAATTAAATCAAAAATAACTAGGTAATTGAGGAAAGTTATATAGGTATAGTTGGGGACTGAGCTGAATGTAAGCGGTGGCTGAGATGCGGGGACCGGCATTCCAATTAGGTTATATGTATATACCAATTACTGTCGAGTAGCACCGGGCGAGTGATGTCACAGGACTAATGTGAAGATGGGAAGATGACTTACCGATAGGAAGGAGGTTAGCTCGGGACAGAAATGAATGGAAGAAAATGGGGGGGGGGGGGGGCCTATGTCGAAGGACAACCTGATCAAAAACCTGGATGCTGAAGAATTATTATTTAAAAAAGATTCAAAATTAATAAAATATATTGTTTTATCACATAAGGCAATACTGTATTATTATTAGGCTTTTAATTTTGTTCCCTTTTTTTTATAAAATAGTCTCACAGCTCATACAAGCAAAGGTCAACTTCTTAACTTGATTTCACTCGCTCAAGCAAATAAAATAGCTTTTCTTAAAGCCACCGGAGGTATGCGACTGCTGATAAGTATATGCTAAATTCTGTCTAGCAGTAGCATGCCTTCCCATGATAAAGTTAATAATAAAGTTATAATAAAGTTTAAAAAAACAAAGTTCGGTTATTTTCTGGACAGACCTCGTATTTCTAGACTTCTCCGAGAGGATTGACTGCGTAAGTGGAAAGGAGCTACCTCCGTTTACTTTTATACATATTTATTTACAGTTTATAAGTATTCATTATGTTCTCGGAGACCAAGTTTCTCAAACATACCCGTTAATTTTATCTATATTGTATGCGAGTGCCTTTCCTTTAGCCCAGGATGAAATTGCATTTTTGACTGCGCCATTCGATGCGGCAATTGACATCATCTTTTCGTAGATTTTCTCCCACACTCTAGGAACACCTAAAAATCTAATGAAACACTTAATTAGTTGTGTACAACAAAAGAATATAATTATTGCGTTTTTTTTTTCGTCTTACTTGGTCGGTTGCACTTCCTGAAGTATATTGACAAGCGATCCCTTCAATGCGTCTTTATCCGCAAAGTATACAGTGATGGCGTTCATTAGACTTCCATAAATATCGACAACCTATTTACAGAATTACATTAGTTTATTGATGTTAAAGCTCGTTATTGATGTTAAAAAAAAATAATAAAAAAAAAAAACAAAAAAAAAAATCAAACATTTATTTCTAAATTTGAAAAAATATATAAAAATAGTATAAAAAAAGAGTTCAGCGCGTTGCGCCATCTAGCGGTAGGTAAAATATCGTGAATATTGTTTATTCGCGATATTTTAGCTATTTCTAGATGGTGGACGCCACACGGTGTGCAAACCGTTCAGGAGCGCCTGAAGGTTGACTCCTAGGGAAAACTGGCCCGAAGGCCAGCGTCCTACCCCGGCTCGCACTTGTACGTGGAGACCACCGGATGGGTGTTGACCCGTGAGTATGACCGACCCTCAAACACATGGGTCTTAGTGGCCAACTGCAACAGGGACCATAGTTCCTTTACAGTGTTAAATAAAAGTGTGGTAATATTGAGATCTGTCCGGGAACGTGTTAATTTCTATGTGTTAACCCCTAGAGCCCCAATTGACCGATAACGGCCACAACACGATTCAGCGTGACGGTCCTGTTTTAATTTATTTTTTTTTATTTTATTATGTTTTATTATGTTAATATGTTTTATTTTCCTTATGGGTACAGTGGTTTGGCGGTAATTAATGTTTTGGTGAGACAGTGTCATAATTCAATTTTTTTAGTAATTTTTACTAAAAATTTTTGGGACATCAACTTGTCAATCGGCTGAGGGGCCGAGGCCTGAAGGGTTAATAGTGTTTTTTAAGGCGCACCTGAGCAGCGACATGGCTGAGGGGTAAATACGAAACGAGGGTCTCTCTTGCAGTATCCAAGTCCACCCGGTCGCTTATAGAAAGAGCGTCCCATGTTAGATTGTCGTGTGAAAGCATTACAGCTTTCGGCTGACCGACGGTACCAGACTACAAATAAAAAGGAAATAATATCAATAAAATTGAAACCGGTTATCAGAACTACAAAAACAATAGTAAATTCAACCTTACCGTATAAACCAAAGTGCAGCATTCATTTACACCAATTGTTTTCAGCACTGCATCCAAAGCTGTATCGGATTCACCGGAACCTATTTCCATTAATTTTTCCCACTGTAACATGAAGTAACAAAACATTTAAAAAATTACCCACAAAACTAATAATAATACAACGCTTTATTTGCTGAAACAAATCTGCGGGCTTGTTGCATTAAAGCAATATCTTTCAGCTAACCTTAACCTAAAGGGAAAACATGTTTTGTGATACATATAAGATAATACTATTATTAAGATCACTTAGGCAGCTCATATCAAATGTACCCAATATTTAAATCCAGCGTTTAAACATAATAAAACCATAAATCATTAAAAACAGGTCCTAAGGAGGATGGGCGATTTTGGCCTACAGACCAATAACGGCGAGTAATGCGTCATCGGAAAGGTTTTTATATGTTCTACAACTTTTTCTATGGATGGAAATCTCAAATCGCTGTGGGAAAAAAATATGTATAAAAAATAAAAAAATATATATTATTTATAGCCTTCGGGTGTTATACATGATAAACATTTTTTTTCCAATGATAAAGAAAAGATTTCAAAGTCCTTAATAATACCGACTTAAATACTCTTAAAAACAGTTATCTTGATTTTATATGAATAAAAACTTTTTATTTTTAAATTCTGATTCATTATTAAGAATATCCATTATGTGCAAAATAAAATGAAAACCATTATGTGCAAAACCATTATGTGCAAAATGCAAAGAAT
Source organism: Micropterix aruncella (assembly GCA_944548615.1). Taxonomy (NCBI): domain Eukaryota; kingdom Metazoa; phylum Arthropoda; class Insecta; order Lepidoptera; family Micropterigidae; genus Micropterix; species Micropterix aruncella. Next base: position 38,831,587 of record OX155952.1, read on the forward strand.
ATTCATTATGTGCAAAATGGATATTATTATTGATGAACCATAGTTTTAAAAACAGATTGTTTTTTCAAAAACACAATCGCGCTTTTGTTTTTATAAGAGTGTTTATTATCAAGAACCTCGAAATCTATAATTATCCTTGTAAAATCATGTAAACACCCAAAGGCGATAAAAATATATCTTTTTTATTTTTTATCCATATTTTTTTTCCCACAGCGATTTGAGATTTTCCGCCTTAGAAAAAGTTGTATAACATAAAATACCTTTCTAATGACGTATCACTCATCGTTATTGGTCTCTAGGCCAGGGTTCATACATTTTTGCCCATCGTCCTTTGAATATCAAAACCAGCTCTATTCTATTTTCCGACACAGTAATATGCTTATTTTACAGCTTAACCCTTCTAAAGCCAGCTATTTTGACGCGAAGTTCGTGCAGAAAACGACACCGCGCCTTTGTATTTTTTGGTTGATTTTGTATATAAATACTAACAACATCGTTGTTTTATAAATTCTCTCTTGCCATCTAATAATTTATATTGTTAACTATGTATATTATATATTTATATAATAAATACTTCGTCCAGAGTAGCCAATTTTACCAAACAATTAATCGTTTTCTCCCAAATATTAATGAATTTATCCCTTCAGTTGTTGCAACCATACATTTATAGTCAATATGCCGAAACGCGTAATATCTTCTGATGAGTCGGACATCGATGAATCCATAAAATTGCGAAGCGATTTTAGTTCTGTAGAGACTTTCAGTGAGAGTGATGAGGAATCCGAGGACGACGTGCGTCATCTCATTCAATTTAAAAATCATATTGCAAAACGCGGGTCGCCGTGAGCCTTCGAACTCGAATTTGAACGAGCCACGCATCGCAAGCGTCACCGCTTTTAAGGGCCTTACTATTTAATTAATGTCTGATGGACTTTAAATATTATGTTGTCCCTTGTATATGAGATATTCAAACAAAATTTCACAATGTGTGTTCGGCCCAAGACGCATCTGCGTACCAAATTTCAAGTCTCTAAGTACAATATTTTGATAACGAAATATGACTGGCGCACCCTCTGGTGGATCAACTTCAACCACAATCTATTCAACTCTTGCCATGACCAAATGATGCCTGCACGCCAAATTTCAGCACAATCGGATGAAGCGTTTGGACACACAGAAACACACATCGACACACAGACAGACTTCAGTCTGGAAATTGTTTAATTCGTCTTGGGTGGGGCGAGGGGGAGGGGGGCGGTTAAAATGTATATATCTATCTTCGTCTCGATTTTTTAGCGCAAATTCACAATACCTTCTTGCCAATTAATGGGCTCGTAAAGTAAAATTTAAAAAAAAATATCGACAGCATCAATTTTAAGGTCAACGAAGGTTATAGTCGTTTCCGCTTGTGATTCACGAATCTTTGATTACATAAATTCACTCTTATCGCACTCCGCCGGTACGTTTTCTAATGATATTCATGCTCATCAGTATGACCCTGATCCGCTCAACGCTACTAGAAGCTCCATATCTTCCGTTATCCACAGTTGACCTTTGCATAATTAAATAACATAAATATAATTTGTGTCGCATTTCCCGGAATAAAACTTACAGAGTAGAGATTTGGTGTTTCTTTGTTGACCTGCCCGTCCCATTGCACAATCGCTTTTAGCTCCGGAAGGCGCGAACGTATCGATAGGATCTTTTCGAGTTGTTTGTCATCTTCGACGACGCAGATGTTCGCCCTCGACGATTGTAAGCAGTAGAAGCAAGCTTCAGCGGAGTTTGTAGTGTAGATGCCCGCGGCAAAACCCCTGCAAAAATAGTTCAGTGAATTACAGAAAAAAATATACATAATACAAAACAAATACATAACAAAAAATATACAGAAAGTATTCTTTACCCAGCGTGAATTGTGGCAAGATCCGATATGAACCATTGTGGGGAATTAAAGCCTAAAATGCAGACGGAGTGATGCCGCTTCAATCCTAATTTCAGAAACGCTTTTGCGCAAGTGCGGACTTGATTGTAGTATTCCCTGAAAATAAAAAAATAATTATATATGACAGAAACGGATTTACCACCCGATTTGTAGCACCCGAACTTTCAGGGATGGTTAGGTTAGGTTGTAACGACCAAGGTTACAGCCGCCATTTTCAAAGGTAGACTGAAATGCCGGTTGTCAGTTGTCAACCGCTGTTGTTTTGCGGGTAGGCAGAATACTGCTGCTGTTACTTTTCAAATTTTGAAATTATAACGATCTACAAGGCTTATGTGAGACCTATTCTTGAGGATAGCTATCAGCTCTGGTACCTACTTATGCAAATATGTACATAGATATTCTGGAAAAGGTGCGGTAAAGGGCAACCAAAATGCCAGTGGGCCTGATGCCCTACTACTGCAAAGATATAGATGTCCTTGAAAATTGAGACCGCATATAATATTCTGACGAGTTACTACGATGCACCTGAGCTAGAGAATATTTATAAATTGAACGTCAACTTCGATCTTCGAAGCAAAAACTCAACCGTGCAAAGTTTAAATTAACCTTGTAAGAAGGTCCTGCAAAATAGAGTAGTGCTAGACACGTGGAATAAACTGCCATTTTAAGTGATTAGTGCAAGCTCTGTTAATCAATTTGAAGACAGACTTGATTTGTAACTAAAACTTATTATTATTGCTTTACAAGATCTGATCTGGACACATCAGCAAAGCAGCCTGACATAATAAATAATGATAATAACAGCACAACACTCATTATTTTCACTAAATGCTAAAACGAGTCACGAGACGGAATTCAAAAGGTCCACAATTTTAAATAAAATCTAGTAGATATTGTCAAAAAAATGTCTCAATTTGACATTACAAAGTTTATTTTGATACTTTCGTAATTTTCATTTTGCAGAGAGAACTGAGAAAAATATTGAATTTCGTATTAAATTACCATTTTGTTATTTCGGTTTTATACAGAATAACGATGTTTCAATCGTAATTTTGTTTAAAATCCATTATTCGATTAATTTCGATTATATATATCAGGATTTTCCTTACGGTTAATGCGAAAATAACAGTACACTGTAGTTTCAACATGATTTATGTGTCAGACTATAAACATGCTGTCATGTTCGAAGCGAGATCCCAAGGTCGCGACGTAATGACATAACATTATGTTTTAACATTAGGGCACGGTAACTACCGTCACGCCAACACCGTTACGCGTCATGTTAATTCATTTGTAAGGACCATAATTCATGTTATATATGTAATCCGGTGATATTTTTTTCAGTGAGCCAACTTTCTCTAAAATGGCCGGGCTGCAAGACACAGGGAGTAGAGACCACTATCACCAACTCGCTGTCGCAAGCAAGCAAACAAGTAAATAAACCTCAACCCTCTCTCCCCAAATCTGTTCTGACTCAGATGATGATTAATTATGTTATAGGTATCATTCAGTAGCTGTTATTATTGACTGCCTGCTATTAACGGAATTATGCGGTTGTTAGATCTAGGTACTTATCTCGTGACCTTCAGCTTGAGTTAATAGCAAGAACATGCAAAAAATGTTTATTGTATCTAGCAATGCCTGCTTTGACCGTGATAATCAAAGGTGAAAGATATCATTCATTACCTACATACTTTTGTGACTCGTTATTAAACATAATCTAAATTACAAGCAATTTTGAAAATTTAAATCTAATAATTTACGGACCAGGCAGCGATTGCATACATTGTTTTAAAAAAAATATTGTACAAAGTATACAAATAGGTTAGCGGCCGTTAGCCTATTGTTTAGTTAGTAAAGTATAAATATATATAAATAATAACAAGTAAATATATTAAAATGAATAAAAAACACGACTGCCGTTACAGAAAGTGAACTATTGTATTTATATCTATTTTTATTGCGTTTTTATTAAATATTTGTGGCTTATGTATTTATCTATGTATATTTCCGGAATGTACTCAATCAGACCTTTAATTTGATACTAAACACGATATATTTATTTTAATTTATTGAATTTGGACATTTAGACGACTACTTACTTGATATTTGGACAATTAAGGTGCATTTTGTATAATTTATTTTGCTAAATTAATATTCCAAAAATCTCTATTCGTCACTAGCCCTACAGGTTTTATTTCTGGCGGCCACGAAGAAGAATGGAAGAAATAAACTATTAAATGATGACTGTCATAACACATCCAACACGTAACACGGCGAATTATATCGAAAACGAAGCAAGGGGTCGTCGTACGTACCCTATGACACTCGGGATGACATATTGAGTGATTGATGTCCTCCTCATCGTGATCCGACGACTGCGACCTCTTGGTTGACAGGACTTCTTCGAAGATGCGCGCGGAAGTGACTCCTGAATCCCAGTTTGTTTTTAAAGGTCCGATTACAACAACTACAGTAGAGTTCACCGCAGTTGTTGTAAGTGTATGTGTAAGTGGGCTTCGGACGAGTTTTGCGCTGTTGGCGGTTTGAGTCGAGGTTTACAAGCCGGGCTTCCTCAAACTCTTTAATTTTTGTGGTCACCGTGGAGCGCCACTCGCTGCGTTTGTGAGTAGCCCCCTCCCAGCTCTCAGGTGGAATACCACTGGCGGTTAGGTGCCTTTTTAATACATCTTTGTAGCGTAGGTGCTGTCCGCCGACTTTGCGTGCGCCGTTTGAGAGTTGGGCATAAAACACGGCTTTCGGGAGGCGGTCGTCTTTCATACGCACTACATGCACACACCACCTCAGCTGAGCTTCCATGAGCATAGCTTCCATGCCCTGCATTTTCGTCCGTCGTAACACTTCTGTGTTTGACACGCGGTCTTCCCATGTTATCCTCAGGATGTTTCGGAGGCACCTCATGTGGAAGACGTCTAATTTTTTAATCTCTTTCCTGTAGAGCAGTGGTTCCCTAACTATGGTACGCGTACCACCAGTGGTACGCGACGCTTCTTAAGGTGGTACGCAAGCAGCCATGGCCATATTTTTATTTATTTTATTTTATTTATTTTATTTACATATACATATACATTCAAATTCATGAGTTTGTAACTGAAAATGAACTTACAGTGAGTGAAGATGTAATCAATGACATCAAAAATCACAGCCAAATGATCGTTAAAACATTGGAAGAATATTTTAAAGAAGATTATTCAGAGTTCAATTGGATAAGGAACCCATTCGTTTCGGATCTGGATAATGTTCGTGAAAATTTAAGGTGTAAGTGAAAAGGAATCTCTGATAGAACTAACTATCTTGCGATGGAGGTTTGCAAGCGGAATTCAACAAACTGGAGTTGTGTGAATTTTGGATAAAAGTTAAAAATGAATATCCATCGCTGTCCAGAACAGCATTTCTGTTTCTGATTCCATTTACAACCACGTATCTCTGTGAGAGCGGATTTTCTGCTATAAATAAAATACAAACGGAGCTGCCATGGAATTCACCGACCGGAGTCGGGCCCATCATAATACTATTTTTTTTTTACACTTCTGGGGGGTGAGCAGTGGATTCCGGACTTACGAACCGGCTGTGGTAGGTTTAGGACAGCTGTCTTGCCACATGTGAGCGTTCACCTTACCACCCATTCACTCCCCCTTCGAAGCCATAGAATAAAAAACAAATATCGTAATAAGCTTAACATGGACCCCAATTTGCGCCTAAAATTAAATACAACTGAGCCAAATATTTCCTCTCTTGTCTCGAACATGCAGCACCATATTTCGCACTAAGAGTATTGTATTTTTTTCTATAATTTATAAATAAACATAATGTTGTCATAAACAGTTGTTGCAGTTTTCATTACTTTACCATTTTGAACGAACTTCTTAACTGTTACACTTCAGTGGTACGCTACTGATTTATAATTTCGTGAGTGGTACGCGAAATTAAAAGTTTGGGAAACGCTGCTGCAGGTAAAGGCACCACGTTTCGGATACATATAACAATATGGGTAGGACAATCGCTTTGTAGACGGCGAGCTTTGTTTGCAGTTTCAGATCATGCGATTTCCAGACAGGTTGGTTTAGTTTGCCGAAGGCGGAGGCAGCTCTGGCTATGCGTACTGGGATTTCAGTGTCCAGACGGTTATCATTCCTAATCTCACTGCCAAGGTAGCGAAAGTGAGATACTACCTCTAAGACACCGTTACCCAGGCGAATGTTAGGTTCTTCAGGTGGACTTCCTCGCGGAGGCTGAGCCATTACCTTGGTCTTGGAAGTGCTGATTGTCAAACCGAATTTATTGCAGGATTTGTAAAGATGGTTAAGGTACGACTGGAGTGCGCTAGAACTGTCAGATATGAAGCAGGCGTCGTCAGCATATAGGGCGTCGAGGATTCTCAGTTCACGGGATTTAGTCTTTGCGCGGAACCTTGACAGGTCAAAGATTCCTTTGTCACTGCGTACTGTTACAGAGATAGGGTCGACACAGTTTTGGGCAGCATGAGAAATAACGGCTCCAAAGAAGATGCCAAAAAGTGTAGGGGGCATTACGCAACCTTGTTTTACACCGCATGTAACCAGAAAACCCTCAGAAAGGCTGTCATCGAACTGCACCCTAGCCAACATGGAGTCGTGAAAATTGCGAATGATGTTCACAAATTTTGCGGGGCAGCCAGATCGATTTAGGACTTCCCAGAGGGCCTCCCGCGGGACGCGGTCGAAAGCCTTCTCAAGATCAATGAAGCAGAGGTAAAGTGGACGGTGCTGCTCGAGGCTTTTCTCCTGCATCTGCTTCAAGACGAATATTGCGTTGCTTGGCCGGAAACCGCATTGGCTCTCGGGTAGGATCTCTGCTGCAAGTGCACTTAGCCTTGAGTTAATAAGTATGTGCGAGGATTTTTCCAGCAACTGCGAGGAGAGATATTCCGCGATATGATCCACACTCCGAAGCATCGCCCTTGCCTTTGTAGAGCGTGCAGATAGAAGCATCTTTCCATGCCTGTGGGAAAGTCTCTTGAGCCCAGATTGTGAGGATGAGATGATGTAAACTGCTGTGGATCGCTGGACCCCCGTACTTAAATACCTCTGGAGGCAGGCCATCAGAACCTGGGGCTTCACCATTTTGGAGGTGCTGGATGGATTTTTGCATTTCGAACAAGCTGGGAGGTTCGTCAAGCTCGTGGATAACTGGTCTACACGGCACGTTGTGACATAACGATTCTAACAAGGGATGACATAACGATTCTAACAATACCACACTTCTAAATCAGTTGAAGCGTTTAGAAGTTATGGTGGAATAAAGAAACGGAAAACATACATAGATGAATCCAGAACACATTACACTCCTTTCTTGTTGGAGTCGTGTAAAAATTAAAGAATAAGTAACGAAAATTAAAAACGCTACGTTTATATTACATTACATTACATTCGTATCCAATTGGCGAATTTACCGCTTTTGGACGTGTCACAATGTACTATAAGTAGTAATATACAAGCTACTGTAAGTAACAGGTAGTTATTACAAGCTTTTTGCAAGATACTATTTTGAGTATCTTACTTATTTTATAGAGAAACAGAAAATCTAATGGGTTTATGATAAATGAATATAATAATAAAAAATAATTATGAATTGTTAGAATCAGATTATATAAGCAGTCAAAATATAAAAAAAAACAATAACTAAAATACTAAGAAAAAATCCAAATAATGGTTTCCTTAAATAATAATGAGAAAAAAACAATATAATTAATAGGTAACTACTTTATACATGGCAATGAATACAGGCAATGAAAGACAGGCAATGAATCCATGAATACTTCTATAAAACTGTTATTTAAATGTTTTTAAAGTCATGGCCCTCGCCTTCGGTCAGATTATACTGGTGAGTTTTAATTACTCGGCATCCTTAAAGTGCGTGAATCAATACGAGCAAAAAAGCAACTTTTGATAAAACAGCCGTAAAATAATTTGAAAAAAATTTTTTTTTTGTAAACTTTATTTTTTAATAAAAGTTTGACTAGCGTTGAGCGCGCAGCGCCATCTAGCGGTAGGTAAAATATCTCGAATAAACAACATTTGAGATATTTTACCTACCGCTAGATGATGGCGCATGCCGCTGAACGCTTTTAATACATTTTTCGGAAAATTTAATTTTTCGAATTTAAAAAAAAACTTTTTTTTTGTTTTTTCTACAAATTTATATTAAAAGTTGCTTATTTGCTCTTACTGATTCACCCACTACAAGAATGCCTGTTAATTAAAACTCATCCTGTATGTAAAAAGAGTGGCCTATCAGCATCTCCTTAATGTTTTTTTAAATTTTACGTCCTCCAGGAGTTGATTATACATCCACCACCGCCAAATAATCGTGGGTTACGCTGCCTTATATATTCTTCCAATTTATATCCATATTTTGATTTAAAAATATACGTCTCAAGAAAATATATAAAATAGTTGTTTCCTTTTTAATAATCATAATCATAATCGTAATCATTTTTATTTATCAAAAAAGACTAGGTATCTACAACAATCATATAGGTAGATATATAATCTGTTGAAATCGTCAAAAAAAATACATATTAGCATTGATTATACGTATAATCAATGATATTAGGATACTGGATAGTCAGATATGTCAAATGGAATAACATAGCAAAAACAAATTTTAAAAATAATGGCAATAATGTCAAGTTAAAAGACACCGCAAAATAAAACAAAAATAATCGCATTTTTTAAAAAAAAACCTCGCATTATTAACAAAAAAAAGTAATAACCGGGTGGGACCAAACTCACCTTTAAAACGCCCACCTAAGGACCGGGACTGGATATTCATGGCTAGGATTCCAAGGTTTAATTTAAATAAATCCATTTTTTTGATACAACTCGATTTGATATATTCTCACAATATTATTATTATTAATAATAATTTATTTATTAAAAAAAACACATTTAAATTGTTTTCATTGCAAAATCTGCCTAACTAGAACCGTAGCGTACTAATATAGACTTCATGTATAGCAATGATTTATTTATATGTAGCTCGCAAATATAGACTCAAAATAAACGAGAAAAAATCTAATAAAGAATAAAATAGGTAATTGAAATAAAATTTACCCTTGGAGTAAATGGGTATTTTCATGGATGCATCTGTCTCTTTTGCAGGATTTTCGGTGACATCGACGGCGCTCGACTTAAAGTACTATAACTACGAAACTACTACACCAATCATAAAAAGAACAACTGCACAATGATTGCATTGAAATTTCGAATATAGAATATTGAAATATCATTTTGTAAAACAATTAGATAATTATGAATAAATATGAGAACGTCAAAGAAGTGAAAAAAACGCGCGACCAGATTTGGTCGACTCGTACTCAACGGATAATTGTTTCGCGACCAGATTTGGTTGACTCATACTCAACGGGTTAAACATAATTATATTTAAAAATATCGAAATAGCATGATCACAGAATTAAGATTAGTATAATATAAAATGTAGAAAGTTGAAGTTGGTAGGACAAATAAATAATATAAAACGCATGACAATAATTATTTTAAAAAGTTGAAGTTAGAGTTCCGTATTTGCAAAATTTTAATTAAATTGATTTTATATTTCCGCATGTTATATATTTTAGGTCATAAGATAATGGCAAAAGAAGTTCGTGTTTTCCGTACGATGAGTCTAGCTAGAGGCTCTCGTTGCAATTTTATGCTCAGTTTTAACTTGTAATGTTTACTAAGTAGTTCATTGTTTATTGTTTCATCACATTTTAAATAGGTACGCGTTTCATGGAAAATCATGCGCGAAGTTGGTTTTAATTGTGAACCGTCCCTTATCTTATCGTGCCGCGTTGAAGTGTTTATTTTGGTGACAAGTGCCATCGGTTGCGACGGTCGTTGCGCGCGCCGCCGCCCGTTGCCTAGTGGCGTGATTTGCGTCGTCTCGTCAGTGACACCAACTTTGTCTTTTTTTTTGCGTGGCGGAAAAGATCGACGTTCCAAACGGTCCGAGCCAACTCAGCACTGATTGACGTAACCGCTTTTAGGACGACAAATCAAAAAATCTTTTCTAGAATTCTAAGTACGGAGACTTCACGACAGTGCACTGAATTAAAAAAAAAAAAAACAAAAAACAAAATCCGTCGCAGAATCTTCAGATTGAAGCGGAATATCTAGGTCAAGAGCCAGCGACAAAAAAGTGAAAGAAGGTTTGAAAAAGTTTATACATACTTTCAGATCATACAGTATTTTGGCCATAGCATACCGGGCTACAGTCAGCAGGCCAGATTCCGGGACACCTCGCGCTGACGTACTATAGGAAAATTGTAATTTTAATTAGTATCCCCAAATTGTTTTGGAAAAGCTGAAAATTCATCAGTGGACAGTGAATGCAATAAAGAACTCGAAACATATGGTCAGACTGTTCACAATCGAACGCGTAGCGTCAGCATCACCTTACATATCACGCATCAGTCTATGACGCATCGGTCAACTGCCGTGCAATATAATGGTCGCAATGACGCCTCGCGTTCGATTATGAAGCACTCTGACCATATGTTTCGAGTTCTTTATTGCATCCACTGTCTGCTGATGAATTTTCAGCTTTTTCAAAACACTTAGTCGTACACTTTGTCGTACGTACAACTTTCCTAGTACGCCAGTGCCAGGTGTCCCGGGATCTGGCCTACGGACTGTATCCCGGCATTCTATGACCAAAATATTGTCTGATATGAAAGTATTAGCTTTTCCAAAACTCTTGCACTTTTCTGTCGCTGGCTCTTGGGACAATAGTCCTTGTTGCTTATAGTAGCAATCTTATGTATTTATATGCATTTGATTAAAAACAGAATTTCGAAATCACGACTTAATGCAATGCTATCCGGTTCTAAATTTGGCTCACACATACAGCCTTCATTTGGCTTATAGGTTTTTAACCTCATTGTCTATAGTATAAATTTATTTATTTATTATTTTAAAATTATATGTGTCATTGGGTATAAACGAGAATGTGCAGTTTGGTCCCACTATTCCGACAGATGTAAGTGTAAACCAAATACCAATGGAGGGATCTCGTTATGTAAAACATTTATTATTAGAACGAATGATCTTAATTATAAGCCGTTCTGAGTTATATCCTATTAAATATGGCTAATTACCTATATCCCCTAGGTCACCTAACATATTCAGGCATTGTATTATTAATAACTATTTAAACGAAAACCGTCGCAAAAATACCCGAAGATAACGATAAACTATATGCGCTGTGTGAGTACAAACTATATATTCCTAAGAATGCCCAACTTTGTCAGCAGTATATCGAGGGGAAATACTGGGATATGTTGCTTGAACTCTGTAATCTGTCTCATGATTTCATTGCCGCTCTATTTACTGAAGTATGTAATGTACTAAGATGTAGTATGGAGCCACGGAGCAACTCTGCTCCGTGTATGGAGCTAAGATGTAGTATGTTTACGCGCAATGGATACGACCCAGCTCATTTGTACCTGAGGGCCCATCTATGCCTTATATATCGATGGGCGCGACATGCCCCAACGTGTACATACAACCTTTATTTTACGTATACATATAGGAATACTTACAGGTTTTCGACCGGGTATGTTGCCGGGTATATATCATACAAAAACATGTGTATTTTTTTCTTTTTCGTAACTTTATTTATTTAAGAAATAATTGCTACAAAATATTAATATTGTTTTTGCTTAAAAAAAATAACAGGAACCGAATGGCAAAACCTTACCTTTTTGTTTATTTGATTCTGTCACCCAACTGGGACTAACTCGTTCTAGGATGGACAGGACTCTAATTTTACGGTAAAAAATGTAAAAGTAAAATGCTCATAAAACTAAATTGCCCTAAAATACATATGGTCCTCAAAAAAAAACAATCAAATAGAGTGTGACAAACAGAATTGACTTAAAACTAAAGTAAAGAGAAAGATAAATCTATAATTTTTTAAAAAAACAATAATATTTAATATATGTTAAAAAATATAAAACTTAAAATAACATACCTAGTCAAAAATAAAAAGAAGTGCAATTCATTGACAAAACAATATATAACAACAAAATGCAACAATTTTTGGTAATTAGTTGAATGTTAATATATAATCAACATACATAATTTAAAAATATATTATTAATTTGTGCACTTAAGTTTTATTATATTAAACTATGATTTATAACATTTGATGTATGGTTAGTCTGTCATGACTCGTAACCATTCCTTTATTTTATTTTTGAATACCCTAAATGTCAAATAAATTTTTATTTCCATATTGATCAGGTTGTAAAATCACGGCGTAATGAAAGAGTAATATCTTTGTCCAAATTATGTTTTCATCCTGGGTATTATTAAGCTATTTTCTAAAACTTGTCTTGTTGGTCTTCGGTTCTGAATTATTCCTAAATTTGAATTATTGTCCAAAAATAGCTTTGAGAGGGAAGTTTAAAAAAAATTGCCTACAATCAAGGACTTTAGCTTCCTTATAAAGTTCATTGCTGGGATGACGATATGGTCTGCGGAGAATAATTTTGAGTATAAATTTCTGCGCAACTTGCAATGGCTCAAACAGGGTTTTACCACATCCACCCCATCCAATTATTCCGCAAGTAATACGCGATTCACATAAAGCATGATAAACAGTTTTTAGCGTTTTGGAATCCAGAATATTCATCAGTTCTTTAAAAACATATCCAAGGATTCACACCTTTGTAGCCACTTTATGCATATGAGAGTCCCAAAGTAGGAAGCAATCTAAAGTGATGCCTAGGTATTTCCAAGATATTTCTCTTTGCAAATGCTGACAGTTGCAAGACTCTACGCTATCGCATTCGTGTACTAAAATAGTTTTATTTGCAGTATGTTTACCCCTGATGTTTATACTAAATGGCATGTATTTGGTTTTGTCAACAGAAAGTTTCCTAGCCAATTTCTAACAATTTCCATGCCCTCGTTTGCTTTCTCAAATGTGTTATCCCAGTTTGAACCCTTGAATAGTATAACAGTGTCATCGGAATATGTAATGATTTTACCTACTGGTAACTGACATAGGTCGTTTATGTAGACGAGGAATGAAATGGGTCCCAAAACGCTACCCCGTGGGACACCATACGTGAGATGCTGGATTTCACTCTGGCGACCCTGGATGGTGACACGTTGTATCCTGTTAGATAGATAACTATCAAAACCATTTAAAACATGTGTAGTTATTTCCCACACTGCTCAGTTTGCACAATAATATATTATGTGGAACGGAGTCAAAAGCCTTTGCAAGGTCAAGAAAAACTCCTAGACAATAAACTCAGTTAAGGTAGTTATAGAGTCTGTTGTGCCTAGACCTTCCCTAAAGACGAACTGATAGAGAGTATCTTATTTTCAATTAAAAATTTATAGTCTCGCCTTTGCATTTTTTTCGAAGATTACTGAGACTTACTGAAACTATTTCCATCTTTGCTTAGGTGTTCAGGTATTCTTGTAAGTCCGTATTCGAACACTAAGGTTCCACGCAAACAATTATGATGAATATAATAATAATAATGCAAAATTAACATTACATTGAGGTAATTATATCCACTAAATTGCGATCAACGCACTGCCAAGTTTATAATAAATTGCCAGTTTTAAGTACTTATTATAATACTTTTAAAAAAAAAGACACTTTGGCCCCTTTGCGCAAATTTTCTACAAGGCCATCTTGCTATATATTTAAAGTTAAATACGCAATAAAATTATAATAAGTAATTATGCCTGTCTCCGACTTTGGGTATTAAATCAAATTTTGATTTATCCTCATGTTTGCTTATATTTAGCAATGTATCGAAATTAGTCAAGGTTGGTTGTATTTATTTTTCATATGTGCAGACCGGTTTGTAGAGTAGGTTTTATTTTACAGTAGACAACTTTGCTGGAAGCCATAATCATCAAAGCTGACAAATAAGTCACATCCAGGAATTGGTTCTAGACTTGAGAAACAATTGGTTGTTTGTTTATACTCTTTATTGTGGAATTTCACAATGGGCGGGTTTATTATCGGGACCCAACCGAGAATCGAACCCGGAACCTTACAATATAAGATTAGGCGACCTAACCACTATGCCACCGGGCCGAGCCGTTCCTAAAAGTCGAAGGCTTTACTTACAGCCGTATTCACAGTCGATACTTAAGTACACCTCAAGGGAACACTCACTCGAGTGACACTCAAGTACCACCCTCAAAATTGCTATTCATAGTCGTTACTTAAGGGCTCCCTTCAGTGAGTATGCACTTAAGGGACCCTCAAGCAATTGGGATTCATTTCTAATTCGAAACTAATACATTCCTATTACACGGTCTATAGAGTTTTCGTTGTCTTTGAACAAAATGATTGTGCTCTGTGGTTGAAAAAACCCGTCGGTGCATCAGCTGTTGTCACTGACGTTTGCTCGACGTCGGAGTATTTTTCTTGTCGGTTTCTTGATCGATTTCCTCGATGCGCTCTTTCGTCTTTTTCGTTTTGCCTTTTGCTAGTTCGCTTCCTTTTGCGCCGAATTTCGATGCAGAATTTCTTTACCTAGGAATTAGCAAAAAATATGGGTAGAAATAATAGCTGTGGTTGGCATTGTATGACTAATTGCCGGTGGTAAAGAATTTCAATGCCAGCACTAACTGCATCAGGCGGAATCGGAAATCCGCAGTTTTCGTTAAAACCCAACAGAATCAGAAAACATTTGAATGGCGAGGCGGAAATGTTTTTTAAACTCTCCAGGAAAGTAGAAGTCAAGGAGATTGTTGAAATCCCTTACGTAACGACGCGTGCGACGCGGTAAATACAGCTTATAAAATCGGCCAAATCATTATAAACCATAGAGTTATAGAAATAATGGATTTAATTCACAAAAAACACGCATTAATTAGTGGAATACTCAACGCACACTCGCCAAAGTGAGCTCGAGACCACACTTGAATTTGACAGTTTAAAACTTAAGAAATGTCGGCCATTTTAGCTTCCTCGACACTCAAGTATTGTCTCTGAATACAAAAATGTATGGAAGATGCCTCCCTTAAGGGCACACTCGAGTAGCCTACTTGAGTGCTTACTTAAGTATGGTTTCTGAATAGTAATCTGACAAGTTAGGGCACACTTGAGTTGAGGGACCCCTTGAGTGTCGACTCTGAATACGGCTGTTATACTAGTTTATTCGATCGTGACAAAGTATGATCTTCCCTAAGCAGTGAAGAGTATTTATACAGCAGTAAACTGGCATTTTAATATATATATATACTGGGAAATACGAGTACACTGAGTTAAAACTATTTTTCTTTGCGAATATTTAAAAAAAAATGGATGGGTAGTACCGCTATACTACCGTAATCTATTTTTCGCGAAAACGTCTTTCGTGGACGACTTTTCACTCGGCGACTTATTTTTTTTTCTGCTCAGCTCACATTCGATAATACCTCAATTACACGACGACGCAAGAATCACTCCTGTAACCCTTTCTGTTTGCGACTTAATGGGCCCAGTGCAGTTGGGTTAGGGTCGGCCCAACTCACAGGTCAGCACCCATCCGGTACCCTTCACGTAGAAGTGAGAGCCATGTGCCTGCGGGCCAGTTCCCCTGGGAATAGCTCTTCGGGTGCTCCTGGACGGTTTACGCACCGTGCGGCGTCAGCCAATCGACTGTGCATTTCGACTGATAACCGGGGGCGTCTGGAAACGGCTTTGTTTCCTATAGAGCGGGGGTGGTTGTTAACCTTACGGCATCCGCCCTTGAAACGACCAATTCGGTCACCCTATTCCCACTGGTAGGCGGGCAATGGACGCCGTGGTCCGCGATAGATTCGGTAAATACCGAATCACCGCTACGCAAGGGTGAGAACCGCGCAAGCGATCTCGAACCCGTAACCAGTCGGGAGGCCAGAGAAATCTGGCCGAAACTAGTAGTGGCCGCCCATTACAAGGAATAAAATCCATAAACTGAATCCATTTGAACTTAAAAACTTTTATTTAACTTTTAATGCTTGTCAGCATATATGCTCCTATTACATCAAAACTGTTGACCTATTTCTATCTCGGCAATTACATCTTTTATGTAGAAACGACCAGATAGGACTTTTCAATTATTGTGACATATTACCAGCTAATGTATTATTTATTAATAGATTGACAGTTCAATATTTCGAGACTGACGAGTACCGAATTTATGTCCAACATAAACACAGCACTAGCAGATACAAACTGAACGGCTACTCGTCCCTCCTTTTCGCAACCTTTATGGCACAAGAAGATTGAATTGGCTAATCCCTCATATATTCAACAAAATTCCTCTAAATTTAAAAACTTATGAAAAATGTACAAAAAAAAAACAAAAAAAAAGATACGAATAAGATTCATATTTTATTTTATTAGCATTAAGTACGTTCATCTTTTTATGTAAATATTATAAAGGGGGTGGCTTTCTGTGCCGACTAATCCTTACTAATGTAGCAGATAATGCAGCAGATATATTATAATATGGTCAAAATGGCCAGTAAAGTTGTACTGAAAGTCACTCTATCATAATCTCCAGCAGGTAAGCCTTAGGCTTGCAATGTAGCAGATAATGCAGCAGATATATTATAATATGGTCAAAATGGCCAGTAAAGTTGTACTGAAACTATCATAATCTCCAGCAGGTAAGCCTTAGGCTTGGCTGGATTTTAAAAGCTGTATTTAAAAAGCTGTATTTAAAAAAAATGGGTATTAAATTTTTAAACAAATAAAAAAAGTTATAATTGTATAGCAACACTTATTCACTCACAAGCAAAATTGTTAAATTTGTAGTGACGACAAAAAAATTAAAACAAGTAAATATATAAAAAAGAATAAAAAACATGTCTGCCGTTACAGAAAGTGAACTATTGTATTTATAATTATTTTAATTACGATTTTTTACGATATATTTGTAGTTTATGTATGTACCCATATAGATAGATGTATATTTCCGGAATGTACCCAATCAGATCTTTCATTTGACACTAAACATGATATATTTATGTCAATTTATTGACATTTGAATATTTAGACAACTCCTTTCTTATAATTGGACAGTTAACCGATGGCACTCAGGATGACATAACGATTCTAACAATACCACACTTTTCTAAATCGGTTCAAGCGTTTAGAAGTTACGGTGGAATAAAGAAACGGAAAACATACATAGATAAACCCTGAACACATTACACTCCTTTTTTGTTGGGCAGTCGTGTAATAAAATACAATAAGGTGAGCTTATTACCACATGGCAATATCTTACAATTAACCTAAACGCCGTGCAATGGTACTTGCGCGAGCTGTGGAAATAATGTTTAACTAAGAATGCCCGAGGAGAGGAAATTGGGAGAGAAAGGAGAGAGAAAGGAAATCAGAATCAGAATCAGAATTTATTTATTTTTCTGTTTCGTGTTTTACATTTTCAGTCCGCTGCGTTTGTGCACGCACTCGGGTGTGTCAGTTAACTTATTACTACGGACGTCACCAGTAGATGCGCAAGCATTCTTCGTGGTGCCTCCGCGAGAGACGATGTTAGTCCGGTTTATTCGCGTGTTAAGTCTGATTTTACTATGTTCTTACGATCTAAGTTATATGTACAACTTACGAGCTATGTTAGCTACGATCTACGTTATATGTACAACTTACAAACTAATGTGGATAATTGTCCAAATTATGTTCAATCGTTCTCTTATTTTAGTTTCATTTTTATTATATTTTGTGACACTTTTATTTCAGTGCACTTTTGGCCACTCGCGCACTTGGGTCTCTAGATGAGTCGCGGACGGGGAGCGGTGGGTGGTTTGCTGATCTGCCACTTTCATTCTGCGCGTTTCACGTACTCAACTTCGCCAAGTCGAATGTTCGTGAGCATCGGGTTGTGTTGACCGTGGCCGAGGTACCGATCGCCCGGCGCCTCGAGATCTTCGATGTGCAGTTGAGCCAGTTTGCGCAGCATGTCCTCGTTCAGGTCGTGGCCCTGACGTGCCATGGATCTGTGTCGAGCATCTCCTAGAGCGTCTCCATGCAGAGACGTCTCGGGAGCTGTCCGGGAGCTGTCCGGATTTCAGCGCCATTCTGTACTGGCGTTCTATTTTTAGCAGGTTCGTCTTGTTGTAGCACGGCAGCAGCTGCACCACCCCGTATAGTCGATAATCGGGAGTAGACATGATTGGATAACAGCCAGTTTGATGTACGCTTGGAT
>OX155952.1:38849965-39010530 GCA_944548615.1 Micropterix aruncella
TCCCTTCAGTGAGTATGCACTTAAGGGACCCTCAAGCAATTGGGATTCATTTCTAATTCGAAACTAATACATTCCTATTACACGGTCTATAGAGTTTTCGTTGTCTTTGAACAAAATGATTGTGCTCTGTGGTTGAAAAAACCCGTCGGTGCATCAGCTGTTGTCACTGACGTTTGCTCGACGTCGGAGTATTTTTCTTGTCGGTTTCTTGATCGATTTCCTCGATGCGCTCTTTCGTCTTTTTCGTTTTGCCTTTTGCTAGTTCGCTTCCTTTTGCGCCGAATTTCGATGCAGAATTTCTTTACCTAGGAATTAGCAAAAAATATGGGTAGAAATAATAGCTGTGGTTGGCATTGTATGACTAATTGCCGGTGGTAAAGAATTTCAATGCCAGCACTAACTGCATCAGGCGGAATCGGAAATCCGCAGTTTTCGTTAAAACCCAACAGAATCAGAAAACATTTGAATGGCGAGGCGGAAATGTTTTTTAAACTCTCCAGGAAAGTAGAAGTCAAGGAGATTGTTGAAATCCCTTACGTAACGACGCGTGCGACGCGGTAAATACAGCTTATAAAATCGGCCAAATCATTATAAACCATAGAGTTATAGAAATAATGGATTTAATTCACAAAAAACACGCATTAATTAGTGGAATACTCAACGCACACTCGCCAAAGTGAGCTCGAGACCACACTTGAATTTGACAGTTTAAAACTTAAGAAATGTCGGCCATTTTAGCTTCCTCGACACTCAAGTATTGTCTCTGAATACAAAAATGTATGGAAGATGCCTCCCTTAAGGGCACACTCGAGTAGCCTACTTGAGTGCTTACTTAAGTATGGTTTCTGAATAGTAATCTGACAAGTTAGGGCACACTTGAGTTGAGGGACCCCTTGAGTGTCGACTCTGAATACGGCTGTTATACTAGTTTATTCGATCGTGACAAAGTATGATCTTCCCTAAGCAGTGAAGAGTATTTATACAGCAGTAAACTGGCATTTTAATATATATATATATACTGGGAAATACGAGTACACTGAGTTAAAACTATTTTTCTTTGCGAATATTTAAAAAAAAATGGATGGGTAGTACCGCTATACTACCGTAATCTATTTTTCGCGAAAACGTCTTTCGTGGACGACTTTTCACTCGGCGACTTATTTTTTTTTCTGCTCAGCTCACATTCGATAATACCTCAATTACACGACGACGCAAGAATCACTCCTGTAACCCTTTCTGTTTGCGACTTAATGGGCCCAGTGCAGTTGGGTTAGGGTCGGCCCAACTCACAGGTCAGCACCCATCCGGTACCCTTCACGTAGAAGTGAGAGCCATGTGCCTGCGGGCCAGTTCCCCTGGGAATAGCTCTTCGGGTGCTCCTGGACGGTTTACGCACCGTGCGGCGTCAGCCAATCGACTGTGCATTTCGACTGATAACCGGGGGCGTCTGGAAACGGCTTTGTTTCCTATAGAGCGGGGGTGGTTGTTAACCTTACGGCATCCGCCCTTGAAACGACCAATTCGGTCACCCTATTCCCACTGGTAGGCGGGCAATGGACGCCGTGGTCCGCGATAGATTCGGTAAATACCGAATCACCGCTACGCAAGGGTGAGAACCGCGCAAGCGATCTCGAACCCGTAACCAGTCGGGAGGCCAGAGAAATCTGGCCGAAACTAGTAGTGGCCGCCCATTACAAGGAATAAAATCCATAAACTGAATCCATTTGAACTTAAAAACTTTTATTTAACTTTTAATGCTTGTCAGCATATATGCTCCTATTACATCAAAACTGTTGACCTATTTCTATCTCGGCAATTACATCTTTTATGTAGAAACGACCAGATAGGACTTTTCAATTATTGTGACATATTACCAGCTAATGTATTATTTATTAATAGATTGACAGTTCAATATTTCGAGACTGACGAGTACCGAATTTATGTCCAACATAAACACAGCACTAGCAGATACAAACTGAACGGCTACTCGTCCCTCCTTTTCGCAACCTTTATGGCACAAGAAGATTGAATTGGCTAATCCCTCATATATTCAACAAAATTCCTCTAAATTTAAAAACTTATGAAAAATGTACAAAAAAAAAACAAAAAAAAAGATACGAATAAGATTCATATTTTATTTTATTAGCATTAAGTACGTTCATCTTTTTATGTAAATATTATAAAGGGGGTGGCTTTCTGTGCCGACTAATCCTTACTAATGTAGCAGATAATGCAGCAGATATATTATAATATGGTCAAAATGGCCAGTAAAGTTGTACTGAAAGTCACTCTATCATAATCTCCAGCAGGTAAGCCTTAGGCTTGCAATGTAGCAGATAATGCAGCAGATATATTATAATATGGTCAAAATGGCCAGTAAAGTTGTACTGAAACTATCATAATCTCCAGCAGGTAAGCCTTAGGCTTGGCTGGATTTTAAAAGCTGTATTTAAAAAGCTGTATTTAAAAAAAATGGGTATTAAATTTTTAAACAAATAAAAAAAGTTATAATTGTATAGCAACACTTATTCACTCACAAGCAAAATTGTTAAATTTGTAGTGACGACAAAAAAATTAAAACAAGTAAATATATAAAAAAGAATAAAAAACATGTCTGCCGTTACAGAAAGTGAACTATTGTATTTATAATTATTTTAATTACGATTTTTTACGATATATTTGTAGTTTATGTATGTACCCATATAGATAGATGTATATTTCCGGAATGTACCCAATCAGATCTTTCATTTGACACTAAACATGATATATTTATGTCAATTTATTGACATTTGAATATTTAGACAACTCCTTTCTTATAATTGGACAGTTAACCGATGGCACTCAGGATGACATAACGATTCTAACAATACCACACTTTTCTAAATCGGTTCAAGCGTTTAGAAGTTACGGTGGAATAAAGAAACGGAAAACATACATAGATAAACCCTGAACACATTACACTCCTTTTTTGTTGGGCAGTCGTGTAATAAAATACAATAAGGTGAGCTTATTACCACATGGCAATATCTTACAATTAACCTAAACGCCGTGCAATGGTACTTGCGCGAGCTGTGGAAATAATGTTTAACTAAGAATGCCCGAGGAGAGGAAATTGGGAGAGAAAGGAGAGAGAAAGGAAATCAGAATCAGAATCAGAATTTATTTATTTTTCTGTTTCGTGTTTTACATTTTCAGTCCGCTGCGTTTGTGCACGCACTCGGGTGTGTCAGTTAACTTATTACTACGGACGTCACCAGTAGATGCGCAAGCATTCTTCGTGGTGCCTCCGCGAGAGACGATGTTAGTCCGGTTTATTCGCGTGTTAAGTCTGATTTTACTATGTTCTTACGATCTAAGTTATATGTACAACTTACGAGCTATGTTAGCTACGATCTACGTTATATGTACAACTTACAAACTAATGTGGATAATTGTCCAAATTATGTTCAATCGTTCTCTTATTTTAGTTTCATTTTTATTATATTTTGTGACACTTTTATTTCAGTGCACTTTTGGCCACTCGCGCACTTGGGTCTCTAGATGAGTCGCGGACGGGGAGCGGTGGGTGGTTTGCTGATCTGCCACTTTCATTCTGCGCGTTTCACGTACTCAACTTCGCCAAGTCGAATGTTCGTGAGCATCGGGTTGTGTTGACCGTGGCCGAGGTACCGATCGCCCGGCGCCTCGAGATCTTCGATGTGCAGTTGAGCCAGTTTGCGCAGCATGTCCTCGTTCAGGTCGTGGCCCTGAGGTGCCATGGATCTGTGTCGAGCATCTCCTAGAGCGTCTCCATGCAGAGACGTCTCGGGAGCTGTCCGGGAGCTGTCCGGATTTCAGCGCCATTCTGTACTGGCGTTCTATTTTTAGCAGGTTCGTCTTGTTGTAGCACGGCAGCAGCTGCACCACCTCGTATAGTCGATAATCGGGAGTAGACATGATTGGATAACAGCCAGTTTGATGTACGCTGGAGGGTGCTTTTTGAGGTGAGTCTTGAATGATTGTAACGAAGGCAAATTTGGACTAATAAAGAGTAGGGAGTAGAAATCAGTATTATCACGAGAAATTTTGGGTAAATTGTCATAGGCTGACCCAAGTACGACACCGTGGAAACTTAATGGATCGAAAAGCTAGTGGAGATAGGATGGTGTTGATTGGAGAGTACATGATAGAGGAGAGCAAGGATATGAACATTTCATTAATTTAGTAATTTCAATTTGTTTCTTTTTACACGACTGCCCAACAAAACCGGAATGTAATGTGTTCAGGGTCCATTAATGTATGTTTTCCGTTTCTTTATTCCACCATAACTTCCAAACGCTTGAACCGATTTAGAAGTGTGTGACATTGTTAGAATCGTTATGTCATCCCGAGGGTCAGTACCGGAACCGTCCAAATATCAAGTATTTTGTTGTCTACATGGCCAAATGTCAATAAACTAACTTAACCCCTCAAATGTGAGGCGTCCCTTAAGGGATGCCTTGGCAAAATGTATACAAAATGTATATAAATTTATATAAATGTAAATATAAATGTAAATGTGCGCCGCTTTATAGTAATCCGCTCTATAGTAATGCTATAGCTCTATAGTGAACCCCGCTCTATGTAAATGTAAATGTAAATGTAAATATAAATTTATATACATTTTGCCGTAGGCAACCCGAGCTAATCGCCATTCATTTGAGGGGTTAAATATAACTGTCTATGTTTAGTGTCAAATCAAAGGTCTGATTGAATACATTTCGGAAAAATACATGTTAAATACATAAACCACACATATTTCATAAAAACCGTAATAAATAGAATTATACATACAATAGTTCACTTTCTGTAACGGCAGTCGTGATAGTAGGGTTGGTTGTAAGAGATTGTCATATGACAATAAACCCGCCCATTGTGACATTTTCACAATAAAGAGTATAAACAAACAAACAAACATTTTTTTATTCTTTTTAATATATTTACTTGCTTGTATTTTTTTTCTACTGAGGATTATTTTATTCTATCATATTATTTGTGTGCTATCATTATACATTTTTATATCTTTGTGTTATCTTTTACATTTTGTGTTAAAATTATATTAGTAAGTTTGCGTTAGATTAGTATTCGGCGAGAATATTACGTTCGTTTAAATACGTTCTATGTTACTAAATAATAATATGTAATACGTTTAGCAGGTTAAGAATCTTGTAAATGTCCAATACGATTCTTTGGTAATGTTAAAATAAATGCAATGAAATTAAATTAATTTCTATAGGCTGATTAGAAGAAAAATAAACGTCCTTAATCAAGACAAGGTTATAAATGCCTCAGGTGACGTATATTTCCACAGACAGCGACCCTAGTGCCGTTGTTATTCAATCAATAACAATTATATTATTTTATAACCAATGACGCGGAGTTATAATGACGCGGGTTATAGCAATAGATTGGACATTGGACACTCGCTATCACGTCGCTGAACGATTGCAGATAAGAAAACATACTATACAGTTAGTTTCCATCAGTGGGTACCCGTCTAAAAATAAAGCTAATCAAGCAAATTACAAAGAAGATATTTTTTTAATTTAATTTTTATATTTATTATACACAAACAACTGAGTTAAAATACAATACAATTTAGTTCTGCTCCAGTAGGTAGGCTTTCCTACACTTGGATGCGTACACGTCTTTGCCTTTAAAAATTTAAATAATGTAATTAATTAAAGAATATTAACTATCATGATATAGTTGTGGCAATATAAATGATTTTAGTAAATTATAATTGGTTTGAAAACCATTGATAAATAGAAAATAATATAATAATCAAAATTGCTGATCAAAAAAAAGAGCTCAATGTCTGTAGACATAATTATCAAGGCAATAATACGATAGTCATGAAAATAGATAAGGGTATAGGTACTAAAAATATCTAAATTTAAATTAATTGTCAAATATAGCAATATAGCCGTCGTCGATAAAAAAAAATAAAAAACACGCTCTTTGACAAAGTTGATTATCATGAATTTTCCGTTATTTTACATTAGGATGCTCTTGGAATAAGAACTCAGCATTATGCCATATACTGGATTATTGACTAGGCCATTAAATAAGATTTTTTTGAATTGGTTCTCTCCAAGACTTCTGATATGTGTTGGGACCTTATTATAATAACACACCTTATTATAATAACAAATGTTTCAAAGGTTTTTTTATCTAAAAGGTGATTTAGGAAAAACTGCTAAATCAACAAAAAAAAAAATAAGATGATTTTCGACACAGTTTTTTATGTAGAATGCTATCTAACAAAACTACCTAATATAAAAAGAAGCGAGCCCAAAAATGTTTTTTGGTTTAGTTTGATGTGTAGACCCACTTGTCTAGTTCTTATAAAAACTAACCCTGGGTAGTAATAAAATCTTTAAAACGGCAGTCAGTGTAGGTGAGCATCTGAACACCAGATGACCCCAATCTATAGTCGAGGGGTTTCGATAAGCGTCGCGTCGATTGCGTTTTATCGGCAGTTAACTTCACTAAGCAAAGCTCTATCCTAGGATCTATCCTAGGCTCCAGCAGTCGGGATTCTTTCAGTTTTGTCTGACATTAAACGAAAAAATATTGGACACAAAATGTGAAATATTTCTCTTTCGTAAAATCTTCCGAAATAAATGACTAATTATATTTCATGTAAAAAGCATTTGTTTTTATTGTTTATTATTATTATTTTTTAGTCAGAGACCAGTCTTTCAAAATATAAGTTAAATTCATTGATGTTCCTTTGTCAGTGACCTGTCTTTCAAAATATTACTTGAATTCATTGTTGTTATTCCTTTGCAGTGACCTGTCTTTCAAAACATTACTTAAATTTATTGTTCTTATTCCTTTGTCAGTGACCTGTACAAAATATTACTTGAATTCCGCACTAAGTTATTGCCTCACATTTAAAAAAAACAGCGATCGCTATTTTATTTAGTCATTTTGACGTTTCAATCACTAGGCCGAATCGCTGTGCGTTTGCTGTTGTTTTGCGTTGTATTTTTCATTCAGCAGCGGCATTGCCCATGTTTGTAGTTAAGACAATTACTTGCTGAATCTCAGTAAATCCAGCTAAAAAACGCGCATTCTCAACAAAACGCACAAAAAAGTAAATGCACGGAGAGGTTATGATGGACAGGATCTGGAATACAAATAGTGACACATGTGGACACATATTTCCGATCCGCTAGCGAAAAAAATCAAGTCGAAAGGTACAAACACAGTACAAGACAATAAAATACGCAAAAACACGGTGGCGTAGTGGTTATGTCGACTGATCTTATTTCGTAAGGTCCCGGGTTCGATTCCCGGCTGGGTCACCATTTCTGTATTGGCGTTCTATTTCTAGCAGGTTCGTCTTGTTGTAGCACGGCAGCAGCTGCACCACCCCGTATAGTCGATAATCGGGAGTGGTCGCGATATTCGCACTACCTATGCGCGAATACCTCGATTATCGCCGCTTTTCGCAGCAACCCCGGTAAACACGTTGGACTGTATAGTTTCGATAGTTTTTATTTTTACTGGGGTTCATTTCCATAGGTTAGAGCACCGAAACCGCCGCTCGACTGCCGACGAATCCAAGGCTTTTGCACTACTTGTCCGGTAGGTACGAAAGTAAAGGCCGATTTCCGTATGACGACGTTTATTCCATTAAAATTGCAACCGCTTACACTATTAGGTTACTTTAACGAGTCTTTTACACTATAATTACGCTACTTAAACCGACTCCTTTACACTATAATACGAGTCTTTGTAAACATAAACACTATAGAACGGGAAATCCTCGCCGCCAAGGATGCGACCGGAGCGAGTGAAACACTTTTAACCACTGTCAGATATTGACAAATAATATTTTAAAAAGGGTCAGCATTTCAACGCTCAGCCAACCATAATACAAAAAAAACCCTCAACCGAATTCCGCCTCCCACGGTCAGAGGCGAGGCGATTTATGACGAGCGTTCTCGAAAGTCTATTATATTATGGACAAAAACGACAAGTGTTTGCGACTTTCTAGTGAATTATTGTCCCCTTAACATACGCCTAAAAGTGTAATTTATAGCTGTAACAGAGTCATTTTCAAAGGAGAACCAATTCTATGAACTCTTCAACGTCGCTTATAATATTATCCATTCTCCCCCGATGAACCGATCCGGTTCATCCTTAATTTTAAATTTTAACTACGGTTAATCTAATTATTTATCTGCTAATCTAATTGGAATCCTTGCTGTCCACTCAATTGGAATGTAACGTTGACAGCTCGGATTCTTGTTGGGTGACCTAACTTGTTTACATGAGATTCTTATTGATTTCATGCACTTTTACTTTCTTTGTTCAAGATTCTCTTTCGTCGGTAGGCCCCGCCGCAGCTGTTAGATCTAATCGTACTAATTTATTTATCGACCGGCGATAGACCTTTCCATCTGCAATCACATCGACAATTCGTACAGCGCCTTGCTTATCAGGATAAACATTTTTGATTAACGCGCGTGCCCATCGACCGCGTTCCAACGCCGGATCTAATAACAATACTAATTCTCCAACTTGTAGGGGTGTCTCGCTTTTGGTCCACTTACGCCTATTTACTAAAAGCGGGAGTACATCTCTGCTCCACCGTCGCCAAAATGAGTCTGCTAGAGCTTGTGAACGTACCCATACTTTGCGGCTACAGAGATCGCTTTGATTAAATTCACCCATGGCGGTGCTAATATCCTGACGCCCTAACAGAAAATGTCCTGGAGTTAGAGGCTCGTCATCCCTGCTGTCTAAGGATATATGCGTGAGAGGACGCGAATTCATTATTGCCTCTACCTCAGCGAGCAATGTTCGCAGTACTTCTTCAGATGGAGCTTGCTCTTTCAGAACGGCATACAGGGCTCTTTTTGCGGTCTTGATCAGAGATTCCCAAACCCCTGCCATGTGAGGTGATACAGGTGTAGTATACCTCCATTCGATTTGGTCGTTGGTCAGCCTTTCCTTGATAGTTTCATTATTTATAGCGGCCACCGTATCCCGCAGCTCGCTACTCGCTGACTTGAAATTTCCGCCATTATCGCTCATAAATACCCTCGGCTTCCCTCTCCTCGCAATAAACCTTCTTATAGCCATTATGGCCGCACTTGTTGACAGATCGCCAGCAAGTTCTATGTGCGTTGCGCGCGTACTTAAGCAGGTGAAAAGCATACCATAGCGCTTTTCGACTGTTCTTCTTACAGTGACTTTAAGAGGCCCAAAACAGTCTACGCCTACTGATGTGAAGCACCTGACATGCGTTTCTAATCTAGGGGCAGGCAGTTGTCCCATTAATGCTTTAACGGGCGTCGCTCTGCGAATTTTGCATAACATGCATTCGTAGAGCGTCTTTTTAACCGCCTGACGCGCGCCTATTATCCAGTAACGTTTCCTTAATATACCTAAAGTCAATTCTACGCCGCCGTGAGCTGCTTCTTCGTGCGTTCGTTTTATGAGCAGTCGCGTGTATCGCTCTTTACCATATAATATGATCGGGTTTTTCGTATCGTTCGGAACGTCCGTCGCATTGGCTATTCTACCGCTTAATCTTACTAATCCTCTCTCGTCTATGTAAGCGTTCAAGTCGGCCAGAAGACTGCCTCTCCCGAGCTTCTTCCCAGATTTCGCGGGGTGCTTAACGCCCATGTGCGCTAAATAAAAGATTCCTTTTCGACCATCGATAGTCCGTGGGTCGATCTGCTCAGCATATCCTTCTGTCACGTAACGTTCAATCTGCTTACAATATTCGCGCCCGAATATAGCATCGCTATCCATCGTTTTTTCTATCGATTTTAATCGCGCCAAAGCCATACCTTTGCTATCGGGCATCTCGCGCTCGTCTTCACGCCAAAGCAAGCCCGTGGACCAAACGCCATTGTCCAGAGACGTAGTGGTCTCTAACAGACGCTCGGCCCTCTGTACTTCAGGCAGTACGCGCGCTCTGTTTGGCCAATCGTTTTCCATTTTAATATTCTCCTCAAATAAGTTTTGAAGAGTCAAATCTTGATCTGCTTTCAAACAGAAACTATGGTGAGCCTCAGATCGCTCCCCCATATCCGTTTTACCGATCGCGACCCAGCCTAATCTAGTTTTGGACAGTGACACGTCATTGTTTACTTTTTTCAGGCCACGAGAGACTATGAGCTCCCAATAATCCGCACCTATAAGCATCTGAGGTTTCACCTTTGCAGTCTCGAATGGGAGCGCTGCGCCATCTAGCATTTTACGCGCGTCCGGTATTCTATTTAACTCCGGTAACGCTAAGTTGTCTACGCTATAGGCACTGATCTCAAATGATCTATGTTCCATTTCTCCTTTAATACAAAACGAGACCAATTCAGCTTCCGCCGACTCTTTCATCCTACCAATACCTGATACTTGAAGCCCTTGTTTCTGCCCACGAAGTCCTATTTCCTCAGCTATCTTTCTATCTATCAAACTAACGGTGGACCCGGAATCCAGTAAAGCGTATATAACTTTCTTTTTTTGTCGAGGCCCTATTATCTGAATAGGGAGCACTTGTAATAATACTTTATTAGCGGCTACCGTATTTGCAACAATAGCGCTTTCACTTTTTGCCACCTCGGCGGCGTCGTTTGTCGCTAAACCCGCGCTCGCTGTCAGCAAAAAATGATACTTTGCTCTGGGAAACTTTTTGTAAGCTGTACAATTCCGGCGGTTGTGGCTAGGTGCTAGGCATTTTAAACACCGTTTAAATTTTTTAATAGCTTCCCAACGATTGTCTAAGGATAATTTTTTAAACTCGTCACATTTACTTAGAAAATGGCCCCCGTCACAGCTTGGACACTTTAGCGCTGTGGTACCCTGAGTGTGGAAAACAAAACTTTTTTGATTATTTTCCTTGAATTTTCGATCTCGATTACCTGTCTGATTGCGTCTTCCTGTCTCTCCTATACCAACCCCCGCATCTAGGGCTCCTACAGCTAACTTCTCTACCCAAGATGCAAAATACACCAACACTGGCTCCTTTTCTTGATTTCTACCAGTGTCTGCTAGCCATAAAGTCAGTAGGTTTCTAGGTAGTTTAGAAACCAAAGTCGCAAGCAGGTCCGGATTACATAAATGATGTTCTTTTTTTACTGCTTTCACAGTGGTTACTAAATTTTTAATCTGACATGCAAATCGCATCAGATCTTCTGTTTCCAAGTTATCCGACAACTCTTTCAGTCTTTTTACGTCGCTTAAAGTACGCTGAATAATCAGATTAGGATTTCCGAACAGCGCTTCGAGCGTTTTCAAAATTCCCCCTACGTTAGATGGACACATTAAAAGACCCGCAACGGACTCGCGAGCTCGTCCTCTAAGCGAGGTTTGTAACCTTAGCAGATTCTGCGCTTCATTTAATTGCATAACCTCCGTAGATTGCTCATAAATCGCCTTAAAAGCCATGAATTCTAGGGGTTCCCCACTGAAGGTAGGTAAGTCTTTATTATAATGTGGTTTAGCTGAGACCATTGAAAAAAAATGACAAACCTCTTTTATTATTTTTTCACTCGCGCCGCTGACTGCTTCGCTGCTCTGGCATTGGTTCGCGTCCGCGGCGGCTGTCGCCGCCGCGTCCGCAGCCCCCAACGCCGGCGCACTCGCCGTGTTGATCTCAGCGCCGTCCGCCGCCTTTTGAAATGCCACGGTCGTGGCTTTTCCGCGAGCCGCCGCGCGCGCCGCTTCGGTCTGCCTCTCCGACGATGGCTCCATCGCTTCAATCTGCTTCCACGCCTCCTCTGGAAGTATCTCCGCTGGTGTGTAATAGTCCGCCCATTGCGAGATTCTCCCGGCAGCCTCCTCGTTGTCAGGATCCTCTCGACGCCTTTCCCAGCTTCCGCCGTCTTCTTCCAAGCCAGACGTTTCAGAAACTACGTCCAGCAATCTTCTCGCGTGTTGACTATCAGCATCCAACATCTCGAGCTCTGCTTCTACGTCGGCCTGCCGCTCTTGTATCGCTGCAGTGGCCCTGAGCTTCTCCGCTTGCAGTTTCTTCATTT
Source organism: Micropterix aruncella (assembly GCA_944548615.1). Taxonomy (NCBI): domain Eukaryota; kingdom Metazoa; phylum Arthropoda; class Insecta; order Lepidoptera; family Micropterigidae; genus Micropterix; species Micropterix aruncella. Next base: position 38,861,989 of record OX155952.1, read on the forward strand.
CGGCAGCTACCTTGGCTCTCTCTTTCGCGATTTTTCTTAGGTCATCCGACACTGCTCTTACTTCTTGTAATCGTTCGCTGCGTCGACTGCTTTCCGACCACGCTCTTGAAGTCGGTCTCGATGATCCCGGACGTCCATTTGAAGGTTCCATTTTCTGCCGATTTATTTTCAGCGCCCTTGATTCTCCCGAAGCCGGTTGATTCGCTGTTCGATCCGGCTCGAAGCGACCACAATGGTCGCGATATTCGCACTATCTATGCGCGAATACCTCGATTATCGCCGCTTTTCGCAGCAACCCCGGTAAACACGTTGGACTGTATAGTTTCGATAGTTTTTATTTTTTACTGGGGTTCATTTCCATAGGTTAGAGCACCGAAACCGCCGCTCGACTGCCGACGAATCCAAGGCTTTTGCACTACTTGTCCGGTAGGTACGAAAGTAAAGGCCGATTTCCGTATGACGACGTTTATTCCATTAAAATTGCAACCGCTTACACTATTAGGTTACTTTAACGAGTCTTTTACACTATAATTACGCTACTTAAACCGACTCTTTTACACTATAATACGAGTCTTTGTAAACATAAACACTATAGAACGGGAAATCCTCGCCGCCAAGGATGCGACCGGAGCGAGTGAAACACTTTAAACCACTGTCAGATATTGACAAATAATATTTTAAAAAGGGTCAGCATTTCAACGCTCAGCCAACCATAATACAAAAAAACCCTCAACCGAATTCCGCCTCCCACGGTCAGAGGCGAGGCGATTTATGACGAGCGTTCTCGAAAGTCTATTATATTATGGACAAAAACGACAAGTGTTTGCGACTTTCTAGTGAATTATTGTCCCCTTAACATACGCCTAAAAGTGTAATTTATAGCTGTAACAGAGTCATTTTCAAAGGAGAACCAATTCTATGAACTCTTCAACGTCGCTTATAATATTATCCAGGGAGTAGACATGATTGGATAACAGCCAGTTTGATGTACGCTTGGATTCTGGAATGGTACCCGATGATGGAGCTCAATTATTTGAGCTAAAGGCTAAAAAGCTTCTGCAGTCCAATTCTGTCGGTCGAATGCAATAACAATACACACACTACACAGGTTACACGCACACATTCATTGCAGGATGTACGTATAAGCTACACAAGCTATAGCTTGGGACCCGCATATATACTTAAATATACTGCAGCGATAGCTCAAATAACTCAGGGCCTTATCAAGTCTAAATCCAGCGCTGCATACATACATATAAACACTTAGTAGTAGGGTTGGTTGAAAGAGATTTTCGTATGAAAATAAACCCGGCCTTGTGAAATTTCACAATAAAGAGTATAAACAAACAAATAAACGACCGAGAGCAGAGTCACCTACGTGTTAAGACATTTCCAAGCATTGCTCAAGCATCGTCCATGGGATACTTGTCTTTAGCCACTATTTAAGAGAAAACCGGTATTCAATACTATAGATTCGAATGGCGAGGTAAGTTCCCTTTGCCGTAGCGAGCGAAGCCGCAAGCACAGCGCGTTAATCGTCGCTAAGCGCCTCTCTCTTGACGCGCGTCGGAAAAACGAAAAGAGCACACATTTTCTCGGCGCCATTCCTGTCGGCACTCAATCGTATCGATCACAAGCACTGCGGCGTGACGAGCACGCTAACCAGGCACGCCAGCAAATTCCCAACATTCGTAAACCACTTTCAGGGAACGCCACAAAAGATGCACTCATGACAACAAGAAAAATTGTGTATCCACTGTTTCTGTACCGATGGTTCCTAATGGTTCCGTGTAACTTGGGTGGCGATAACGTTTGGTCGACCTAAGCCACGGTTCAGATCCCATCCGGTAGCCTCCTCGAAGAGTGACAATCTGGAAGGGTCGCTGTGAGCTAATGGGCCTTGTTGGGTTGGCCACGAAGACCCATTTGTTCGGGGTCGGTCACACTCACGGGTCAACACCCATCCGGCGGCCTCCACGCAAGCCCGAATAGGACTCTGGCCTTAGAGCTAGTTTCCCCTAGGAGCCAACCTTCTGGCGCTCCTGGACGGTTTACGCATCGTGCGGCGTAAACCAATCGATTGTGCTTTCTGACTAACAGTCGGGGGAGTCTGGAAACAGTACTGTTTCCTATAAAGCGGGGGTAGTCGGCGACCTTACTGTGACTACTCTTGAAACGACCATCGGCTACCCGATTCCGGGTGAAGAGCCGGACAAAGGATGCCGTGGTCCGCGATAGATTCGGTTGACAACGTTTCACCGCTACGTAAGGGAGAGGACCGTGCAAGCGACCTCGATCCTGTAACCAGTCAGGAGGTAGGAGGTATCCTGAAGGGTAATTCCAGACGGAGATATATTTCCAAACTGGTAGTGAGGGGGAGAGGCTACCCGCTGGTCACCTTTCCCAGTGCCTCGCCGTAAGGCGTTGGCCTCTGACGGGCAGGTGGCGGAGCTTGACGGTGGACTGTTTTGTCCTAAGTCATCTGCGCTCACCTCACGGCAGAAAGAACGATAAATTTCGTTAAAACTTCCTGAGGTGACGGGTTCGCCCTGTAGTTGACAGCTCTAGTTGTGAGCTCTGAAAGTGGCTACAGCCTGCAGTCGAAAACAGTTGGGATCTGAAGTGCGGATCTGGGCGGTTTGCGCACCGAGCTGTGTCAACCAAGCTTGCGCAATCCGGCAGATAACCGGGAGAGTCTGGGGACGTATGTTTTTTAAAAACAAAGGCTATCTGTTGATCCTTAGAACGATTCGTTGGCCACCTGAACCCGAGTGATGTTGCCGTGCAAAGCGCGCTATGAATCCGCGAAAAATTCGATCTGAATTATTGCTAACGCCAGGTAGATAGCGCGCAAGCGACTTCGAATCCGTGGCCTGACTGGAGGATGAAGAAATCTGTCTAAATTTTGTAGTAAGAGCGCAAGGTTGACCCGCTGGATACAATTCCTAGTGCGTTGGACTCTTACAGGCTGTTGGCGTAGTTTGGCTATGAATTGTGTTGTACATTAATGTCCATTAAGTATTAACGTTCACTCCATGGGAGACAGAATGGCACGATGTCGTTATAACTCGGGGGGGGGGGGGGGGGTCGACGCGCGTACGTCGGGTGCTACAAACTTCACGCGGTAAATTCGTTTTTTATCTTATTTATAATACTTACACGCATGTTACATGCACACATACATATAAACACATCATAGTAGGGTCGGTTGTAAGAGATTGTCCTACGACAATAGCGTTTATTAAAATCATCTTAATTTTAAAAAATCACGATGGGTGCGTTACCCATCGTGATTTTTTAAAATTAAGATGATTTTATACAGCAAATAAATAAACAAACAAACATATAAAGGGTGGAAAATTAAAAGCAGTTATAATGGATGTAAAAAAATGGAGGCATCATAAAGCGAAAAGACGAAGGTGATACGCTTGAATATGAAATTACTTAAAGATCTCAATACACTAACAGCCCAGGGCGGAATTGAGGATGATTCTCGACGAAGCGGAAGAGACGAATAATCACTTACTTGATGGTGATCTTGTGCCACTGTCCGTCTGAACCCTTGCTGGCCATAGCATGATGATCTGGATACCTGATACTCATTCGTCGGAGTAATCCTGGCACGGAAACAGGCTGTTCAGATGATAGTCCCGAGATGCCGACGCGGAGACGAACTCTTCCTTCGGGGCGAATCGTTGTGTACTCGCTGGCTGGGAGGATTTGGTCCGGACCTGCCGGTACAAACATGAAAACAAATTTTACTTTTTTTTCGCAACCATTAGGTATATCTGACGAAATTTAAGCTAGAGTAGGTGTGATTAAAAACAATAACATGACCAGTGGATACCAAACAATTCCGTTCATTTAAGTTGTCTAAGGTTTAATCGTATCTCGGAAAATATAGAACACTTTGAAAAGGTTGTACGATCGAATTAAACCTTATAGATCAGACCGCATAATTTTAATCATTTGAATTGTTACTGGGGACCCAGAAGCGAGGACGGTTCATGACTCTTATAAAAATAAAAAAGCAGCCTCGAAATAATCGCTTTTTGCAGAGTTTACGGAAGACGGAGCTATATTTCCATATAGATTTGCTTAACCCTAGATTCATATGATATGTAATTTCTATACCCAGATCGGGTTTGTGAAAATATTTTTTTCTTATTCTTCATAAACATACGTCTCACGGGCTCCCTAGACGGTCGAATTGTTTGTCAAGCATTTACGTGCCTGACAAGCATGCTTGTCCTGGCTTAATGACACATCAAGTGTCATTAAGCCACTTGATGTGTCATTAAGCCAGGACATATTTTTATATTTTTTTTTTAAATTTTACCCAATCAAATATTGTGATAAGTTCGGTTTTGGCCATAGACTGGTCCCTAATCAATCAAGCAAATCAATATGAAAACAGTGGGTTTGTTAAGTCAAATCAAATCAAATCGCATTTATTGTCTTCAAAAAACTTTACATAGTTGTTTAGACATTTTATATAGCCGCTTAATGTTAAAATAACTTTAAAATGTATACTAAATATTTCATTAGAGACTCACCACATAATTGAGTTATATTAGATATTTATAACTACAGATAGTCATGAAATTATAATATTAAAATTAAATGGTCCTGTAAGTAAGAATTATAATTGATTATGGGAGACAATTAGAAATAATAGTAATAATATAATAATCAATAAAATGGTACAAATGTCAAGTTAAATAAAAAAAAATCGAGATGGAAATTGTCAGTAATCTAATTATAATTCGTTAATATTATATAATTCTCTCGCAATAAGGTAGCCTTTTAATTTCGATTTAAATTGGGTGATATTTCCGTTTCTACATATACTTTTGATATTCTCAGGCAGTTTATTGTAACAAGTGTTTATCGACGCCCTTGTAAGGGCGTAATTGACAACTACGACAATGGTTTTATGTACGCGACGCGTGATTATGTGCATATTTTAGACTGTACTAGATTTTTATTTCAAAGCAATGCCCCCGACGAATCATTGTGCATCAAACTAGTATATAGAAGCGTCGCCAGAGGATGTGTGGAATGTTGGCGATGCAAAAGCAAGCCAAAAGTGCATTTACAATGTATTTGCATTACAGTAAAGTCATTTTACTCTAGGGCGGTGTCGACTACAACGGGCAGACCCGTCACCCCAGGCTGGTATAACGATATGTGATCGTTATTTCAGCAGTGGGATGAGCATAGAAGACTTAGACAATGATAATTCACTATCTAGCACCGCCAACTAGCACGCGTGAGGCCAACCCTTACCGCACCGGGCAGTTAACCCAGCGGGCAGATCAAGCGCCCTCGCTGCCATTATGGCCAGATTTCTCCGGCCTCCCGACTGGTTACAGGTTCGAGGTCGCTTACCTCACGTAGTGGTGATTAGATTATAACCTAACACATGAGTCACAAAGGCTCAACTGCACTCGGCCCATTAGCTCTCAAACTCCCCAAACTCTAGACACTCTAGGGCTACAGCGCGAAGTGGGAAGTACTGAAATGTAGAGATATACATTTACGCGTCTGACCCAGATTAGACAGCCTAGTTAAAAGCTAAATGCACCGCGGCGGCAGATACCGAAATATCCCACCATAAACTCCACAAATTGAAAGCGAAAAGTTCGTCATGACGCTTGTTTGTGCAGTGTAATCACTCGTTGAATGGACTGAAGAATGTTGATTTAGTATTCCTTGGCGCCTTCGCATTTAACCTTCGGTCGATACCGACTTCTTCGTAGTGTTTTTTTAAGAAGGTTCCTTTTACGCAGATTGTAACGTTATTAATCATTCTTCTCCGGATTTTTAAAAATAAACATGTTAATTTGAAGGATATCTGGCTTATTATGAGTCAAAATTTCGAAAACAACTGAGATTTTTCAATTTCGTTTTCACAATAGGAAATTTGGTTTTAAATAAAATTTCAAATATCTGTTTTTTTAAGAATTCGAATTTTCGTCTCCCGATAAGCCGGGAGGTAAGCTAAATGTAAGCGGTGGCTGAGGTGTTGGGACCGGCTTTCGGTCTCCTCACCGCAGACATTAGTGCCGTGACATCACTCACCTGGTGCTACTCGACAGCAATAGGTACAGGTATGTACGCTAACGAAAAAACGCGTGTTCTACGAACGCCGGTCCCCGCGCCTCAGCCACCGTTTACATTTAGCTCAGTCCCCAACAGTAGACGTTCTTTAAATGTACGTATATAATCAAAACTATCCGTAGAATACTGGATAACAATGTTCGTTCATCAACACCATCATCAACACTCCTGGACAGCCCCGGACCTTATGTGGCCCCGGCGGGTCCAGCAATGTGGATCTCACGCTGTGCTCCCGGGTTTCGCCCGTTGAATGAACAATTGGACAGTTCATGAGCACCTTTCCTCTTCGGACCACAGACTCGTAACATTTGGCATCGGCTTTCGCGTTCCCCCAACCCCACAATCCGAGTGGCGTTACCGAACCGGCGACATTAACTGGGACCGATTCGGTGAAGTCCTCTGCGAGAACCTGGAGGGCTTTCCATCGCCTCCCAGTAACACCGCAGAGGACTTATGCGCCGCATTTAATGCGGCCATATTGTCTTCCTGTGATGCCGTAGTAGGGCGGAAGAAACACCGCAGTGGTTTCGCGGCCCCGTGGTGGTCTTCCAACCTCCGAGCTGGGGAAATGCTACAAGCGTGCTTACGAGAAAATGGGGGAGACCCGTAGGGGTTTGGCCCCCCCTGAGCGCGTGGAGGCTTCAAAAGCGAACCTGACTTCGGCTCGTGGGGTCTATCATGCCGCCATTAGGCATGCCAAGACGGAGTCGTGGAGGCGGTGGGCTACCGACGTAGGTAACGCCAATTCGTGGGACATGAAAAAGGCTCTCCATAAAAACGCCAAAAGCGCCGATGACTTTCTTTCAACCATTGTGGACGACAACTCTGCTGCAACCCTTGATACGAAAGAGACGCTTTTGGCGCTCCTGCATTTGCTTTGTCCCTCGGATCAGCCCGCACGGGATGATCCACATCATGCGCAGATTCGGCGATTAACAGTCGTCGACTCTCGTGTTCCTGACGTTTCGGGTGTCATTGCGGAGGAGCTTGATAAACTCATCGGCTTTCTATCAACTCGTAAGGCGCCCGGGATTGACCTTATCACGGCGAGCATCGTCAAGCGCGTCTGAGGGTTCGCCAGGTGGGAGGTGACTGTGCTTATGCAGAAATGCATAAGTGACGGCCATTTTCCCTCCTGCTGGAAGGCTGGTCTTCTTCGTGTAATTCCCAAGGGTACAAATGTAATGACAAACCTCGGTCGGACGCAAAAGCGTACAAGCCCATCACACTGCATCATACTGGGAAAAGTGTTGGAGGTGCTTGTGCGCGACCGTCTTGAGACGTCTCTGTCTCTTCAGAGCGACCGACAGTTTGGATTTACCCGAGGGAAGTCCACTGAGGATGCTATCCTTTTCGCTAAGACTTGGACTCGCGATTTTGTCGGTAAATACGTCATCGGGGTTTTCCTCGATATCTCGGGTGCCTTCGATAACGCGTGGTGGCCGATGATCCTGAGCAAGCTCCGTCTCAGACAGTGCCCGAATAACATCCTTAAGATGATCCGCAGCTATTTTTCCGACAGGTCCGTTACTCTTAAGTATGGACCCTCGTCAGTGAGTACGGTTCCCTCTATGGGGTGTCCGCAGGGGTCGGTGCTCGGTCCCAGTCTTTGGAATATCCTCTTTGACGACCTGCTCAGGTTGCCTTACCCGGTGCACCGTCAGCGCCTATGCTGATGATGCCCTCCTTCTGATGGGCGGCAAGAGCCGCGCAGAGGTCTAAAGAAGGGCGGCCGGTTCGCTGGACCTCATCCTTGGGTGAGGAAGGCGCAACAGGCTGTCCTTCTCTCCGGCTAAAACTCAGGCATTATTATTGATGGGGCGTCTTCAGCGGAATCCACTTATCCGGGTCGGAGGGCGTTTTGTAGCTATCCCGCAGTGTGTCCGCTTCCTGGGGGTTTCTCTGGCCGCTACCTGGTGGTTTTATGCAGCGCGTGCTTGGGCGTGGCCCTCCATTTCGGAGGCCGCGCGTGTGGTTCTACTGCGTGGCCAGCGTCTCCCTCTGGTGGCTTTGACTGGCGCGTATCGAACGACCTCCACTCTCGCTCTTCCCGTCATCGCTGGGATACTGCCGATCGATCTGGAGATTTCGGAGCGTGCGGCTAAGTCATGGCTACGCCGCGGGGAGCCAGTGGACTATTTCAGTCTGACGGCGAACCCGGCGGTAACCAGGTTGGTGGACTGTAACCGCCTGATTCGGGCGGAGAGCCTGCGCGTCTGGCAGGAACGGTGGGATGCCGGCGGTACGGGCCACCTTACCCATAGTTTTTTCCCGTCGGTGTCAGAGCGGATGAAAAATGATTTCCTGCGGTTTGACCACCGGCTCACGCAACTCGTCGGGGGTCACGGTGAATTCAAGGCCATACCGCACGGGCAGTAATGCTGGATACGGTTGGTGCGTGCGTTGGCAGTCTGCCGATCTGGTATATGGATCTCGTGTGATGCGGGGTTTGCTTCCGTGCGTTCCGGGTGTTTGCGGACAACTGGGTATCCAATTGGGAGGAGCTGAGGTAGCGGGGCTCTCTCCCCCCCCCCCCCCTCCGGAAAAGGGCCTCCCCTTTTAACGGTGCTGTCCGTGGGCTGCTTCATCGCCCGAAGCCGCCCGTATCGTATCGTGACGTCCCGTCCGCCCCTGTGGGTGCGTGCCTTTCGCAGGTTCTCCCGGTCTAGATGCCCCCGACGGCGCCCCTGCTGCTGTTTATTGATGTAAGTCGGCACCGCACATAACCACATGGATACACCGCCACAAATCACCAACGATAAATATAAATAACAGTTATCTAGTATATAAGAGTAACTTCATTTGTAAAACTTTTTTTTCTTCTAATTATTTGTTAGTTTGTAAGCAATATGTAAACAGTTTTTGATAAAAAAATAAACGGTTCACGGGGTTGCCGGAGGGGGTAGAAACCCGGAGAATCTTCCTCCATGTCTCCGTTCGTTCACCCCTCACGCGCTACCCTTCCGGTACGCGTGAGGTTGTCATTGCACGACATCCCGGGCAGATACGTTGTTAGAACTGGAAACGACCCATGTTGTTAGAACTGGTGGTGGGCGGGGTGGGGAACGACCCATGGTGGTGGGCGGGGTTTCTTCCCCCGCCTTTCACCGCGTAAACGTATAATAAAAAAAAATAAAAAAAACAACATTCGTTTACCTCTCGTTGGGACACGTCTCTCCAAAAGTACACGCCCTGGATGGCTTAGCCTTTCACCTCTTGTAGGTCCTGGTGTCGACGGGGGTTCACAACTACGGGCAGGATAGGAGGTGGTGTTCATCCTGCAGCGTTCCACACCCGCATATTGGAGCCCCAGCCGACAAGATTGGCTCGGCATATGTCACATCCACCTTTAGTCTGTTGAGACTACGCCAAAGGTTGTAAAGGGAATATGGGACCCCGGGGCTATCTCTTAATTTACGACCTCGCCCAGTGAAGCCCTCCATTAAGTGATGCGGTTCAAAATTGACTGTCTTGGAGCAGTTAGTTGAGTGCGGCTTAAGAATGACTTTCGCCGATTTGAGACGATTGTAATGTGGTTCTTGCCCGCGCAGTGGGTGTCTTGGATTGTAAGTTGCCTGTAGGCGTTCAGAATCAGCCAGGAGATCACGGGGTATTGCAAAGGAGCGATACCAATGAGCGGATAAAGCTTTTCGACGGGAGTACATTATCAAGTATGGCATAACGTCTTACAAAATTGTGTCCTTGTTTGGCCATTATTGCAATTAGGAAGATCGTTATTTAGGGATCCCACGTACACATTTTTTTAGCCTCTCAATACATAGCGACTTTGCTGCTTTTTAACTCTCAGTGAAGTTCGCTTCAGTTGTCGTTCCACCGTGTTCATCAGCTGGCTTCACTGATGAGACCGCTTCGTCTTCATCCACATTGCTGGTTTTCATTATCTTCATCAACGTCACCTTCCATATTGAATTTCTCATTGTCATGGCTTTGTCGTCTCGCAAATTTCACACAATACAAGCAAGAAATTCCCGAGCAACAACCACACATGATCGAATATTTCAGTCCTACTTTTTTGCATCCAAACGATGTCGTGCAAACTTTCTTGCAATTGCACAAAATTTGAGTTTACAGACTCTGTGTGGCACAGGGGGCGCAGTTGCAGTGGTTTCTCAGTGGGCCATGAGCAGTGGTTTCTCAGCCACAATCGACAAGTTTCTTTTCGTATCCATCCCACTATATAAGGTATAAGCGGAAATGCTTATGTTGAAGGCAAAGAAACCAATCCGATCTTCTATTCCTATAGGAGACTTTGCATCGTGTACCTGACCGTATTCAATGATGCTGTTTGAGTGAGTTGTGCGCTATATAGGGCCGCCAGAATGCATTTTTCGCCAGGCACAAGGGCGATATCCCCGAACGAAGCGTTCAGATCATTAAAAACTTGGACGCTGTTTTGTCTTATCACGTTTCGTGGTAAGACTAAAGAGTAAAAAATAAAATAATAGTTTTAAAAACTAAAAAACACACTTTTGTAAGTTTTGTACTAAAAAGCAAACATAATAAACCACTTTGCTATCACTCTCCCTCCCCCCCCCCCCTGTAAGGGACCTAAAAAACCATGTTTGTAATTAACTATATAAACTATATATTCGAAGTGACAGCAGCATTACTTGTGATTTTTTTTAAATAAAATCGTAATATAATATTAAATAGGACACAGAAGGAGCCTCCTCGAAGATCGTGCACATACATCTTCGACTGTCATACCGACACTGGATACGATTGCAGAACTCTGCAGAATGAAGATGTCAACCCCCATGAAACACCAGGACCTACAAGAGACGAACAATAAGACCACCCATGCCGCATATTTTTAGAGAGACGTGTCCTAACCTGGCCCGGACGCGTTAACTAATTAACTAATTAACTATATTATTTGAGTGTAAAAGTGTAGGGCGCTTCGCATGGCCATATTTTGTCCATTTTTTCTCTTCGCTTGCTTTTTTAGTGCTAACAATAATATGATACCAACAGGAGTCTTCTTTAACTTGTCATTCATCGCTGGCTCACGTCCACGCCTACAGTGAATGACATTTATCGCTGTACTGATGCGATTCGTATCGAAAGTGAATATCGCGATATGGATCACAATACAAATATCGCGATAAATATCAAGCGTGTAGCATTCTCCTAGAGTGTGTTATTAATTGGGTTACGATTGTAGTAATCGGTGTCGCTGCTTGATCGCCGGCACAAATGTCAATTCCCAAAATGAGAATGCTATCCTAAGGGCCGGGCCACGCGATGCGCGCGGCTGCGGCGCGGCGCCTGAGCAGTGCCGCTGTGGCGTCCTACATATAAATATCCATCGTGTGCGTTCCGGCGTCGCACCGCATGCAAACCGGGGATATGCGCCGGAGCGGCACCGCTCAGTTGTTAAGTGCAGTCGAAGGAGGGTACATGATTGCTTGTTTCATTTGTTTTCACGTATTATTGTTAATGTTTAATCGAAGTGTTTAAAATGAGTACCAACGAAGAAAATATTGGCATTGACTACCTCATTTCACTGGTTCTACGTACAATGAACTACAACACTATTCGCCCACTGCGGCGTCGTAGTAACATTGCGGCGTGTGTAAAAGTACGTAAAAGTGTATACGGCGAAATCTTTGCGGTGCGTCGCCGCACTAACTCGTCACAATATCTCACTGACTGATTCGATTCTGCACTTTGTTCAGGTATAGCACAGGTACTTCAATATGTTAGGCAATGATTTTAACTGAAATCAATTCTCTATCCGGCGAATCCGTAATATTACCAGTGTGTGCCCTTTCGAATAGTCCGTATAAATTTAGAGAGGTAAATTACCTTCGCCGGGGAGTGAAGAAGGATTATTAAAGAGTGACACACATATCTTTATTGTTTTTTTTCTTCTTGCAGATCCTATAATATTAACTTCAACTATGTAACAATTTATAACACTAATGAGCACTTTAATCGAGGCCAGTTCCGTAGCAAGTATTTTGGCTTTATCTTAATCTCTGGTGAATGATGCCTTCCTCTCTCTCTCCCGTCTCGTTTTGTTACTACATAGAAAGGGACGGACTGTTTTACTGGCGCTTCCGCCGGCATACGAAAGACAGATTTTTCTTACTGACTGTAAAGCGAAACGCTAAATAAATAATGTAGCTTCTCCGTAGTAGGTAAATAATTGTGTCATGCTTCTTATGGTTTTATTATTTTCTTCAAGTTTGATTTGGAGGAATTTGATTTGGAAAAGTAAATTCGTGAGTTTCTTTAATTATTTTTTTTGCTGTTTATTCATAATTTTCGGCCTTTTCTAGTCGCTATATAAAGAACCGCGAAAAACCCGCTCAATATAAATCATACTTTTGAGAAAACAGCTTCTCTAGTAGCTTTATAATCGCGAAAAACCCGCTATCTAGTAATTACCCGACTTCAAAAAAAGGAGGAGGTTATCAATTCGGTTATATTTTTTAATGTTTGTTACCTCAGAACTCCGTCATTTATGAACAGATTTGGAAACATATTTTTCTAATTGAAAGGATATATACTTCCAGATTGGTCCCATTTTCATCAAAATCCTGTTCTTATGATGGGATCCATGAGGAATTAAGGGAACTCTTGAAATATTATCATATGAAGTTGAAAATGTACATGTTGGTTCAGTTCCGATGATAATGCATTTATTATGGTAAGCATGACCTGATTTTACACCCAGGGTTGGCGCTCCCGACGAGGGGACTCCTCAGCGGTCAACAGCACACACGAAATTTTGTATACGCATTCAGTTATGATAGCCCGTTCTAAGTTTCACCATGACATGGCTGCTGCACCCAGGGTTGGCTCCCGATGAGGGGACTCCTCAACGGTCAACAGCACAGACACGAAATTTTGCATATGCATTTAATTACGACAGCCCGTTCTAAGTTTCACCAATACAGGACTGCGGCACCCAGGGTTGGCTTCCAACGAGGAACTCAATTACGATAGCCCGTTCTAAGTTTCACCATGACATGGCTGCTGCACTTGTAAAAAAAAATGGAGTCGGTTTCTTTTTTTGTTAAAATTTTGTCTATTATTTTGTAGTCGCTTTATAATCGCGAAAAACCCGCTATCAAAAATATATTATTTTGATTATAGTATTTAATATACCTCGGTGAATCAAATATACATTAAGTTACATAATATTATCGCATAATGGATCCGACTATTAGCTTTTAATTTGAGCGATTTAATATATACCTAGATATAATTATTTAAAAATGATTATTTAATAACTGCCATGTTTTAAATCATTTTACGTATTTGTGATTTTTGTGTGTGTTTTTTTAAACATTAATATTAATTAATGTACACTGTGTTTATAGAATTACCGTCCAAGCACAAGCTTCGCTTAGATGGCCGATATCGGATAATAAACATCATCTTAAAAGAGTTTAATTTCTTTCTGTGGTTTAAGTAATTTAGTTTAATGTTTTAATTGCAAATTGTATTTCTTTTTGTAAATTTCTTTATAAAAATAAAATAAATAAATAAAATAAATTGATCGAAAAGCAATATTGAATAGCGTATAAATATATTAAAAACGTCCGCTCTTATGAATTGCCAATCCCACAATGAAAGCGATTGTCGCGGCGGTGTTAATGTGCGACCTGCATTATCAAAATGATTTCGACCAATCCGAGAAATCGCTGCCTTCCATTTACAGCTATGTATGTATATCATCGATTCCCTGGCTGGGTAGGGTACAGTTGATACCGACTTTATAGCCAGTCGGCAAACCAATCGACGAATTGAATCGTGCGCTTTTTTAAAGTGTCGATGTTAGCGATGGCCGCGTTGACGTCCTTCCATGCCACATCCCCTCTGTACAACATGCATTTGGTAGCGAACGGTTTCGTCCAGCTTGGTCCATAAGATCTATTGTGTTCTCGGATCGGTCCAAGTCACGATTCAACTCCTATACAGTAGTCTCCTCGTGTGGAAGGCTACCCCGCGTATGACTCTTGCGTCTCAGGCCTCACGGCTGGTGGATCAGTATCCCCCGGGGATCGCCTCCCGGCGCTACTGGAAGGTTTGCGCACCGTGCGGCGACAGCCAACCGGCTGTGCACCTGAATAATTACTGAAGGAGTCTGGAAACTATAGACATATACTGTTTCCTAAGCAGCGGGGGTGGATGTTGACCTGTTAGGTAGACGCCGCGCAAGCGACTTCGGTCCCGTAACCAGTCGCAAGGACGAATGTATCCTGAAGGTTAATTCCAGACGGAGATGGTAGACAGGGGGCAAGGTGGCCCGCTGTGTTACCTTCCTAGTGCCTCGCCGTAAGGCGTTGGACTCTGGCGGGTTCGTGACTTTGCTGGGCGGTAGGTTTGTATTGTCCCAAAGTCTTCTACGCTCACCTCACGGGAGACAGAACGATCATTATCGTTAAAACTTCCTGGGGTGACGGGTTCTCCCGTTGTAGTCGACATCTCCAAGTGGTTCAACTCCTATCGGGTAGCCTCCTCGTAGAGGGACTTAACCTGTCAGCGCCGCTGTAAGTCGGAGGCAGTTGGAATCAGAAGATCGCGGATTCGGGGAAATACCTCGGGCGAAACTGGGCGGTTTGCGATGTATGTTTCCTATGACAGCGGTGGTAATTGTCGACCTGACGTCATGTATCCTTGAATCGATCCGTTGGCTACCTGACCCCGAGTGACCATGGCAGGCAAAGGGCGCCTCGTTCCACGATATATTCGAACTGAATAACCGCTTGCGTCAGGTAAAGACCGCGCAAGCGACCTTAAAACCGCGACCAGACCGAAGGACGGAAACATCCGGCTAAATCTGGTAGTGAGGGCGCGAGGTCGACCCGCTGGTTCCACTTCTTAGTGCCTCGCAGTAAGACGCTGAACTCTCACGGGCGTGCTGCCGTAGTTATTTCACCGCACTGTTGAAAGAATGATCTGATATCGCTATACCTTTCTGGGGTGGATGGTTCGCCCGTAGCGACAAAAATCAGATCATTTCAAATAAGGTTCAGATTGTGTCGAAACTGCGAACTCTAATGTCAAACATTGTCACAGTGTCGTCTCGTTAAACTTTGATTTAATAAATGTATGAATAGTTATCGTCTTTCGATAATTTAAATCCTCAAAGACCTCTCCCTGAACCGAGCTTTTTAATTTATCGCTGGTGATAGTGTATTTTTGTGGGAGGGGACGAAAAAATCATCGATAAACTAGGTAACATAAACATAGACGAGCGCACGAACTGCAGCGATAACCCAGAGCGTTATCAAGTTATCACATTTTGTACAGGCAGGATGCTTTTTCCGGATGCACTCGATTAGTTTCAAAAAACGATGTTGTGACTATCATTATTATTATTTTTTTTATGTGTCTTTGAGATTTTTACAAACTTTAGAACTTTTATTTATATTCGATGTTATGATTATATGAATTATTATTATGCATAGGTTAAAAGTATTTTATTGTCTCTTAATTTTAATATTTATATTTTTTGTGTTATGTGTTAAATTGTATTTATTTATATATTTAATCAAAGCATGTCTTACTAATATTCATATCATATATTTTTTTTACATTTATTCCTTTTAAAAAATAATAACACGGCCGATATGAGCATTAGCATAGACTGCTACTGGCCAACTAAGTACCAGGACTTGTTATAAGGCAGCGAATTCTAAAGTTTTTATGTGTGTATATTCGGTAATAAAAAAAATACATGTAGCACTCGGGGACTGCCGCGGTAAAGCTATTGCATAGCATTTTTAACAACTTATGCAATTACCATTATTTATTTATTTTATTTTTTCTGAGCTATCGGAACACGTTGAAATTATTCCGAATCATTTGCGGCTGCGAAAGCAAATGATTCGGAATAATTTAACGTCTTCCGATAGAGCGCCGCGGACGAATTTTTTATTCGATAAAGCAAAAAAAACGGATTATTCGAAAAAAATCGTAGATAAAAAGATAGATAATTAAATTATCTTTAAAATGGTGCAGGTTTCATAATAATACGCCAGATAGTATTTGAGTAGTAGTCGTTTTTGTGTTCGGTTAGACCTAATTTCACAAATTAATTACACTATGTAATATAAACAAAATCTAAATTATTCAAAGCTAAGAATATTAGGAAAATGTTCTTGTTTAACATATATTTTTTTCGAATTGTAAGCAGTACTCGTTTAGACATGATTATCAGTTTAAAATCATTAATTTTCGTTCAGAAATTTCTTCATTCGGTCGCCGCGCTGGCCTAGGCCCGCGATAAAAGCTATATATACAATAGCTTAAAAAATATATATTTTAAATACCACAACCATTACTAATAAGTTATTTTATTCCTTGTTAAAGTGTAGATATTACCAACGTTTCGTGTTACGCTTGTTGCAAACTCTGTACATTGCTATAATAAATAAATAAATTAATTAATGATAATAATCCAGCTCTCGCTCAGTTTTTCTAGCCCATTATAACTGACATTTGCCTCGTTTTACGAAATGCACATCATTAATTAATATGTATTTCTTAATCAGCCTTGTAATTTATGCACCGAGTAACTCGTTCTATGCAAATTATATGCAGCAACGGTTGGTTACGGATTGTTCTCGTGTCAAATGCATCCCAATGTCAAGCGCTAGACGTCGAAGTTCACAAGCTAATTTTGCAGTTGCGATTTACGCTTCACGTACTTGCAGTGATCAGTTATAAATAAAACCGTCTCGTATTTGTATACTATGGTGCCGTTAGTAGGTAAATACAATAAGAACTAGCAGTGGGGACTGGCACCTCGCGTGTGACATGTACGACGGATTGGACGATTTCATTGATGGATACTAATAATGATTAATATGAGGAATTAAGGCCTAAAGGCAGGCAAAAGTCACTTTCCATGGGAAGTGCCTTTTGTCACTTGATTAATTTTCAGTTAATTACAATTACAAATTAATTGAATTAATTTACCAAAACTAATTTGAAACTATGACACAAAATGTAAAAGAAACCTACAACCAATTGCGCATTCGTCCCTTTGGGGACGAACAGAGCCGTGTATCTTGGGCACGAATAACGTCAATGGAAGGTGACATTAGCATTCGTTAAAAGTACTTAGAAATATTAAATGAAAAATCTTTCGTTAACGTTGTGTCCCGACATAGAGGAAAGATTTTTTTATAACATAAGATTACCACCATAAGTCTGGCGAATGTATGCGCGTACCGGTCTGTCTATGAATACTGTACAGATTAATCTCACATTCAAAGGGCTAAAGAACAGATACTCTAAACTTATTGGAAATCATTCAAGTTTACTTGTTTTTTACTAAAATTCGGCAAAAAAATCAGTAGGTTGATTTTTTTCAGTTTTGCTAATATTTTTTTCAGAATTAAAATATAATGAATTTTGACAGACTTCCAACCCCTTTAGAGGATTATTTTAATTATTAACTTATAAATTGACACTGGAATATATTATTATAAATATATAAATATCAAAATCTTTATAAACATAATAGTTATAATAGAGCTAGTATGTATTCATATTTGTTCGTATTTCTCATAATATATTGAACATTATTAAATAAAACTTTAAATCACATGAAACTTCAGACCTTTATATATCTATTCTTACATTTTTTGCAGTTTAAACATTCGTAATTAATATATCTTTCATTTTATTTTGAAATCTCGGGTGTTTTTGAAATAGAGCCTAGTGAAAATGGAAAATTGTTTTAGGTTAACGTTTCTAGAAGAGGAAAACTGGAAAATCCGATTTAATTCCCCAACGAAGTTTGTCGTGTGATTGATTAATTTGTGCCCTTCGTGTCACAAAAGACAACGTTTGGAAATATATGTTCGTTTTGTAACCATAGAATATGATCATTTATAATATATAATAAAGTTTTGTGCAAATAATTGTTTTTTATTAGCAATCTTTTTTTTTTAATCACTGCCAACTAATAAAACAACAATACTTTTTGGCGTCCGAGGGTTCTTAATGTTGATTGCTTTATTGCCGAGTTTATAGCTATGCTCGCAGCGAAGTCATAAATATTTTTGTATATGTTTTGTGTATGTCATTATTATCTTTTTCTAAATCAGTTTTTATTATTAATAATTTATAATCAATGTTAAACATAATAATACCGAAAGGAAAGTAATTTTTAAATATTACCTCATTTTTTAACATTATTATTTCGCAGTCAGCGACTAAGTATGTTAGTCAATTTTACGGACGGAATTAGAAGCCGAAGTCAGCCGAACGTATACGCCGCGCGCGCCGATTTCTCGGTCCCACACCCACATGCTCAGATCACACGTATTGCATCTATTGAACACCAATGCACTGAAATCAAAAAGGGATAGAAAACCTAATTCTCTAAAGGACTCTCTTGGATTATTATCCTTTAAAGCAGGGGTGCTCAAACGGCCGATCGAGATCGACCGGTCAATCGCAAGTGCTTTTTGAGTCGATCTGGAGAAAAAATTGCTGTACAAAATCTCTAATTATATTATACTAATTCTATGTGGATTCATGGCCATGGAATTCTGCAAAAGTGCCATGAAATTCTGCATAAAATACTAATTCTATGTGGATTCATGGCCATGAAATTCTGCAATTCCCTATATACTTATACCTGCGCCTCGACACACCCTACCTATTGTACCTAGACGACAATCCTGCATCACACATACTTTCAGCCTCTCAGAGTCGATCGATCGGAGCCTATCAATATTGAGGTAGATCGCCAGCAGTTCAAGTTTTAGCAGCCCTGCTTTAAAGGATCCCTATTTGATTTCAGTGCATTGATGTTCAATAAATGCAATACGTGTGATCTGAGTATGTGGGCGAGGGACCAAGAAATCTGGCCCGGCCGTACCTTTTTTGATTATCGTGTTTCGGCAGCCTATGATTTGAGTAGCTGCCCGCTCTCCACGTTAGCGAGTCAGCATCACTGACGTGTGAAAAATGTAAGGAAGAGGGAGGGAGAGACATGGCCAAAGCGTTTGCCAACGTGTAGAGCGAGAGAATATGGGGATATCTGCTAACGCGGAATCTATCTTTGTGCTGGAAAAGAGAGGGAGCTAATGGGCCCTGTTGCAGTTTGGCCACTAAGACCCATGTGTATAGGGCCGGTAAAACGCACGGGTCAACACACATCAGGCGGCCTCCACGCAGAAGTGTGAGCCCGGGTAGGACTGGCCTGCGGGCCAGTCTCCTCTAGAAGTCAACCTTCAGGCGCTCCTGGACGGTTTGCGCACCGTGCGGCGTCAGTCAATCTATTGTGCATTCCGACTAACAGCCGGGGGAGTCTGGAAACAGTAATGTTTCCTATAGAGCGGGGGTAGTTGTTAACCTTACGGCAACTGCTCTTGAAACGACCATTCGGCCTCCCGATCCCGGGTGAAGAGCCAAAGGATGCCGTTGTCCGCGATAGATTCGGTAGACGCCGATTCACCGCTACGTAAGGGAGAGGACCGCGCTAGCGACCGTAACCAATCAGGAGGTAGGAGGTATCCTGATGGGTAATTCCAGACGGAGATATCCTACCAAACTGGTAGTCAGGGGGCGAGGCCGCCCGCTGTGTAGGTACCATTCCCGATGCCTCGCCGTAAGGCGTGTGGCGTAACTAGACCAGTGGACTGTTTTCGTCCCAAGTCTTCTACGCTCACCTCACGGGAGACAGAACGATTTAATATCGTTAAAACTTTCCGAGGTGACGGGTTCGCCCGTTGTAGTTGACGGCTCTAGTTGCTGCAAAAGAGGGCTATTCGTTCAATTATACTATTAGCCTGATCAAAAAGTTTATTAAACATTTTCTCCTTAGAATTTCAATTCAATTATATTTTTATAACTTTTAGAAACAATGAAAAAATATATGATTGTAATTTTCCCTTGTCGCGGGGCCTCTAAAAGGCGTGGAGACCATAGGCCGGTGTCCATTTGGCCTATTGGATAATCCGGCACTGATTTGGAGTCAGAATTATAATCGTGTTCGCTGTCATAATCTATTTGCGGAACCTACCTCGCGCACCAACTTAAGTCGATGGAGTCTGCTTACGCGTGCCTTGCGGCACATAAATGCGCTATATTCGGCAGCGTCAGACCTTGGTATTTTTACAGCGAGCCCACATCTCTTCAAGGTATGGGGGGGGGGGGGCATTGCGATGCGTGTTTATATCAGAATAAGATCAATTGTTTTTATTCTTTATGTACTCTGCAAATTTGTTTTTTTTTTCTATCGTTATGCCTGTATTTGTATTTAATGCTTATTTAAACATGTTGTGTATGTACTTACAATTATCAAGTATTTTCTATTTATGTTTATATTGCATCGCCACGGATTGGTCTAAACCAGTGTTGTTCAACCAGTGCGTCGCGATCCCCTGGAGGGTCGCGAAGCGACTCCCGGGGGGGTCGCAGGCTATCTAAAATTAAAAATCAAAAAGATTACAAAATCTTTATTATATAATATTCAAACATTTACGGCTTCGAAAGAGAAACATATTTATTATGTGTTTTTTGCTATTTCTTTTACAAATTTTTGTGTTGGCCCAGTGACGTAACTATACCAACTGAGGCCCGTGGCAAATTCATTGGATGGGGCCCTCCCTGTAAAAATTGTCACGTATTTTTTTTTAAGTAATTTAAATTTAATAAATCAGGGACCCCCGCGACGTCGGGTCGGGGGCCCGTGACATTTTGCCAGCCCTGCCATCCAATAGTTACGCCACTGTGTTGATCTAAGATGGAAACAGGCAGATACAGCATCGAAAGCGAAAAATAGTTAAAATTAATGTGAAAAACAGTTAAACCTAAGTTACAGTCCAAGGGGGTCACGTAAGTTTTTTTTTTACGAAAAAGGGGGTCGTGATCTAAAAAAGGTTGAAAAACGCTGGTCTCAACCGTTATGTTGATTTGCTTATGAAATGAAATGAAATAAATAAAATATATAAAACACCCAAATTTAACGATCTGCTGCTGCCTTGCTGCATGTAGAGCAACGACTCTTATGAAAGTGCCCCCCCCCCCCCCTCCTCTTGCCATCACCACAGAGAGTGTGTCCACCTCATTTCCAAATCCTGGGCACGGCCATGAGCGTATCAGATAATCCCGTGCGTATTATCTTTGAATGATTGCAAACAAGTTTACGGAAGCGGCTATACAATCAGGTGAGGCGACGTCCTTCACCATGACCTGTTTGTTACTGTTACGCGACGGTTAATAATTATGCATTTCGTTTGAAAACTTCCGTTAATGATATTCATTGTTTAATTTATTATTAATTTCATGTTAAACAATGCAAACGCGGTCGATACTCCACAGTTGACGCCAGGTGCATTAGCTATTATAGATACAATTTCTGAAATATAAGTTTGCTTCTACTCTTTGTTATGAAATTTCTCAATGGACGGGTTTATATATATACAACCAACCCTATTATGAAGTGTTTATATGAATGTGTGCGTATAACATGTGTGTAAGTGTGTGTCTTGTTATTGCATTCGATCGACAGAATTGAAGTGCAATTCCGTTAATTTTATCCCAACGGAATATGGTGACCCAGCCGGGAATCAAACCTGGGACCTTACAATGTACCTTATCAGGCAACCTAACCACTATGCCACCAGACCATATGTAAGTAAAATCTTCTTCTTAGGGTGCCTCTCCAAAAAGTGAAGGTTGGCAGTCAGCTCTGCATATTTTGTCCTTCGCCAGGCAAAATAATTCGGCTACACGCGTAATCCCGGCACATTCTCAAATGTTCGCAACCAAGATTTCCGTCTACAGCCAGGTCTCCTCTTCCCTGCAACTTTTCCCATCATAATGAGTTGCAGGAGTTCGTACCTGTCGTGCCTAAGCACGTGACCCAGGTATGCAACTTTGCGCTGTTTGGTGATCTGCCAAAGCTTGCGTTTTTGGCCTACACGCCGTAGAACATCCTCATTGGTGACTTTCTAAGTCCAAGATATCAACATCATGCGTCTGTATGCACACATCTCGAATGCTTCTATACTTTTCCTGAGATCTTCCAGGCCTCACATCCGGTATGGGCCAGATGTAGCACTGGAGAAGACGTATTCGAAATAGGATTTTCAGGCTTCGATTGCAAAGAACCTTTTACATTTTTCCAAAGGCGCTGCGTGCAATTTCGATGCTAGTGTTGATCTCCACTTCACTGTCCCAGTGTTGTGTAAGCCAGGTTTTTATTTTATCAACTTGTTCTAGTTTATGGCCCGCCACAAATATGCTTGGTTGGATATTGGAATTATTAGTATAAATGACTATACACTTAGTCTTGGTGACATTCATCCTGAGACCAGCGTTGACACTAGACTCATTTACTCGGTCAACAATCTCCTGTAGCTCGGCTTCCGTAGATGCTATGAGAACAGTGTCATCGGCATACCTCAAGTTGTTGATGAGGCGGTCATTTATTTTTTACAGCACAATTCAAGTCCTCCAGAGCTTCCGTCATGATCGCTTCAGAGTAGATGTTAAAAAGAGTTGGCAACAAAATGCAGCCCTGCCGCACTCCCCTCGTAATGTCAATTTCCTTGGATTCTTCTTATTCAACTCTGGCAGTGGCGCGCTGATTCCAGTACAGATTTTGTATTATGCTGATATCTTTCTTGTCTAATTTGATGTCGTTAAGAAGTGCAATAAGACGATTATGTTGCACTCTATCAAACGCTTTCTCATAGTCTATGAAACATAGAAAGACATCTTGCTGCATGTCCCAACATTTTTGCACCAAAAGTTGTACTGCAAATAACAGTTATACATTATAGATATATATACTAATTTGATTGGTGTGTGCCCGCCATGAAAGAAATTTGTCTATGACTATATGTCTATTATGTATAACGTCTATTATGTTTGCGTGAGGATATAACCGTTTTCGTGGATTTCTTTTATCTGCGTTTAGAAATGAGCTTTTAGAGTATTAAAAATTTTTGCACAAGGCTCTGGTGGACATATAATACATTATATATTAATATAATGACATATAATACATTATATATTATACATTATGTAATATAATACATTATATATTATACATTATATAATATTTAGACATATAATACATTATCCCTTCGAGCCTCAGAGGGACCGATCGGACTCAAACGTAAAAGCACAGTTGCGCCTCGTTGGGACCGATCGGACTCTAAAGTTAGTATTCTAAAGTTCTAATATGCAACAATTCTAAAGTGCGGACTCAAACGGTTTGGGAGAAATTAATATTTTGGTAGGCCGCCATAATAAATCTAAAATTTATAATTATACATAGTCTTTCAAAGACATGCGCTCGCGAAATCTCGCGGCTCGAGGGGTTAAATATAGAATATCTACATATATCACTGTACTTCGAATAACGCTTAAGAGGGTGCTGCACGAAATTTCTCAAATTAGGGTCTAGCGTTTTAGTTATTCCGCTAAAACTACGCTAATAAAAGCAGTGACAAAAAACACTCGTTTTTATCAATAAGTCATTTATAAGGTGAGCTAATAAATTTGGCAATAGTTTGCGTAGTTTTTTATAAAAAAACCCGAGAAAATATACAAAAATGGGCGCGGGGTTTTAGTCCTCTCTGGGAAAATAATAACTAATTTGAATTACAAATGATTATAAAAGAAAGTTAAATGACATATCTTCACTATAAGCTATTTAAATTTCAATGATTGTAATAGGATTTTATACAATAAATCCCAGAAAATCAGGTATCAGATTCTCCATACATTTTTTGTATGGGCTGGCCGCGTTAATAAATACACAGGCGCGCTATGAAATAGATTCACTTCCCTGCTGCTATTGGAAGCGGGAGCACGTCTTTTTCGGTTAGCTCTTATCAGTTCCCGCTCACGTAATATTTTATTCTTCTACACCGCAGTGCCGCGTCGTCACGCATCGTCACGAGAAAGCAAACAGCAGTAAGTATTTTATTTTTTATATTTGTTTTTTATTAATGGATGTTTATGCCATCTTTGTTATAACTTATTATAATACTCTACATGTATTTTAGTTAATGGGGAAGCGTAAGAAAACATATTTCGTTTTTTGAGAAACGCCATAGAATCAGCGTGAAATTTCAGTCTGAAGACATGAGAAAGCGATGTTGTTTTCAGTCCGAGATATAAGAAAATGAGATAGTTTTAAACCCCAAAATTCGATCGATACGATGCTCATTATATAAAAAATAGATCGACTCCAATAAGCGTAAAACAATTGAAAATATTTTCTGAAGGGACCACTATTCGAAACTTGTAATCTCGAATAGTTTAGTTAATTTGCGTGAAAAACCTGAAATTCAATAAAAAAATACTGAAAGACGCATAAACCATGTACAGGTAGAATATTGATTTTGAATATTGATTTTGAAAAGCAGTTTCGCCATCAGGAGTGAGCAACGAAGGACATTTCGGCATGCAGATGTAACATTTTCGTAAGTTGAAAATAAGTGGTTGGCTGTAAGATATTTAGCTTACAAAGAGCATTGATAGGATATGCACTGATTTAAGGTTGCGACACGTCATTTAAACCAGAAAAAGCACGGGAATGTTAAAATCAAATAGTCTTTGAAAATATTCAAAACTATAGAATACTTAGAAATATTTTGAAACCATAGAAAATTTAAAAAAAATGAAAATTATTTTAAAATCTAATATTTTTTGAAAATATTTAAAACTATAGAATACTTTGAAATATTTTGAAACCATAGAAAAATAAAATAATTTGAAAATCATTTTTTAAAGTCAAATAGTCTTTGAAAATATTCAAAACTACAGAATACTTAGAAATATTTTAAAACCATAGAAAAATAAAATCCTTTGAAAAACATTTTAAAATCAAATAGGCTTTGAAAATGTTCAATATCATAGATATTCAATAGTATAGAGAGAGTTTAAAAAAAAATAAACTTGACTTTTTTTAATTTTCTTTATTTTAACTTCATCTCATACATTGTTCACCTTGATCGATCAGCAGAAAATTTTCATCTCATCATTGCGTCACGTAACAAAAATAACAATTTTCAATCACATTAATTTTCAATCGCTACGTTACATTATTTAAAATATTAAATTTAAAATTATCGCAGAGTTCGGAAGACCACCACGGGGCCGCGAAACCACCGCGGGGTTTCTTCCGCCCTACTACGGCATCACAGGAAGACTCGATGGCCGCATTAAGTGCGACACACAAGTCCTCTGCGGTACTACTAGAAGGCGATGGAAAGGCCTCAAGATTCTCGCAGAGGACTTCACCAAACCGGTCCCAGTTAATGTCGCCGGTTCGGTATCGCCACTCAGATTGTGGCGTGGGGGAACGCGACGGCCGATGCCAAATGTCACCAGTCTGCGGTCCGAAGAAGAAAGGTGCTCGTGAACTTTCCAATTGTTCATCCAACGGGCGAATCCCGGGGAGCACAGAGTGAAATCCACAAAACTCCTCTTCGAGACTGTTTAAAAGTGGCATTCATTAATTTATTTCTTTATTAATTTTAATTACATATTTGAAGTTGTTCAAAAATATATAATCACATTAAGCCGCGAAATCTATCTGTACCTTCTTTCCGTCGGAAGTACTTTATTTATAAAGGTAACTGCTTTTTGAAATAATTAAAGTTTTGGTGTAGCTATTTATACCTATAATAATTACTGTTTTTATATCCTTCTCGACATACATTTTATCCTCGTACTGATGAGAATAACAATGTTATAATTGTTTTAAGCATTATCCATTTTTATTTCTTTACTCAGAATCATAAAGTATCTGCTATCCTGATAGTGGAAGCGGTTCGTCTCATATTTTGAAAGAATACTGTAAATTGTGATAAAAGCAAATCCTTTGCACACGTGTGTTCATTAGACCAAAATAGTTGATTTGACCTGCCGCTCCGACAATTTGGCCCAGCGGACTCGAAATGGCGGCAATTTTCCAAGATGGCCGCTAATAAACCAAAATGATTACTCTCGTGCTGATTTTAAAGACCCATGGGTCTTTTTCGGTTATTTTGGCATCGTACATTTCAAATATGATGCTGAAAATATAAACATAAATAAATATAAATAAATAATTCCTTACAAACAAGGTAGAATGTGTACAATCATTTATATATAGTGAAGTATAGTGTAGAATAAAAAGGCCACGGTACATTTATTTTGATTAGTTCTGATGATGACACCGAGTACAAAAGTTTAAGTTTTCTGGCCAAAAGTACAAATATGTTCAAATCGGTTCAAAATACGTTCAAAGGTTGTTCAAAACACATGTAGTCGTCATATTTGAGCCAGCGACTACAAATTCAAAGTCAAAGACCCATTCACATATTCTATATTATATAGTTCAAATTTTCCATGTTTTCTGGGTAGCAAATTTCAGAAATTACTTACAGCATACACAAAATTATTCTCTCGTTTGACTTTTTTGACAGTTTTGACTTTAGATTCGTCTTTTCCAGTGTGCAAATACTCGAAGAAGACGCGTATAACATAACGGTAACGTGAAAGTAAATACTCGTTAAAAATGTTTATAATCCTGTTCAAAATTAACTAAAGTTATTTTTATTGCCATATTTGAAATATACGACCCCAAAATAGCCGAAAAGGCCCATGGGTCATTAAAATCAGCATGAGAAAAATCATTTTGGTTTATTAGCGACCATCTTGAAAAACGGCCGCTATTTTGAGTCCGCTGGGCCAAATATGTCGGAACGGCGGGTCAAATCGACCATTTTGGTCTAATAAATACGTGTGCAAAAGGATTTGCTTTTATCACAATTTGCAGTTTTTGTTATTTGCAATTTGCTATGAGCAATAAAATTATAAAATGTGGGTTACATCGCTTTGGCGGGTGACCGTCTGTTCAGCGTTATCAATGTATGCGATTTAGTCACACCTGCGTGGCCGCCGCCGGCAAGCGTAAATTACCTAAATTTGTGTAGCGGCATAGGCTCGGAGCCCTCTTAATAAGTGAAATATTCTTACCATTTAAGTACTGGGACTCGGTGCTGTGGATTCCATTTTGTACAACCTTATCCTTGCTCACGCCGTTCATTTCACTGTGCTTTTGCGAAAGCTCCTGGGAAAGATAATTTTTTTTTAAAGCTTCTATCAATATGTGAATTCGCGCGGTCAATGCCTTTGTGTTTGCTTTGAAAATTGAAACGCAAAACAAATATCGCTGTAGTATTTGAATAAGAACCCCCCCGCTCGAGATTATGGCAGTACAACAACCTCATACATGGCGGTCGAGACTGCACTTCAAATATTTCCAGGGTTAATAAATAACGTTCAACTAGTTTTTTTATGTAGAATAATCTTCTGCACAAAAAAAAATCCTGTATAAAATATTTTTAAAAAATTGAGGCGATGGGGAGTCGAGTCATCGCGTAGGCAGTAGAGCTCGGCAACGGTAGGAGAACACGGGGCGGAAACGGGTAGCGGCGCAGCATAGGAAATAAGAATTAATCCCGTCGCGTCCGCCTAAACTACAGAATGGTTCACATACAGAATGGTTTGGTTCGTGCGGGCTTCAGGTGCGGTCGTGTTGCTATTTTTCTTCGTCAACTTTTGGCGGTTTAAATTCTCACGAAATCTCCTACTTTGTTATAAATATCGTTTACACTTAGGCTCGGCGCAAACGAGCTCGGCTACAGCGAGTGCGACGAGTAGCGTCACGAGTGGCGAGTGCGAGCGAGAGGTAGCGTGTGGCGGCCACCGGCCACTCGTGTGCGGCGAGTCCATAGTAAATGTATGAAAAAGCGTGTGAGATACAACCTGTCGCTGGCCACTTGAGGCTGTGGCCGGTCGTTCGTTTGCGCCGAGCCTAAATCGAAGTAGTTGCACGAGTTCTTTGTATTGATAGAAATGATGTTTCTTTATTAAATGTAGCATTACTATAATATCAAAGTATGTTTAGGTACATTTGGAAAGCGACGAAAAACAAACATGGTGGCCGAGCCATGCCTAAGATTGTGAATGGTTGGGGCAGAGCGTGAAGATTGCACAGGACGGAATAGGATGGAACCCCGTTCCACCCCACCATGCTAATTGTAACCAGACCAAAATGAGACTAACGTAGTTTTTTATTCATATTTACATTTCAAAAACTACCTTTTTAAAAAATGCATTTATTTGCAAAATACGTAGGTATAAGAATATTGTATCCCATTGTGACCCTTATGGTTGCCCCATTCTGCCTTACTTATGCGGCAGAATGGGTCATTTAAAAAAAAAATTATTTGATTAATAATAAAAGCAAACGTTGAAACTGTGTACCTATTCATTTCCAAATAAAGTTTTATTATTTCCATTTAAGCCTACAAAATTAACTTGAAACATTAGCCCCGGGTTCCCCTATTGAATGTGTAGGTCGATCCGGCACATGCAAAAAGGGGTTAGAGAAATCCATGCCATCGTGATATTTACTCTACACTGAGAAAAATATAAAGATGTAATACACGGAAATAAGCATGTTTCAACATGGATTACGTATATAACTCGGACTATGGTCCATACGTATGAATTAACATGACGCGTAACGGTGTTACCGTGACGTAATGTTAAAACATAATGTTATTTCATTACATCGCAACCTTGCGATCTCGCTTCTAACATGACAGCATGTAGTAGTATACGTACGGTTATAGTCGGACACGTGAATCATATTGAAACTACAGTATACTGTTATTTCCGTATTAACCGTACGGAAAACGTTGATAAACATAATCGAGTAATGGAGTTTCAACAGAATTAGGATTGAAATATCGTTATTCTGTATAAAACCGTAATTACAAAATGGTAATGTAAGAATCAATCCATTTTTCTCAGTGTACAAACGCCAATAGATTAGCGACTTAGAAACTGCATATTTCAAATTCAGGGTATATTCTAAAATAGAAGGTAAAATATTTCATATAAAGTGTCATGTTATCACGCAATTTTCTTATACATTCGAAAAATATTTTCAAAAACGATTGTACACAACTGACGTATCGTGAAAACGATGTACAGTCCGCGCGCGAGCTCCGAAGAATCGTGAGCTGGCGAAGAGGGCGGATTATGCCGCCCCCGACCGTCGCTCCACACCCCGCGCTCTTCCAGTACTAGTACTCTACCAGTACTAGTACTAGGAGACTGCGGGGTATGAAACTGACTTTGACAACTTCATCAGTACAGCGATATGAACTAATCGTGAAGATAACGCCTTCTACAAAAAAAATATCCACCCGTGTAAGTAGTTGATCTAACCTTATGGCATTTATTTTGGTAGTAGATATCCACAGAACACGTTCAGCTATGAAAATATTCCATTTTTGAAAAAATGACAGATAACCACGTCATTGCTCACCTTTTCAATTTCAAACAAGTATTTTCTGCGAAATCAACGCTAATAAATTAACATTCCTATCCAATAACCAAGTGGCGATTCAGAAACGTTTCTTTTTTGCTTGCTCTTTCGTTCTCTGTCTATTCAGAAACGAGACGAGCCGGAGCGCTGACTGGAATTCCGTTATTCAAATATGCGTTTCCGTCTTATTTGCATACGGATAGAGAACAAGTTTACGGTATTCCCTCGAAAAGTGCAGTCTCTGCGAAGTGACGAGATCGTCACTGTTGCTCGCTGAATTCCGAGACAAAACATACAGACACAAATAAAAACATAGTCAACCGGTTGCCAATTTGATTGTTGATATTTATCCGAGAATTCGGCTACAAGGTTTTCCTGTTATATGTACTTCTCTTCGCCAAAAAAAAACAGTTGCTAAATAAAATTATAGGCTTTGAACCGCAATAATTTATTATGTTACCTGTGAATTATTGTAGTATCCGTTGGTAAGCGGTGATGTTTCCGTTTCGGTTGCCATTTTTGAAGGATCTTAGCACCTGTAACAATAAAAAAAAAAAAAATTAACAACAAATTCAATCGGTTCTGCAAGAGTGCCTAATGTAAACATAGGCGGAAAACTAACGCGATGTGTGAAAACCTTTTAGCAGCCTGAAAAATTTGCCTTGCCTTGCCTTGAAAAAATTGTGTGATGTGTGAAAACCTTTTAGCAGCGTTTCAAAAATAAAGGTCGATCGCCGAAATAAAAGCCGCCGAAGTCAACTGGATGATATTTATAATTATGTAGTATATTTGCTTAGATATGTGAGTGATTCACTGTGTACTGCTGATCTACTGTTAATACACAATAAAATCAAGGCATATAAATCTCACAAGAAACAACCAGTCACTAAAACACGTAAAACTAAACCTCTCCTTGTCTATTCGTAGACGTAGCACTCATGAAATTCACATTTATACTAGATCTAACATTTCACAGTTCTACCTAATACACCTGATTGTTTTAACAAAGATTATAAAACTATTGTAATGTATTTTGTAAAGAATATATTGTAATGTATATATTGTAATGTATATATTGTAATGTATATATCAAACACACATTTTCAATGAAGAGATAAAGTTTGAAGAAGTCTTTGAGTTTTCACAAAGCCCACCCACAAATATGAATACGACGATTACCCTAAGCAAAATCGCATCGTTCCGTTCTGGGTATTATTTTAAATTATCGTAGAATTATGTTTTATATGACCAAACCTACCGGGAAAAAATAACAGTTAACACCTACGTCGTAGTAGCTGATAATGATATATTGATAATAAAAATGAAAAAGGATTGATAAGTAACAATTAGCATTTTTATCGGCACTGTAACATACAAGGCAGGATTACCAACAGCCACGATTGAGAATATATAATTAATGTCACGCAACAGCATTTTGCTACACGTCATGCATAGGGGATTATAAATATCAGCATTTAACGTATTTTTTAAAAACATGCCGTATAAACGGAGTTTTCCGTATGTGCTGATATGGTATTTTAAAAGATCTCAAATTATAAATTATTAGATAATATATGTATGTGGCATAGGCAGAGGACAATAGAAACATTTTGATAATATATTTTTTGTTTCGATGCTTTTGTTACACTATGTTAAGATAAAATGCTATGTAATTAATATAAATAGAATGTAGCTTATTTACGCATTTTAGTTAACGCTTACACAAAACTGGGACAGTGAAGTGGAGATCAAAACTCGCATCGAAATTGCACGCAGCGCCTTTGGAAAAATGATAAAGGTCCTTTGCAATCGGCCTGGACTAGGAAACGTATAGAAGCATTCGAGATGTGGGCATACAGACGCCAGATGTCGATATCTTGGACTCAGAAAGTCAACAATGAGGAAGTTCTACGACGTGTTGGCCAAAAACGCAAGCTGGGCGGACATCAGCGCAAAGATGCATACGTGGGTCACGTGCTTAGGCACGATAGGTACGAACTCCTGCAACTCATTGGTGGAAAAAGTTGTAGGGAAGAGGCGACCTGGCCGTAGACGGAAATTTTCTTGCGGAACATTCGAGAATGGACCGGGATTACGAGTGCCGCCGAATTATTTTGCCTGGCGAAGGACAAACTAAGTATGCAGATCTGACTGTCAACCTTCACTAGTTGGAGAGGCACCCTAAGAAAAAGTATTTGACAAAGATTTCAAGAAATAGGTGCTCCTAAACAGGCTATACCTTTATTTCAATATGTAACCACAATATTGTCAACCCCGGCAATATTGTCAATCACTACAACATTTTAATGCAGCATAAGCTAATATATCATTAAGTAAAGAAGTAAACTTACAGTATGACGTGATTCATTAATAAATTTAAAAAAAACAATAAGAAGCTAGAGAACGTTACACGTAGCGAGACAGATGACTCCTAGCACATAACACAACCAACCCGCACTGCAGTGTTAGCAAGACACCTACTGGCATCGAAGAGGAAATGTCACGCGATGCCTCACATCAAATAATCATTTGGACGTGAAGTGCTGACATTCGATTTCTAATTGTCTTGCCAGATGTTTCGATTGTCCCCTTATATCTATTGACCCTCATCTACCCTACATAGGTACATTGCAATACTATTGTATAGTATTTACACACAATAGACGTTTTTGAGGTGACGCTTGTAGGCTACGTACTCGTAGTCATTAGAAAAATCTTGTAAGTGTTGATACTAAGTCAGCGCTGACCGATAACGTCCTTCGCTTTCATACAGACAGGTGACGTTTATCAAATATGTACACAATAGGATAAAAGAAATAAATATCGTACGCCATTGTGTGGCACTTAACATTTGACATTCGCAAAAAACACATATTTGTCAAATAATGTTAAGTGTGCATTTTAACCATTGACATATGAAATCTGTAATAAAATTATTATTTACGTAACCGTCCATTAATGCTGCTAACAATAGTTGCGCGTAAAACGTTGTAATTAATTGTTCAGTCTTTTATATACAAGTCTTACGTATATATAATTAGATTTGATCATCATTTAATATGCACTGTTTCCTGATTATATGGAGATGTGTGCTTTTTTGTAACCTTGGGTAGTAAGTGCGGTCTATACGAACATTATTCTTATTATTAAATTAAATTAATAGCTCGATTTTAGTAATAAAATAGACTAATTACCATAGCCTTGTTTGGGGAAGTACTTAACTTCAGAAAAATACAGAATTTTCCCTGCGTTAGCCTATAGTAGCGTCTGTAGTCACACTGGTTCTCCTCGTTGTTATCGAAGTCATGCTAGGTTTACACGGGCTTAAGCCAATGCTTAGTCATTTGCACCAATACCTTGCGTGTAAATATGCTGATTCAGCATGTTAGTGCTTAGTATTAGTGAAACTGCCAGTGCAACTGAATAACTTGGCATAATCACATAACATGATATAAACACAAAATAAACTTGGCAAATATCACGTAAACAGACACACGTGTGTTCATTTGCCGTTTCAATTCGTCGCTAACCCTTGCCGCGGCTTTTCACAGTAGTCAGCAAGCGACAAGTGCTTAGTAATTTGTGGTGAGGGTAGTCGCTTGTCGCTTAGTAAATAGAATCGGCTTCTATTCACTTGCACTAACAGTTTCACTAATACTAAGCACTAACATGCTGAATCAGCGTGTTTACACTCAAGGTATTAGTGTAAATGACAAGTACTAAGAATTAGCTACTAAACCCTTGTAAACCTAACATTAAGCATTAAACGTGGTCAACACTTGGATGGGTGACCACCTGAGTCTTTGACTGCTTTAATTGTGCCAGTCTAGAAGATGTGCCAATAAGCAAAGAGGCGGGTTCCACGAAAAGACACCAGCCTTGTGGATAAAACGAAAAGAAATATATTTAAAATAAATATATAAAAAAGTGTAGTTTTGATTAGACAGTTTATCAATCTGTCATTTTGATGATAGACAATTTATCAATCTGACGTTGTATTAATGAACGTGATATAAATGTATTGCATAAAATTTAGGTAATGGGAGCTTATTGCCAAGGTACTTGAAAAACGTAGCTTCCGAAATGCCGAATAAAAGCCGATAGCATTCGCGGATAAATTACAATTCGAGTAATGCATTAGGCACCACCTCGAAGCTGAACCTTCTCCACTCATCCATGCCGCATACCATTATTGACATATGTATATTACAGTACAGCCTCGATTTAATAAACTTAAAGGGGTTATAAAAATCGTTAAATCCAGGCATTTTTTGGCCTTATTGTGGGCCCTATTCTATTTTAAGTATATTTAAACGATTTATGTACCAGTATAATTTAAAGATAAACATGTAACGATGTTTGCCGATGATACTAGTTCAATTGTTACCGGTAAAGAGATGGAAGAATTATTAATGAACGCAAATAGTACTCTATGCAAACTTTATAGTTGGTTTGAGACCAATAACCTTACACTAAATGCATCAATACAATACAATACAATACAATCAACTACTCCAGTAGATAGGCATTCCAATTGGATGCGTCACAAAATTAAATGCTTAAAATTTCATTATTAAAAACATAACTATCATGATAGTCGTCATGGCTGTAATATTATATTCAATATTCCCTAGTTACAAATAATAAAAATATACTAATGTCATTTAATAGTAAGAGAGAATATTATATTAAAATAGAAATGCAAATTCTATGTAGAATAATCAACGTAAAATTATTTTATTGTCAAACCAGCAATATGCTTTCGTATTTTTTAAACATGAATAGATATATAATAAATTATATGAGAATTTGAATGTCATAATAACGTTATGTTTAAAATTCTACAAATATTACTAATTATCAAGATGGAAAATAAACTCGGAAATGTCAAACTCCCTTTTACCATAAATTGGCTTTCTTACCAAATTATTTATAATTATCTTTTTAAATTGGTCTTCACCGAGGGTTTTTATTTGCTAGTTGTCTACGAGCGTACATAATATTTTGGTAGATGTAGGAAGAAAATAGTCATGATTCCTGATTCTACGAACAGCGGCTTACAAGAACTTCTTGGAGAGACTCTATATAAACTGCGTACCTACCGCTCTTTTCTGGAGGAGAAAAATTCTTTTTGAATTTTGTGCCATTACCCAAAACAGAAGGCCATTCGTAATTAGGGAGTGGAAATATGCAAAATTAACTGATTTAACGGCTTCAAAACCGCATAAATTTCTTATCTTTCTAATGGCGAATATGGCACTGCACGTTTTTTTACAGAGATCATTTAAGTGATCAGACCATTGTAATTTTTGATCAATTTCTAAGCCGGGAAATTTAGTGGAAGGGACATTTTCTAGTTTGTCAGACCCAAAGTATACGTCTATTTCATTATAATCAGACGGCCGCAAAGAGAAGCATATTGATTTTGATTTATTTACGTTAAATGACAATTTATTTACTTGGAACCAAATACTAAGCCTGTCTATTGTTTCTTTTATTCTTTGGGCCAAAGTGTCTTTATTTTTATGGCTAAAAAGAAGTGAAGTATCATCGGCGAATAAAATGATTTCATCATCCACGGATTTGTGGCACTCTGGGATGTCATTAATATATACGAGGAAGAGAAAAGGTCCAAGTACTGATCCTTGAGGAACACCTTTGTGGATATTCTGTGGCGCGCTCTTGCTATTTTCGACTTGCGTAATTTGAGTGCGTTCTTGCAAATAAGATTCCGTGAGTTGCAGTTCCTTATTCCTAATGCCTAATAATTGAAAAGTAACTTCATTCATTTTACAAATCACCGGAATCGGAATCGAAGTGTTTCAATAAATAACGTTGCTATTCATCAAACTCCCTTTTGATTTTTAAACGTGCATGTCGACGACACTTTAAAGTGGATCTTCCACTGTGAAAACCTCGAAAGTAGATTAAGTCGAGCATGGTATGCTTTGAGTGTTGAAAGAAGGTCCCTGGATGAAATAGAAACGGTCCCTGGATGGTGGTAAGGGCGCGAGGTAGGTCCGCTGCGTGGCACTTACCAATGCTAAGCGATTCGAGAATCCTTGAATCGTCTGAAGTAAGGATAGGACAGACGACAGCACGTGAGATGTCGTCTGTCCGATCACGA
Organism: Micropterix aruncella; assembly: GCA_944548615.1. NCBI lineage: Eukaryota > Metazoa > Arthropoda > Insecta > Lepidoptera > Micropterigidae > Micropterix > Micropterix aruncella. Next base: position 38,897,586 of record OX155952.1, read on the forward strand.
TAAGTCGCTTATTGTCGAGTGGCGACAATCGTATATCGTATTGTCGCTTCATAATTCCTCCACAGACTAGAGGACGGAGAAATTCGTCCAAATCTCGTGGTAAGGGCGCGAGGTAGGTCCGCTGGGTGGCACTTACCAATGCCTCGCAGTAAGGCGTTGGACACGGGCCGTTAACGTAGGTAGTTTGACTGTGGATTGTGTTGTCCACAAAGTGTTTGCGTTCACTCCATGGGAGACAGATGGCACATTGTTGCTATAAATCCCTGGGGTGCGGGCTCACCCGTAGCAATCGACACCCCTCAATGTCAAGAATTGCAAACAATGATGGAGAAGCTCGTGAATAAAACATCTGAGCCTGATCAATCGCCTGGTAGCAGCGGAGAGCCGCTGCTACCTTTGCAAGACAACGTTCGACAACATTATAAATAATATAAAAACGATTTTACCGCGTGAGGTGTGTAGCACCCCCTGTTTAGGCGATGTTGCAACCGCCGTTGTCCAGGGTAGACTAGCATGTGGGGCAGTCTACCCTGGAGAACAAAACGTCGAATGTTACGAACATCACGCGGTAAATTCGTTTTAATCTTATTTATAATGTCAAACAACCGTGATAGTCTTCGATTTATTGTAATACTAGAGCCCTGTCCACCCTAGAACGGGATTGTCTTAATTGGGTGACTAAATCAAATAAGCATAAGGTTAAGGTTTTGGCATTCGGTTCCAGTTATTTTTGTAAGCAAAATCAATGTTTTATAGTAATTAATTCATAAATAAAATAAATACGTTTTATCTGCGACAACATATTTCAAAGCAAAAAATTGCAGGAGTTGCAAAGGGATACTTTTCGTCACCCGCCGTGATCGCCACGTTTATTTTTTTTTTCAAATCTACTTGGGAACAAGTCAAGTCGGCAGTAAAAAAGTCTTCAAAGAGATTAATAAATCGCTATTTGAGTTGGGGTGTTTTAGACAAAGAACTGATAATCGTAGTTTAATCTGTTTATATCTATGAAAGGTGTCAAATAGAACTATTACTATGGTATTTATGCAGTTTAGCAAACTCTTCTACATTGAAGATGTTTTAATGTCACCCCCTTATATTGGTCATACTGGTTCCGAATCTGTAAAAATATTTACTCTATCTGTAAATAAGCGAGATAAAGGCGTAGACGCGTCAAACAAGTTAGGTTAGTTAAAAAAACGATTCCTAATCACCTATATGGTGGTAGGTTATCTATTTTATTTATTTATTTTCGGTCGGCATATTAGCCACCAAATATTTGACTTTCTTATGTAGATAATATAATTAACTTGTACCTACAGTGTTTATTAGTATTAGTTAATTTTTAATATTATTTGATGCCTAGCATAATTTTAAAACTAAGTAGTCTACTAATATCGTTACAAAATTCCTGTCGAGAGGGCAAGTCTCATCTATTGCGAAAGTTGCATCTTGGATTCATTAGTTATTGAAAAAAATCACGAAAATAGTCCCATTTTTTGACATGTTTTTTCACGAGCATGCATCATTTTTTTGATATCGCGAATTGTTATCGATATTAGAGAACTCACGATATATCGACTATATTCCAGACGCTACTCCCGAAACAAAATGGGCGATTTGTTGACCTATAGTATGAAAACTTTGAATGCCTATATCTTGCTTATTTATTGAGACCGACAAAAGATTATTGCAGATTCGGAATCTGCGTGGTGAATATAGTCCGGTGACGTTTAAAAATCAACAATCCAGGAGAGATTCCTATACTGCAGTTATACCAAAAATACCTTTAAAATACAATCAACAAGTAAATATATTAAAAGGAATAAAAAACGCGACTGCGGATACAAAAAGTGAACTATACTGCGATAATTCCATGTACTCAATCAGACCTTTCATTTTACACGATACACGATATATTTATGTTAATTTATTGACATCTGGACAGTTAAGTTATGGACCCTATAAAACTCGAGATTACATAACGATTCTAACAATACCACATACATATAAAACGGTTCGAGCATTTAGACGTTATGGTGGAATAAAGAAATGGAAAGCATACAGATGAACCCTGAACACATTACACTACTTTTTTCATTTTTGTTGGGCAGTCGTGAAAAAAACCTACATAACACAGCTGAAATCAAATGCGAAACAACGAAAAGTACCGACACTGATTTATCTACCTACCTACATAGGTATGATAGTTTTAAATCAATTTGTGTTAGTATACCTATTTGTTTGCTTCTAGGATTTGTAATTAATTGTCGTAGTTTTTTATATTTTTAATTGATTTCATGACTTTTAGGCAGTATACAAGTATAGGTATCTGATCTTGTATTAAGTGTGGACGACTCGTGCGATCCAGTTAACCTAGGTTTAATGATTTTTCATCTGTAACTATGATTTATGAGAGAATAAAGAATTTGACATTTAATCTAAAAGTATAAAACACTATCATTCGAGACAATGACAAACAAGGTCCTACTTTGATAACATATTATGTTTAATTAAAAATGCTCGGTATATATCTACTAATCCCATATGCTTTGTCATGATAGGTCCCGGATTGGATACGATTTACGCAAACAATGTGTATCACAAAAGACGCTAAACTGTATGTAGGTAGACGTGGATCTCAGTGGGCATAAAGTGGCGCACGATTATAAATTACCAATTAAAAACTAACCTTTTATCCCAAAAATATATTTTTCCAACCGTGGCAGTCTCACCCTGACTAAAAATAGCAACTGTCCGCGAGCAATCGCCCTTCGAGCGAGCAAACTTTCCGCTAAAAGTTTAGTTTCACGATTTTGTCGCGGATGGGTCGGAAACGGCCAAAACAAAGTTCATTACCACGCGAAACGTGCGTAACCAATTATGGAAATGCTCGACACAACCACATCCAGCGCCGGCGAACTGCTGTCGGAAACTAGTTTTTCAAAAAGTTTCGGTATCGGTATGGCAGGCAGCGGGAGCGTTCGCGCGTTCGCTCATTTCGTAGCCCGGGCGGGATCGTGGATGTTTACATCAGCGTTGCCACCCACACCCTTTTATAAGCGCTGCATGTCGTATTTCAGTTGCCATAGGTCAGTACGTTGACTGCCCAGGTAGTTTTCAGGATTCTGGTCTGAAAATCCGATCTTATGAAAGTACAATCTTATCCGATTGTAGTGACTTATGATTTATTTTTAAGCTATTGCATAGCTTTTATCGCGGGCCTAGGCCAGCGCGGCGACCGAATGAAGAAATTTCTTAACGAAAATTAATGATTTTAAACTGATAATTACGTCTAAACGAGTACTGCTTACGATTCGAAAAAAATATATGTTAAACAAGAACATTTTCCTAATATTCTTAGCTTTGAATATTTTAGATTTTGTTTATATTACATAGTGTAATTAATTTGTGAAATTAGGTCTAACCCAACACAAAAACGACTACTACGCAAATACTATCTGGCGTATTATTATGAAACCTGCACCAATTTAAAGATAATTTAATTATCTATCTTTTTATCTACGATTTTTTTCGTATAATCCGTTTTTTTGCTTTATCGAATAAAAATTTCGTGCGCGGCGCTCTATCGGAAGACGTTTAAATTGTTCCGAATCATTTGCTTCCGCAGCCGCAAATGATTCGATACGTTGAAATTATTCAATGATGAATAATTTCAACGTTTTCCGATAAAGCGCAGTTATCTGATATCAGAAAAAATAAAATAAATAAAATAAATAAATAATTATAATTGCATAAGTTGTTAAAAATGCTATGCAATAGCTTTACCGCGGCAGTCCCCGAGTGCCACAAGTATTTTTTATTAAGCTATTGCATAGCTTTTATCGCGGGCCTAGGCCAGCGCGGCGACCGAATGAAGAAATTTCTTAACGAAAATTATTGATTTTAAACTGATAATTACGTCTAAACGAGTACTGCTTACGATTCGAAAAAAATATATGTTAAACAAGAATATTTTCCTAATATTCTTAGCTTCGAATATTTTAGATTTTGTTTATATTACATAGTGTAATTAATTTGTGAAATTAGGTCTAACCGAACACAAAAACGACTACTACGCAAATACTATCTGGCGTATTATTATGAAACCTGCACCATTTTAAAGATAATTTAATTATCTATCTTTTTATCTACGATTTTTTTCGAATAATCTGTTTTTTTTGCTTAATCGAATAAAAAATTCGTGCGCGGCGCTCTATCGGAAGACGTTTAAATTATTCCGAATCATTTGCTACCGTAGCCGAAAATGATTCGGAATAATTTCAACGTTTTCCGATAGAGCGCAGTTATCTGATATCAGAAAAAATAAAATAAATAAAATAAATAAATAATTATAATTTGCATAAGTTGTTAAAAATGCTATGCAATAGCTTTACCGCGGCAGTCCTCGAGTGCCTCACGTATTTTTTTTTTTATTTTTTTTTATAAAGTAATGTACAAAACAAAGACATGGACATACATACTGTTATATAGGTATGCAGAATAGTTAAAAATAAACATTAAAATAGAGAAAAAACATAGCTCTATGCATATAAATATACTAGCATATCCGAAACGAGGCGAAGTCGAACAACCAACTAGACCTATAAGGTCTGTATCTGGCTGTGCTGAGTTAACATTTGGTTGTTGACGCGCGAACTGACGCATTTGATTACAATTTTTGATTGCAATTATGAACCAAGTAACATTTAATCAACAAACATTTTCGATTCCAGGAGTTGGTTGACGTAATTAAACAGGCAAAAACGTCGACTTGCCTAATGACAAATAGTTTTCAAAGAAATGATAATTTCATTTATTTCATTTATACGTTGCAATTTATCATTGTATAGTAACTGTGTCTTTCAGAGTTGCAAAATATATTTTCAGACGAAATTTACCCCACTTGCAGCAATTTCACTGATATAAAAGCACGTACAATTAGCATAAGTATTCACTGTCTCCGTCAACGGTAAGCTATCACTGGTAAGCCATCTCTCCTTAAATTCTCTTTGGGGTAATTAAATGGTCTAAATATTAAACACTGTGTCTATCTTACCACATGCAATCGCCCAGGAAACGACACGAAGTGGGAATGCTGATCATCGATAACTCACGATATCCACCCCCCCCCCCACTTCATCATAGTCCTCAACATTACATAAATTATTAGGGACTATGGCTCATATAACAAAAAGATGAAAAGTTTTCTGTTCCGCCGTAGCACAAAGAAGATTAACTATTCTACCTGGCCTCTATATTACGTCAGATACTCTATATTACTGTCTACTTGTTTTTCTTTTTTTTTCTCCCCCTTTTATATATCTATTCATACATTTTTACTTGTGGAACCTTGTAATTGGCCTTATATACATATTAATTTGTAATAACCGTATACCTAGCTGTAAGATTCCTAAAATTAATAAAATAAAATAAAATAAAATAAAGATATTAAATATGCGGTGTGCCTTAAATACCTGACGTCAGATATATCTGACGTCAGGTATTACATATGCGGTGTGCCGAGTCACCTCCTTGTCGGAGGCGCTAGAGACCCCACTAAATAATCTCTCAGCTGCTTATCACCGCAAGAACTTAGTTGCTCCTCCTTTTCCTCATAACCCTCGCCCCCTTTTCCGCCAAATCAATGTCCATGTATATTTGCATAGCTCCCACTCGCAGGATTTCTGGATCCGCCACTGAGACGCAGTAGGGATACAAACTAGAATGCGCCTTCTTATACATCTTATTTGAACTTGATCTTGATCCAATAGCTACCCCCTTTAATTTTGACCATGATATATTTCAATCGCTGAATGTATGAGTGAGCAATGTTTGTAATGAAGCTGTCGACAGAGAAGGGCCGACGGTTAGCACGGGTAGTTGACTTAGATTCAGCTGAAGAAAAAACCCTTTGCAGTCTTAAAAATGATTGAGCACTTTAACTTAAATATAAGAAATTAGGCGTTAGTAGTAGTAGTAAACGGAGTGGGGGTTTGTTTCCAGCCCTTAGTGTGACCTGGGTTTATAGGATCTTTTGTAATTACACACTTTGTGGTTGGGTCAGTGGTCTGCTAGTAGCCCGGTACTGCTTACCAGTCCATGCAGAACGCTGACCTTCAAGTTGGACAGATCGTTAGTAAATTATGTATATATGTATATTTCCAAGAAATACCCACCATCACACAATAAAGCGCTTACCATTTTATTGCAATTTGCATCAGGCGCAAACCTCTCATTAGTTTTATTTTGTCATAAAATTTAGGTATACCTACATAATATAATTTCTTTAGCAATTAAAACACAAATTTGTTCGTTGTTATTCATACTTACCTTCCTTGTTACAATCTGGTATAGTTTGCAATTTTAGCACGACCTTCTAAAGTCCAGGATGAATTTTTAGTTAATTAACAACATTTGGTGAAAATTTGATTGTCCTAATTTTATGAAAACGTATACAATATTAGGTATTAAAAAGGTCTCAGGTGCAGTATTGCTTTATAAAATAGGTATGTAGCATTCTTTTGAATCGCCAGCGGCGCAAATGAGGGCACTACCCTCCCCCCCTCCTCCCGAAACCCGCCCGCGTGCTGGAGTGACTCGTTTCGACTAAAAGTGTGCCGTCACCAAGAAAAGGTTGAAACCACTGACCTAGATACACGTCTAATACATCATTATAATAATGATAATGGCTTCAATATTGAATTTTTGAGATTACTTTTTCCCAAGTAATTTCGTTTTTAATTTATGACTATGGCAACGCTATTCACGCATTATTGTAGATTCCGTTAAAAAAGGCAATTTATTTTGCCCTCTAGTAGCCATTAACTCAACTAGTAAGTATCAATTACGTTCATCGGTACACCAGCGTTCGAAATACAACCGACAGATGGTACTTAAATATTTTAGCTTGACGTCATCATCTGTTGTATATTATTATTGCCTTCTGTATCTTGAGATTCTCTATCTCGAGAGATTCTCTATCTCGAGATACAGAAGGCAACGATATTATCGAAGGATCACTCCAATTTTGGCAAGAGCCGGTGATTAGGTTGAAAGAACGTCCTCACGACCTTCACACTTGGTTGGTTGGACGCCAAATTTGATAGCTTTCTTGCTAGACTGATACATCTGCTAGGAACAAGGAATTCATGCTCCTTCCAAACTATCCTCTTCAATTTTCCAGTGGAGAAATTTTTCGTCCCGCCATTTTTCTATGGAGTAGCAGGATTCGAAATTTAGCTATTTGCTGATTTTTATAACTTGATTACAGTAGGTAATGTTCCTTAATCTTTAGATCCCTGTGGATAAAAATATTTTCATCTTGGCGATAGCGGGTTTGGGTTTTGTTATTATACTGTGTAGGTACTGCATTTCATCTGCTGACTATGCTATGATATCAACCCAATCCACGTTCAATACGCTCACGAAGTACCTGTACTAGGTTATGTCGTGTTTTTAAGTATATTTTATCCGTATTACTGCTTTGGCCTGGAGCAAAAAGGAATTGATATATTTATTAAAACGCGATCAATTTCGACATTTAAAATCGGCATAGTTTGAGTCGGAATCATGTTTAAATAATATAACTATCGTCAATATTTTCATAATCACACCATAAAACATTTACATAAAAAGATCCGGCGATGACTTGATATCACAATCCCGCCAAATTTGAATCACTGTTTACAATTTCTGCCACCGCGGGCTCTGACACCGTACACTGAGGGTCACGTGACTATTTTTAGAATGATTTTGGTCAGAAATGACAAGGCATGAAATTACGACTCGCAACCCAGAAGCTGTCATTTACATCTGTCAATTGTCAAACTCAAACTTTTCCCGCCATTTACGTTGGCGGGGTGATCCGCTGTGTTAATTTTAGTTGTTACCGTTGTACAGTAATCAAAATGCCTTTAAACCGTCAGCCGATGAGATACGCTCACGCCGAAGGACACACGGATGTTTGTTACTCGGAGGATGGGAGGTGAAATCTTTTCGATCGTTGGTGTACTTTCCAAAAAACTTCGTTCGAATCCGTTTATTGTGTTTGCAGTCGGATTGTTACTTGCGGCAGTGATGGAGATATTCGCGTGTGGACGGGCCTCGACGACGACGACCCCAGCTCGCATTGCGTTGGCGAATGGGCTTTGGCCGTCTGCTACAAGAACTCCAGAGTTCACGTTGCTGCTGATAACCATTCTGTGCAGACGTATACGTATCCGTCATTCGATAAAGATGGTATTGTTACGAGATTCACAGGGCATGTGACGCATTTGTTTTCCTCACCACAGGTGGACGTAAGTATTTTTAGTTCAGTAGAACACCAGTTAACCGAACTCGGAGTAACCGAAACCCGGCTTATCCGAAACGCCTCCGAAAAAATGTGCCAATGTAAAACTTTGAATTCAGTTTTCTCAGAACTCAAAAAATGTTACATATCACCTTTATCTACTCTAAAGACTTTGTTATCTTTCAAAAACCTAATGGTTATAGTATAACGCACATATTATAGTACCTTATGTGTTGCTGTTATTTTAGGTTGCCCTAAGCTTTGTGGAACAATGCCAATGCCTGACTTCGAACAGCATTCAAAAACATATTCGAGAGAATATCATTGATAGATTTTTCGATATCTTGTCATCAAGAGTACCTAGCTTTAGCAGAACAAGCGATAACATTTCTAATGTCTTCTGTCACAACCTATAACTATAACTAGGAACTCCAATTTTGCTAGAAGGTTTATGTGAAGCAGATCTTTCAACACTCAAGTTTGCCTATTAATACACGAGATTCAACATTTTGCCGATTTATACACCAGAATAGTAAAAAATAATTAGTGGGCCAGGACAAAAATAGTTTGAGAAACGCTGATCTAGGCGAATCCTAATGGAAAGGTCTAGGGATTTTTAAAAATCTCCTAGTTATATAAAAAGCAGCTCCGGGACATACAAGTAGAAGCCTAGAATCAATAGTTTTTTTTTAAGTGTCAGATGCCTACTGGCACGGAAGACATTTCACTCTTTTGGGGCGCTCTAAAAATTAGTTCAACAGAGTGCATTACCAGCAACACTTCGCAGCGTCGTTCTTTTGAATCTGTCACATTATTTAATATAAATATTTGCTAATCTTCATTAGTTTTTAAGGTGAAAATAAATAAATAAATAAAAATAAATACAGTACAACCCCAAAATAAATACAGTACGACCCCGGTTAACCAAACTAAAAGGGGGAAGCCATTTCGGATAAGAAGCCATTTTTTTGCCATGATCTAATACTACACGATGAAGTTCTAATACTACAGTAAATAAAATACAAAAGGTGCTGCCATGGATTTCACCGACTGGAGTCAGGCCCATCATAATACTGATATTACACTTGGTAGGGGGGGGGGGGGCGCCAAGTGTAATATCAGTATAGGGGGTGAGCGGTGGATTCCGGACTATAGACCGGTTGTGGTAGGTTTAGGACAGCTGTCTTGGCGCATGCGAGCGTCACCTTACTCACCTTATTCAATCCCCCTTCGAAGCCATAGAATTTGAGCTGCTGAACTCTTTCTGGGAAGGAGTTAATTATTTTCCTGGAGGGACCAAGATCTTTAAAATGGTGAAACAGATATTTGGCTGGCAGGCCACAAGCGCCAACTTCCACCGCGTGAATGTGAACAGAGCCATTCCGAGTGACGGCATTTGCGAGATCATGGTATTTATTTAGATTGTACTCGTGGTCTTTTAAGATATTTGATTCCCATGGAACAGTTAATTCTACAATAAGGGCCATCTTCCGAGGTAGAAAGTAAAGAGTTATATCTGGACAGGGCTGTGCATCCGAGACTTTCAGGGAATTTATACTGCTTAGAGACCGAATCGACCTCCAGAATCCAATCTCAAGCTTTCTCAATTATTGAGAGAGGTTTTGTAGTGGAATGTTTTTTGCCTTTAGAGCCGTCCCGCGCAAACTGTATTGGGGGTGTGGAGGGTACTGTCATACTGTCAGTGGCACGAGCCACTGAGGCTAATTGCATCGCAAATAACGGCAAGGTTTTTGTCTTCGTAATTGTACCATCCTTGATCTAAGGTCAACTTGCAGCCAGCTAAAATATGTCTAGCTGTGCAAGGGGTATTGCTACAAAGGGGACATGAACTATCCTAAGAATAGCTCCAATGAGCGAGGTTACTACGGTCTGGGAGTTTATGCTGAAAGGCATTTAAATACAATTTAAGTATGACTGGTGTCCAGTCATATAGCATTTACCTTCTAGTGCATTGGAGGCGGAATGCAAAATTCTTCAATTGTCGTCCAATCATTCTGGCATTGATGGCTAATAGCATGAGCCATACTCTTACTGTCGTAATCTTCTCGCAAGAGAAACTTCTTCAAGTCCACATTGCTAATGGTTGTACTGCCATACGCCAGAAAAAGTTCCAGCAAGGAACTTTTTGTGGAAGTCTATGTGGTAGATCATTTGACTCACTACGGCCACCTATTAGGTGCTTGGATATTGCCGCATCCTTGGAATTGCACAGAATCGAATTTTTGGCTATTCTGGAGTTAGTGTAGAGCAAAGGGCAGTTTTAAAGATAGCCCAAAATTGTGTTTGAGCCTGAAGAGAGTCGAGGGGTCAGCTGGTTTGGCTAAAGGATAAACAGGATTTCAGACTAGATGTCACCAGCGCATCCAACCGGGATAGTTAGGTTTTGATGAAATCGTAAATAAGGAAGAGCCATGACAAAGGAGATCAAGCCTAAATATCATAGATCTAAGCCTTTCTAGAGCCAGAAATTGGCCTTTCGAGAGCCAGAAACTATTGAAATGCTCTAATAACATGATCGCCAGAGAGGAATTTAAAATAGTCATTTGGGTCAATAAGGGAGATATTAGAGCCCTTATACTTTTATTTATTGTGAATGTATGAATAAATAATAAATTATTAATTCAAGTTGTAATTTTTTAGGTAATAGGCTGCGCATCGGAGGATATGACAGCAAAGATTTGCAATCTCGATGGTGGAACACCTCTGCATTTGCTGAGTCCTCATAATGGCCCCGTGTTGGGTGTTGCCGTTTGCCCAAGGAAAATGTTCGCCGCCACTTCATCCGGGGATGGTCTCGTCCGATTGTGGAGCCTCGAGGATAATTCAGTTGTCAAAGAAATAACCTGTGTGCCCAAAGTCAACACAATGCAATCAGCTAAAGTTTTATGTGAGTAACGATTGCTTTGTAAGGTAAATTTGAACCTCACCTATAAAGTTGCCATTGTGTAAATTTAATACTAAAGATATATGGAAAATATATATGTAATTAATTGGATATTGACCTCCCTATTACCATTGATTATATAGGGTATTAGATTGCTCAATGCCATCGTATGTTTTTGGCAACCTTTCTGTGCCGGTGACATGCAGGTGGCACTGATAGCATTGTCCTGCGAAACTAATAGCAATTTATTTGGTCATCTCTAATAACATTGATATAGATTTTTTTAAATAAAGGACTGATTGTTTATAAAAACCCATTATTTAACCAATGGCAACAATAATAACATTTAATTATTAGTGCCATCTTTTGCATTTTCACAACCTTGCAATGTTTGTTAGGTTGTTTAGGTCAAATCTTACAAGCTAAATTAGAACCACTCCTCTCATCCTATAAAGTTGAAATTCTACATGTTGGATCAGTTCCGATGACAATGCATTTTTATGGTAGGCATGACCTAATTCTTTACCAAGGATTGACTCCTGATAAAGCTACTCTTCCACGGTCAACAGCACAGACACGAAATTTTGTATATGCATTTAATTATGATAGATCGTTTTAAATTTCACCATGACTGCTGCACCCAGGGTTAGCTTCCAACAAGGGGACTCCTTAACGGTCAACAGCACAGACACGAAATTTTGTATAGCATTCAATTATGATAGCCCGGTTTAAGTTCCTCCATGACATGGTTACTGCACCTCGGGTTGGCTCTACGAGAGGACTCCTCAACGGTCAACAGCACATACACAAAATTTTGTATACGCATTTAATTATAGTAGCCCGTTCTTTCTTTTTGTTCAGAGTATTTTAATAAAAGTTTATTTTTAAAAATGCTTTTAAATATTAATTTTATTATATAGTCTGATTATATATCAGAAATAATACGAAGAGATTAGAATGTCATCTATAATAAATAAATACAAACGGAGCTGCCATGGAATTCACCGACCGGAGTCGGGCCCATCATAATACTATATTTTACACTTCTGGGGGGTGAGCAGTGGATTCCGGACTTACGAACCGGCTGTGGTAGGTTTAGGACAGCTGTCTTGCCACATGTGAGCGTTCACCTTGCCACCCATTCACTCCCCCTTCGAAGCCATAGAATTTGAGATGCGCAAATCGCAGTTTTAGATAATTTTTCTAAGAAAGAGTTGATTATTTTTCTGGAAAGGCCAAGATCTTTAAAGAGGTGAAATAGAGATTTAGCTGGCAGGCCACGAGCGCCAACTTCCACCGCGTGAAGGTGAACAGTGAAGCCGTTCCGGGTTACGGCATTTGCAAGATCATGGTATTTATTTAATTTGTACTCGTGGTCTTTTGGGATATTTGATTCCCATGGAACAGTTAATTCTACAATAAGAGCCACCTTCCGAGATAGAGAGTAAAGAGTTATATCTGGACGGAGGGCTGTGCATCCGAGACTTTCAGGGAATTTATACTGCTTAGAGACCGAATCAACCTCCAGAATCCAATCTGTAGCTTTCTCGATTATTGAGAAAGGTTTTGTAGTTAAATGTTTTTTGCCTTTAGAGCCATCCCGCACAAACTGTATTGGGGGTTTGGAGGATACTGTCAAACCCTTGTTGGCACGAGCCACTGAGAGACTAATTACCTCGCGAATAACAGCGAGAACTTTGTCATGGCGGTAAGTGTACCGTCCTTGATCTAAGGCCACCTTGCAGCCAGCTAGAATGTGTCTAGCTGTGCAAGGGGTATTGCTACAGAGGGGACAAGAACTATCCTCGGCAAAGCTCCAACGAGCGAGGTTACTGGGGTCTGGAAGTGTATGCTGAAAGGCATTCAAATAAAATTTCAGCATCTCTGGCGTCCAGTCATAGAGCATTACCTTCCAGTGCATTGGAGGCGGAATGCAAAAACTATATGAACATTAAAACGCGTAATTATTACGTATTGAAATCTGTATACCAAATTAAAAATTGACATCTTTATGTAAATAATATTAAAATAATTTTATTTTTATTTTTTTATTTTTATTTTATTTCTGGAAACATACAGCGCATACAATTGACATACGTGTGCAAACATAATGTAGAAAAAAAGAAAAACATTACGCCGATAATCGTTTCCTACGAAAGTATTTCCGCATATTTACACATTTGAATTTCGGCATATTACACTTAAAAAATAATTGTAAAATAAACTAAGTTCATAGTAAATATAAAATTAATATAGTAAACCGATGGGAGAGGTAGGGAATTGGAAGTGATTAGGAAAAAGGAGTTAGACGATGGTATGTGTATATGTATATAGATATAAATAAAGATAGGTCGTATAGTGGACATACCATTGGCTATGATTATAAAAAATAATAAGAGCTATGATTTAAAAATTCGTTTATAAATATTTTATTTTGAGATAGGATACCTTAACCCTTCGGGCCTCGGCCCCTCAGCCGATTGACAAGTTGATGTCCCAAAAAATTTTAGTAAAAATTAGTAAAAAAATATAATTATGACACTGTCTCACCAAAACATTACTGCCAAACCACTGTACCCATAATTAAAATAAAACATTAACATAATAAAAGATAATAATTTAAAACAAATTAAATTAAAATAAAATTAAAAAGGTGCCGTCACGCTGAATCGTGTTGTGGCCGATATCGGCCAATCGGGGCTCTAGGGGTTAATAGTGTGTTTAGGACGCCATCTCTTGGGCTACTGAACATAAGAGAAGATTAATCAATGTTTGGAAATATGAATACCATCTTCACATTACGTTTCATAGTCGAATTTTAGCTGTCAAAAAGTAGTATGGCATTGAGCAATCTAGTACCATATATAATCAAGTACTCTATATAGTACCCTATGCATTTTATTTTAAGTAACGGATATAATTAATGCCTCTGCTGTAATACTCTTGTCCACATGAATCAATAAAATTTTAAAGGCTTGTTTATTGCTTTTTGGAGTTGATATTTTACCCACATTTTATTTTAATATTGAACACACAAAGTCGTCTTTAATACCAGAAGGTCGTCCAGAGCTAGGCTGATCTTCCAAGTGGATATTGCCATTTCGGAATCTGCCAAACCGCAAGCCCGCGTAGACTTCCACAAAAGGTTCCTTACTGGAATCAGCCAGAATGGCACTGGTCTGGGGTATGGCAGTACAACCACGAGCGACGTGGACTTGAAGAAGTCTCTTTTCCGGGGAGATTACGACAGCAAGAGTATGGCTCATGCTATTGGCCTTCAATGCCAGAATGATTGGACAACAATTGGTGACTTTTGCATTCCGCCTCCAATGCACTGGAAGGTAATGCTCTATGACTGGACGCCAGAGATGCTGAAATTTTATTTGAATGCCTTTCAGCATACACTTCCAGACCCCAGTAACCTCGCTCGTTGGAGCTTTGCCGAGGATAGTTCTTGTCCCCTCTGTAGCAATACCCCTTGCACAGCTAGGCACATTCTAGCTGGCTGCAAGGTGGCCTTAGATCAAGGACGGTACACTTACCGCCATGACAAAGTTCTCGCTGTTATTCGCGAGGTAATTAGTCTCTCAGTGGCTCGTGCCAACAAGGGTTTGACAGTATCCTCCAAACCCCCAATACAGTTTGTGCGGGATGGCTCTAAAGGCAAAAAACATTTAACTACAAAACCTTTCTCAATAATCGAGAAAGCTACAGATTGGATTCTGGAGGTTGATTCGGTCTCTAAGCAGTATAAATTCCCTGAAAGTCTCGGATGCACAGCCCTCCGTCCAGATATAACTCTTTACTCTCTATCTCGGAAGGTGGCTCTTATCGTAGAATTAACTGTTCCATGGGAATCAAATATCCCAAAAGACCACGAGTACAAATTAAATAAATACCATGATCTTGCAAATGCCGTAACCCGGAACGGCTTCACTGTTCACCTTCACGCGGTGGAAGTTGGCGCTCGTGGCCTGCCAGCTAAATCTCTATTTCACCTCTTTAAAGATCTTGGCCTTTCCAGAAAAATAATCAACTCTTTCTTAGAAAAATTATCTAAAACTGCGATTTGCGCATCTCAAATTCTATGGCTTCGAAGGGGGAGTGAATGGGTGGCAAGGTGAACGCTCACATGTGGCAAGACAGCTGTCCTAAACCTACCACAGCCGGTTCGTAAGTCCGGAATCCACTGCTCACCCCCCAGAAGTGTAAAAAAAATAGTATTATGATGGGCCCGACTCCGGTCGGTGAATTCCATGGCAGCTCCGTTTGTATTTATATGTATGGTCCAAATAAACCTCTGAATGTTTTTCCGCAGTTCCAACACTCACGCCTTTCCAAAATTCGTATAGCAAAACATGCCGCAAATGACCCTTATCGGTCCCCATTTTTAATAATTTCCCAAATGCACGCAAATCAATTTATTTGAACTATGTCCGACGAGATGATTACACAACACTCATTTTTTCAGTGCATGCAACGTAACGAATCATAAACACCGAATATTTGCCATAGAGTAAGTTGGCGAAATCTATGAAAATCGGCCACGAATTTATGCACAAATTATGATACAGTTTGATACGACCTTTTTTTTTAGGCAGAACAAGCTTTGAACCAAAAAGTGGAAAATACTTTGCATATCCTAACAATCGAGAGATCGTCATTTTGGAAACAAATGACTGGCAGCAGAAATTCTGTTTGACACATTCTCAGGTTGGTTCTTATTCTCAAGTTATACTAGTTAATTTATTACTGCACTGTGTTAATTTTTTTTAAATTCAATAACAAATCGTTTAATATTGTGGAGCTTAAGCCCTCTTGTCCACACACATTTTTTCGCAGTGAAAATTCTCGTCAATTCGCCATGTCGTCAGTGGGCATGAATCACTATGGAAGCTTGTCCATGGACACTGCTGAAACACGGCTCGGTGTCGCTGCCTTATGCATCGTATTTCCCCTCGGCGAGATGTGTTTATTTGTATCAGTGTTGTATGGCAATGTATGAGAGCTTGTCCATGCAGCAAACTTTTATACGGCGGAGTCACCTTGAGTCACCTTGAAGTTGTTTACAAAATGTATGTACCTAACGGGCCATACGGCGAATAAACCGTGCAGTGGACAAGAGCTAACAAGGCTAACTCACCATACTTTGAAAAAAAAGTGCCATGTACAAGAAGCCTAATGATCCCGAGCAGCTTGTGGTGCATGACCACCTTGTTTTTTGGCCAGTCCAACTTATGCTTCAGCTCCCTTCCGGGAGCCTCCTAGAAGAGGTGAATTGAATGAAAGAATTCCCTAGAGCGAGTCCTGGGAAGTGCACTCTGCAAACCGGAGTTGTATCTGGCGGATTATCGTGGGAGCTCGGAAATATAGTTTTCCTAAGATGTTGATCTAAAAGGTGATTGTTGGAAAAATTGGCATGCCAAATTTGACTGTGGTACGTTTGATTTTCATGGGTCATAGATAAATTTGGCATGCAAAGCTTTTCAAGAATAGGCCCCCTGGTGTCATCAACCTTTAAAATTCCTGTTGACCACTCGTTCCTGGTGACAGCCAGCAAAGTATGCTACGGTCTGTAATAGCTCATACTAAGTAGAGGCTTGTGAAAATGACCTCGAGCTGGCACCGGGGAAGGAGAAGTATTTTCAAAACTAGTAAGGATAACCACTCGCTTGTCAGTGCTCTCTCTCTCTGCTGGGCAGTAGCGGAACTATCCAACTTACAAAACGTAGTTGTTTATCAGTCGTGACAACGTTTTCTGGATTCAAATGTGTATGGTTAAAAATAAATATTTTATTGATATATTAGTAGTACAGTACAACCTTTATATAACGAACCTCAATGAACTCGATTGCATTTCTTCGTGAAATAATATCGGAAAAAAGTTCACGCGAATGAGGTGAGTTAGAGCGGAATGTAAAATGAACGATCATATCTTTTCCCGCACAAAAACTACCTGCCGAACCGAAAATCATCTGAATTAGTTTGAAAACATTTTGTCCGGTCTTAGATTATGCCGCATTAATAAAAATAAAAAAACAAAAAATCGGGTCCATCATATATAATTATTACACTTCTGGGAGGTGAAGGGTGGATTCCGGACTAACGACCGGCGGTGGTAGGTTTCGATTGGTAGTTTTATGCCGGAAAAGTGACCTGTTCATTTTATATTCCGATTTAACGTATTGGCCTGTCTCACTTGCATGAATTAATTACGATTTTAGTTCTCTAAGAAACGTAATCAGGCCCAATATAACGGGAGTCCTCAATGTCACAGATTTTTTATATATTCTTAAACTTACAATAAGATCCAATGCTAAATTTACCTCTATATTACAAAAATAAAGTGTTAATAACCTTGATTTTTGACCCTCTTGGAAAATTAAACATCTCTATGTATCGAAAACCTCAGTATAAACCTCGGTATAGTGAATGTCAAACAGTGCATTAGAACTATTAATCGTGACTTGACACGAGTCCATAAGAATTGGCGCGAGTGATGTGATGCGCCAAAGTCAGGTCATTGACATTGAAGTAAAATATTGTCATAGTAGTAAAGTCAATCACAACTGGATATGATGAACATCAACAAAGGTATACTGACCGCCATTGTTGATTTTTTCTGTTAAAAATATGATTAGGCTAGCAGGCTACTGTATTACTAACCTAATGGTTTACCGTATTACTCACTCATTTTGTTTCTTTTCATGCTACAATTTAATCAAATACAGTATGTATGTAGGTTCATACAATATTACAAAATAAACTTCTGTATTTTATATTTGTGCGTTATTTTGTAGGCCTATAAGACTCGATTTAGCGAACCTTGATGTTACAAATGCCTTGATATAAAGATTTTTTTTAATATCCCCTTCAAATTCGTTATTTCAAGGTTGTGCTGTACTACAAAACCTTTCTCAATAATCGAGAAAGCTACAGATTGGATTCTGGAGGTTGATTCGGTCTCTAAGCAGTATAAATTCCCTGAAAGTGTCGGATGCACAGCCCTCCGTCCAGATATAACTCTTTACTCTCTATCTCGGAAGGTGGCTCTTATCGTAGAATTAACTGTTCCATGGGAATCAAATATCCCAAAAGACCACGAGTACAAATTAAATAAATACCATGATCTTGCAAATGCCGTAACCCGGAACGGCTTCACTGTTCACCTTCACGCGGTGGAAGTTGGCGCTCGTGGCCTGCCAGCTAAATCTCTATTTCACGTCTTTAAAGATCTTGGCCTTTCCAGAAAAATAATCAACTCTTTCTTAGAAAAATTATCTAAAACTGCGATTTGCGCATCTCAAATTCTATGGCTTCGAAGGGGGAGTGAATGGGTGGTAAGGTGAACGCTCACATGTGGCAAGACAGCTGTCCTAAACCTACCACAGCCGGTTCGTAAGTCCGGAATCGACTGCTCACCCCCCAGAAGTGTAAAAAAAAATAGTATTATGATGGGCCCGACTCCGGTCGGTGAATTTAATGGCAGCTCCGTTTGTATTTATTATTATTATTGTTTTTATAATGCCACCCTTGATTTTTTGGTATTTTGTTTTTTTTTGTAATATTTTATTTATGTAATATTTTTGAAGACATCAATATACAAGTAATTAGAGCTGCAATTGCTGCTACTCAGCCGATTTGCATTATCTAAAAAATGGTTGCGATAGATGTTATAATAGGTGTTTGTTGTTTTATATAAAGCAGTACGTTCTCGTAGAGATGCCCTTGTGAAACGATTATGAATCTTTTTAGCGTTAAATAAAAGAAAAGAAAAATGTAATTGGTGATGAGTCTTGCACAATGCATTTTTACTTCATTTAAGTTCACTTATGTTGTTAGTGTGGGCATTACCGGAAACCTTTTTAAAGCATATTTGATGTATAACAGCGGCAATAACATCTATTATATCACGGATCAGCTGTAATAGTTCCCATTATAACACCAGCGCTATATTAGTTTTGTCAGGAGCCACATTAGTTCACCTTTGCTTTTTAACAGTACTATGAAAACCTGCGATATAACATACTTGCTCTATAATCTCTGTTGTGAGTACTAATTTATAGGTGTTTTATGCATTATACAAATTGGTCAAGTAAACAGTTCGTGATAGGTTAATGTCACAATTTTGTTATATAATCTTATACAACTAAAATGAGTTTCGAATCACATATATATGACCAGCGGTGATAGGGGTTACCTCTACGTATATTAACCCGTTGAGTATGATACGACCAAATCTGGTTCTGAAACAATTATCCGTTGAGTATGATACGACCAGATCTGGTTCCGCGTTTTTTTCACTTCTTTGACGTTCTCATATTTATTCATAATTATCTAATTGTTTTACAAAATGATATTTCAATATTCTATATTCGAAATTTCAATGCAATCATTGTGCAGTTGTTCTTTTTATGATTGGTGTAGTAGTTTCGTAGTTATAGTACTTTAAGGTCGATGTCGCCGAAAATCCTGCAAAAGAGACAGATGCATCCATGAATTTACCCATTTACTCCAAGGGCTAGAGTTTCAACCACACTTTTGTGTTAAAAGATTTTCTTTTATGACAACTTTGCTAGTTCGGTAGATCAGTACTCATGTTGAAAAGACGACAATGATTGTTATAACATCCTCAAATATTGAGTTCACTCGTAGCATCGCCAATCTCAAGTTTAATATTGTTTTCAGATAAAGTGTGCAATTTCACAATGTTTGTTCTCCCCTTGTGGGAATTACATTGTGGGGAGTACGGTCGCTGGACAACTGGCTGTCTGGAACATGATCACTGGTTCCCCTGTCGGTTTAACAGAGCATCCAACATCGCATAACGTCTGCGCTATTGCGTGGAACCCAACAGGTAACACTTCACATTTCCTCTACCATCGAATACAGTAGAACACCGATTATTCGAACACCTATTATCCAAACTCCTATTATCCGAACACCTAATATCCAAACTCCTATAATCTGAATACCTATTATTCAAACACCAAATATCTGAACTCCTATTATCCGAAAACCTATTATACGAAAACCTATTATCCAAACACCTATTATCCGAACTCCTATTATCTGAACATCTATTATCCGAACACCTATATCCGAACTTCTTTAGTTGTTTTTTTATTATCCTGCGCCACCCTCAAAGTTCACGAAACCCTAAAAAAAGTAGCCTATGCTAAATATAAAACTGTCTCCTTGCCCAGTGTTCCACCTATCTCTATTCCATAGACAATGGGTATTTTTATATGTAAAGTGTACCCAGCAACTAATTACTTATATTAATTAATTATATTGTAGTTGTGTATAAAAGTATTAAAATAAAATATCCATTCATTAATCCATGGCGTATTAGAGTTATACACATCTGAAGTTTTGTATATTTGGGTGTTTTTGTAACTTTTATTAGGTAATGAATCTTATTAAAACAGGGTTGTTATGTAGATCTACCAATATTGAAATCCTTTTAAGCTCATTCTCATCCCCACATTTTCATGTTCAACCATAGATTTCATAAAAAAAACTATATTTTTTATATGTATATATTTATTGTTGAAACATACATTTCGTCGTCAACAATTAATTCGTCTAAGACGTCAGCAGATCCTTCTAATTCTAGGTACCTGCCGTATCCGAGGTAGGTACTATATTATGCTCATAATGGGCCCGATTGCGTTTCTTTGTGAACTAAAACTAAAATTAGTCCCAGCGAACGAGACAGAGCGATACGTTAGAGCGGAATATGAAACGAACGATCGTCGATAAATACTACCTATTGAACTTATACTCGTCCGAATAAATTCGAGCATATTTCGTGCGGTGTAAGATTTGACAGCTTAGCCACCCAGTAATAAAATGTCACATATTTTGGTATGTCTCAAAGTGTTACACTCTGGGTACAAAACCGCCCATTGTCCTTTGATCAATTTACTTTTTTAAATGTCTAAATAATGAACCTTATTACATAACTCTCTAACAATATAAAAAAATGATTCTATCATTGAAATAAATGATTTTATTCAAAAAAATATATCCGGTCGATTCCGATCGATCCAAAAATATAGATACTCAGAAAACCTGTGTCCCCCAATTAGTCCAGATGATCAGTGTTCTACTGTAATACTACACTCTTTACGCTGTACATCGCTGACTTAGCTCAAAATTTCTCTACCGGCAGCCGTCATAAGTTCCTCTATACTCACATGAGGCGGTGCGATTGATCTCGAGGCATTGAGGCACGGACTGCTTCTAAGTCCTTAGTAAATAAGTCATGAATAGCATTGAGAATGCAGGGCTCGCATGACACTTCATATCCCCCGGATATTTTGATGTTGCCATTCCCCAGGTAAATGTGGCATCCAATATGGGCGTATACTATGACTAATACCGCCTTTCCGAAAACCACACGTCCAGTATGGCTTTGCTCGAATCAATTCAACTGACCGCATTCGCAAGTGGATTAGCGAGGATATCTGAATTCTGTTTGTGAATACACTGGTTTTGCCCATCCTCGACTATGGATACCGTGTCTATGGGCCAAGCATTCTTAAAATGGACACCACAAACTTATCCCGAGGTTACAGAATGCATGCGCGAGATTTTGCATCGCAATTCCACCAAGACATTATGTACCAAATCGCACTCATTCCGAAAAACAGGACGTTATCTGGGTTGTTATGCTTATTTGGCTGTGTCCTGGAATAAGGTCGTCAAATCCCTAAAAGAAAGGTCCAGGTCCAATTTTAATCTCCTATATAAAAGCCCTTGAATCTTAAAATATTGAATACAAACACCTTGAATCCTAAAATAATTAGGGAGTTTTTTTAGAGTAGATACCTGTAACTAACATGCACAATGGGCTCGATTGCGTTTCTTCTTGAACAAATATCAGAAAATTGTTCATGCTAACGAGACAGAGCAGTGCGTTAGAGCGGTATGTAAAATCAACAATCGTATCTTTTCCTGCACGAAAACTACCTGCCGAACATAAAACCATCTGAACTAGTTTGAAAACATTTCGTTCGGTCTTATATTATGCGGCGTTATATTCGATTGGTTGTTTTATGCTGGAAATGTGACAGTCATTCATCTCATATTCCGCTCTAATGTATTGGCCTGTCTTGCTCGCGTCTGCTCTGAAAATCAACCTGACTGAGAGCATCGTTCTTTTGCATCCGTCTCATTACTTTATTGTGCAACATATTTAACATAAGTAATATTTGCCAATCTGCATTAGTTTTTAGGTAAACATTGATAAATAAATTAATCATGCATTTTTTACTGAAAAAAACAAAATTATAGGTAATGGTGAGCTGGCTTTTTGCGACGTAAGCGGTCAACTCGGTACAATGGAGAACTGCTTCAGTGGCGATGAAGAGCTCAATAGAATATCGATTGCCGACGCGAACGGCGAGGAAAGCGACCAACCGACGACCAACGATGATACTCTAATCGAACGCGTGATCGACCAGTTTGAAAGCGACGATGATGATAATGTTATTTCTCTTGAGAAACTAAAGAACGAGACTCTTGGTAGAAATGGTGAGAATCAATGATAATGTACTAAAATACGAGATCATTTCAAAGTGCACGTAGTCCCACTTAGTTAACCAGACAAATAATTTCTCTTCAAAAAATACTAACTGAATTAGGTATTCCAAAGCCGATAATATGATGGAATCCTGAATTATACTCATTTTGATCAAAGTTCCTCTACATTCATTAGTGGAAGGTTTTGTGTAGTTTCGAAGTGTGCGAAGGGAAAGAGTGTAGTTTTTTTTATAACACGGTAGATGACTCTGTCTGGCAATTTTTGCAACCGTCCCATCAGGGGCGCCGACTACGTGTGTGCTCGGGGGCTTCAGCACCCACGAGCGGCAAATAGTGGGTGCGGAGCACCCATGACCACATGACCACAAAGCTTTATTAATGTTGATTATACATTTCGTGTTGCAGTACACATCAAGTTGTGTGTAGTTGCAGTACACATCAAGATACTAATAATTATATTTTCTGCTAATAAAAATTATGTAAATATATCCATGATAAAATAATTATCCATTCATTTTTATATTTTAGTATAAATGGGTACAACGATGCAAAGGTGCTGCAGACATAATACACTTTAAAAAAGCTATAAACAGATTAACTTTATTTATTATAAAATTTATCATTTTTACTTATTTTTTATTCTTCTCTTCCATTTCTCTTCTTTATAAAATAAATAACATCTTTCTATCCTACTGCCTGTCTGTTCGCCTATAACTCGAGTTCTACAATAAATAAATACAAACGGAGCTGCCATGGAATTCACCGACCGGAGTCGGGCCCATCATAATACTATTTTTTACACTTCTGGGGGGTGAGCAGTGGATTCCGGACTTACGAACCGGCTGTGGTAGGTTTAGGACAGCTGTCTTGCCACATGTGAGCGTTCACCTTGCCACCCATTCACTCCCCCTTCGAAGCCATAGAATTTGAGATGCGCAAATCGCAGTTTTAGATAATTTTTCTAAGAAAGAGTTGATTATTTTTCTGGAAAGGCCAAGATCTTTAAAGAGGTGAAATAGAGATTTAGCTGGCAGGCCACGAGCGCCAACTTCCACCGCGTGAAGGTGAACAGTGAAGCCGTTCCGGGTTACGGCATTTGCAAGATCATGGTATTTATTTAATTTGTACTCGTGGTCTTTTGGGATATTTGATTCCCATGGAACAGTTAATTCTACAATAAGAGCCACCTTCCGAGATAGAGAGTAAAGAGTTATATCTGGACGGAGGGCTGTGCATCCGAGACTTTCAGGGAATTTATACTGCTTAGAGACCGAATCAACCTCCAGAGTCCAATCTGTAGCTTTCTCGATTATTGAGAAAGGTTTTGTAGTTAAATGTTTTTTGCCTTTAGAGCCATCCCGCACAAACTGTATTGGGGGTTTGGAGGATACTGTCAAACCCTTGTTGGCACGAGCCACTGAGAGACTAATTACCTCGCGAATAACAGCGAGAACTTTGTCATGGCGGTAAGTGTACCGTCCTTGATCTAAGGCCACCTTGCAGCCAGCTAGAATGTGTCTAGCTGTGCAAGGGGTATTGCTACAGAGGGGACAAGAACTATCCTCGGCAAAGCTCCAACGAGCGAGGTTACTGGGGTCTGGAAGTGTATGACAAATTTACGAAGAATTGACGGATTATGTAGGTAGAATATTTATTTGTCGATCAGTGTGCATTTCTTCTCTCGCACTTTGCCAGTTTTTTTAAAGGAGCCACCTGAGTCGACTGCATGAGCACCCACGAGGTTTTCAAGAAGTCGGCGCCGCTGCGTCCCATGATGCTCAAGAGCACTATTCGGGTTAAATGTTTTAAAAAAAAAATATTTTTAAATTTTATTCTGTAAATTTTAATGTTTCTATATAATTATTACATTTTTTTAAACCAAAATGGATAAAACAATAAATAAATAATTAATTAGAAATAATAACATGAAAATATTATTATTGTGTTATTATTATTAAAAACTAAATGATATTGAAGCTAAGTGTTAAAAAACTAATATAAAGTGGTATGGATATAAAAGACAGGGATAAGGATGGTAACTGTAAGCATTAAAAAACATAATTTTCTTCTTTTAAATAAACAAATATATTATATTTTAGCTTTTATCTTTTATATTTTTTTAGTTTTATAAATGGTTAGTTTCTACATAGTGACATATTATTGTTTTATTTTTATTTCCATTGTATTTTCTCTGATTTGATTATCATTTTATTTGTTTTTGAACAATTTGAGTTACGGTTTTATTATATGTATAGATTATTAAAAAAAATAGTTATTTTCATTTCCAGGCGGAAAAAGTGAAAGCGATTTGATTATAATTTTATTTGTTTTTGAACGATTTGAGTTACGGTTTTATTATATGTATAGATTATTAAAAAAAATAGTTATTTTCATTTCCAGGCGGAAAAAGTGAAAGCGATTTGATTATAATTTTATTTGTTTTTGAACGATTTGAGTTACGGTTTTATTATATGTATAGATTATTGAAAAAAATAGTTATTTTCATTTCCAGGCGGAAAAAGTGAAAGCGGAGCTCCGTCAGTTGGTAGCGTAGAGGCAGTTCAAGCTCTGCCCGCTACAGTGCCACCGCAGCCACCTTTTCAGCCGTCTTCTACGCCCCTACGGTTAGAAGATAGGTATGTTCCTAGCTTTGCTATGTTACTATTATGTATTAGGGATAAGACACAAGTCTTTACAAAATATTCCTGATAGAAGAAAAAAACCACAAAAGTAAATACAACTTATGACTCAAAAATCACATTCTCTGTCTAAATTTGTGTGTAATTACAGATACATGTGCTGGAATGAAGTCGGAATGGTTCGTTGCTACACTTCCCCTAATGGCGAATCGACCATAGATGTGGAATTTCACGATGTGAGCTTGCATCATCGCATTCATCTCGATAACTACCTCAACCATACCATGGCTAGTCTTTCAAAATCTGTTTTAGTTCTCGGCTGCGAAACTCCTAGGTAACTTTTATAACCATGTAATTACGACTATTGATTATGTAGGATGTTAGATTTCTCACTGCCATAGTACCTTTTGGAAAACCTACGTCGGCGACATGTAGGTGGCGCTGATAGAATCGTCTGGCGAAATTAATAGCAATTTATTTTGCCATCTATAATAACATTGATAATGAATGTATTTTTTTTATAAAGGACTGATTGATTATAAAAACCCAATAATGTAACCACTGATAACAATACTAACGTTCAGTTAAGAGTGCCATCTATCGCATTTTTACATCGGCTGATTACATCACAGAATAATACGGATAGAACCCTAACAAAGCGGGTGACTTATCTCGAAGAAAAACTTGATGCAATGGAAAACAAAGGTTCCGAAATGGAAATCGAAATAAGGGGTCTACCGGAGTCTCGTCAGGAAGATCTTCAACAGTCACTGATTGACATAAGCAGTACTATAAATAGCTCAACCGACATGAAGGATGTAATCACAATCCAACGGAAACCTCACTCTGGTGCTCAGGCGGGTGGCCCAAAACCAGTTATTGTGAAATTTTCCAGACAACAGCATCGCGACAATTTTATCTTAGCTTTAAAACAATTCAATAAAAAATGTAAAAGTAACTCAGAGAAGTTGAATACATCCCATTTAAATATTGCCGGTGTACCAAAGCCCATTTACATATCCGAACACCTATCTCAGCGTACGAAATACCTATTCATGGCCGCAAGAAAATTTTCTAAAGATAATAAGTTTTCATTCTGTTGGTGCAAAGGTGGCGGCATTTATCTAAAAAAAGAAGAAGGAGCTAAAATATTTCGTATCCGAAGTGAAGAAATGCTCGCCCATATCATCTAATTATTGGCTTTCGTTTCTCTTAAAACTATATACGGAAAAACTCTATTTTATGTTAAATGTTAAACTTTATTATACAGCTATTACTTTAAAGAAGACATTATTCTATCGAATTATTCTTATATTTTTCACTGTATTATTATGTTGTCAAAATGTTGTTATATATATACTTATAAGTGTGTATTTTGTCACGTATTTGGTGAGTATTTATTATAAATATATACGACTTATACTCACAATTTTTATATCTCACAAATTCAGCCTTTACAAGTATTCTACTATACACGTATTTTCAAGTACACCAACGCAATTTGCCATTATTTTACCTTCCTTGCTAGATAACTATGTTTTACTAGATGCTCATACCAGGCACAAATATTTATCAAAATGAATGATCTGGCCTATTCGTTAGATGAACTTCAGCAAATTACTTGCGAGGTATTCGACTGCTTGGAGATGTGCAAAAAATTTATTAAAAATATCAAAGGCATTAATATCCTCACTATGAATATTCGGAGTATAAATAAAAACTTTTCCGATTTTCTACTGCTTTTGCATAGTTTCGACTACCTTTTCGACGTTTTAATATTGACCGAATGCTGGATTAATGATATGTACACTCCAAAAATCATAAACGGGTTCACTTCTTATTTTTCTAATGGCATTAGGTTACAGAATGATGGCGTAATTATCTATGTAAAATCTAAACTGCAGGGGGTAGTAACGGAAAAAATGGTTGACGAATCCAACTGCCTTCATCTGCTGCTAGATGGACGCATTAACATATTCGCAATATATAGATCTCCGAGTTATCCTAATTTAACACGTTTTTTGCTATCATTAGATAGGCTATTAGAATTGTATACTAGTGAGTCTAATCTCATCGTAACCGGAGACTTAAATATAAATATCATAAATGATAAACACCGGCAAGCAGATGACTATCTGGACATGATGGCTCACCATGGTCTTTACTCCGCTATTGATAAGCCAACCAGAATTGATGGGTGCCATATTAGCTGTATTGACCATTTCATGGTAAAGTCGAAACTTCAGGTGAAATCTTTTATTTATGAAGCATGTATTACTGACCACTTTGCCATTGGTATATGTATATCTAAAAACATGAATAAAACTTTAAAGAAAAATATTATCAAAAAAATAACTAATAAAGAACTCTTTTTAGAAACAATTAAAGCTATGGATTGGAATCCAGTTCTTCAAAATTGCAATACTAACTTAGCAGCTGAACTTTTCCTGAATAACATTACCCTTGCCATTAAACTTGCGTCTACAGAAAAAAATACAAAAATTAGTCGATCGAAAATTAAAATCAAACCCTGGATAACGGATAGACTATTGTCATGTCTTAGGAAACGTGATAAAATTCATAAAATGATAAGATGCAATCCTAATGACATACAACTCCTAACTTATTATAAAAAATACCGTCATATATGTAAAAGGCTCATTGAAAAGACAAAGGAAAATTACTACAAAGAAAAGCTTAAGGAAGTAAATGGAGATCCAAAAAAAACATGGAACATTATCAAGGACATAGCTTATGGTAAAAGTGAACAGAGACCAATACACTCAATTAAAATTAACAACGAAGTAAAAACGATTGATCAACATCCTAAAGAAACCTTAAATTACATCAATAAATATTTTGTCACTATTGGAGAAAACCTAGCAGGCCATATTCTTAAGAATCTGAATAGTACTGAGACCGCGTTGGCGGACGCCATCGATATTACGCAGAAAAAACCGTCTTTATTTAAATTCACTCCAACTAATATTGACGAGGTCAGTAAAACAATTAGAAGCTTAAAATCTAACTGTGCTCCTGGTTATGATGGAATCGATGGAGATTTGCTTAAGATTGCTATTGACTACGTCTCAGAGCCCATAGCTCACATAATAAACCAAAGCTTTATTACGGGTGTCTTTCCGAATTGCCTTAAATCAGCCAAGGTACGGCCTATACATAAATCAGGGAGCACTGACAGTATTACCAACTATAGACCAATCTCCTTGCTAAGTATCACCTCGAAAATTATAGAAAAAATTGCTAAATCTCGGCTTGTATCATATATTGAGTCGGCAAAATTGCTCTCCAACAATCAGTACGGCTTTAGGCAGGGTCGAGGAACCAACGATGCGATTAATTCTGTAACTGAATATATAGCAAAAAACATCGATAATGGCAAGAAACCCATCGCTACGTTCCTCGACTTGTCTAAGGCATTTGATACTGTATGTCATAACATTTTACAACGTAAACTATTGAGTTACGGCATAACTGGCAAGGAGAATCAGTGGTTCAAAAATTACCTAGAGGACAGATCGCAGATCACGGTAATCGATGGAATCGAAAGTGATAATGCAAAAGTTCGATATGGCGTTCCCCAAGGCAGTGTCCTCGGCCCGGTCCTCTTCCTATTGTACGTCAACGAGATATGTGACCTGCCACTCGGGGACAACACACGGATCGTCTCTTTTGCAGATGACACTGTCCTGCTGACGGTAGCCAATTCATGGAAAGAAGCTTTCGAAAAATCGCAGATGAATCTAGACATTGTGAAAGGTTGGCTAGATAGACACGTGCTGACGCTGAATGCTTCAAAGACTAAAATGGTCTCATTTGGATTGCGATCAGACGTTACAACAAGCGAATTCCAACTAAAGGTTCACTCTATCAACTGCTCTAAGCCACCCAACTGCGCCTGCCCGATCGTTCATAAAGTAGGCGAGATTAGGTATCTTGGTTTAACCATTGATTCCAAGTTAACCTGGAAGAACCAACTAAATGAACTTACATCACGCACTCGAAAGTTAGTATACGTCTTTCGTGAGCTACGTAATATTCTGGAAAAACCGACGTTAAAAATTGTGTACACGGCGCTTTGCCAAAGCTTATGGATGCACGGTATCATTGCATGGGGGGCCTGTACGAAACAAGTACTTGAACCACTGGTTAAAGCCCAGAAATTATTATTGAGGGTTACTTACAGAAAACATCCCCGCCATGACTCTGACCTGCTGTTAAGCGAAGCAAGTGTTTTGGATATTCGTCAGTTGTTCGTGAAACAATGCCTAATACATTTTTACAAGACCTTAGAGAAACGTTCCCGAAGCCAGCAGCAAAGACCAACTAGAATGGCTGAAGGGACGAACTATGTAATTCCTCACGTACATACAACCTTTGCCCAAAGACAGTTGTATTTCATCGCCCCAAAAATTTTTAATACTTTAGAAGAGTCAGTAAAAAATGTTCAAAATATACAACAATTTAAGATAAAAGTAAAAAAATGGCTCCTTTACGAAGTAGGTCGTACAAAGACTGAAAATGAATTGCTTCATACAATAATTTAAAATATGTGTGTGTGTGTGTATTATTATATATGTATGTATATATGTTTGTATGTGTATATGTGTATATATGTATGTTACTAACCCTTTATTATATATATTTGTATTAATATGTTTACTATTTTATGCCATTTTATTTCTTAATTTTCTTTTTTTCAGTTATTTTCTTATATTTTATTTCTTTATTCATTATCTTAGTGTTAGTATTGAAAGTAGTCTATTAGTCAGTACTACTCAAACGTCACTACTACTCCAAAAACAAAGGCTATATATTTCGTATGCCCAGATACAGGCTGTTCGGTCTAGTTGGGCATTCGTCTAGAATGATCGTATGGGATGTATTCATTTTCTTATTACTTATATAAATAATTACAAATCATATCTGTACGATCTCACTGTTAACTCTATACCAAGTTGTAACAAATAAAATAAAAAATAAAATAAAATAAATAGATAAAATGACATCTATTAGTCTATCTGAACTTAAAGTGCATAATTATTACGTATTGAAACCTGTATACCAAATTTAAAATTAACATCTTTACAAGAATAATATTTAAATAATAAGAGCAATGATTTAAAATATTGTTTATAACAATAGGATACTGTATAGGCGTGTTTAGAGCGCCGTCTATAGTGCACCGCCATACTGCCATACCACAAATGCTGCCATATTGAACATAAGAGACGATTAATCTATATTTTTAGTTATGTCACCTACTTGTTGCATTTCATAGTAAAATCCTAGCTGCCAAAGCATACTATGGCATTGAGCACGCTAATACCCTATATAATCAATGTTACGACCTAAAAGGGTGTATTGAGGAAATGAACGAAGTAAAGATTGTTTTCAGCCTGTGATGTATTTTTATTTTTTAGTAAAATGGTGTGTATTGCTCTACTGGGCGGTAGCAAAGAATGGAGTGTATCTATGCCGGAAACTGAAGAAATTCTATGTGTGACGGCCACTACCCATTTGGTTGCGTGCGCCACAGACGCTAGACTACTTCGGTTGTTTACGCCGCTTGGAACTCAAAGAGAGGTATTATTACGTCTTCTTTCTCTATCTAGATATAACTCTACTTCTTTGGAAGATGGACCTAATAGTAGGATCAACTGCTCCGTGGGAATCAAATATCCCAAAACACCATGAGCACAAATTAAATTAATACCATGATCTTGCAAATACCATTACCCAGAACGGCTTCACTGTTCGCCTTCACGGGGTGGAAGTTTGCGCTCGTGGCCTGCCAGCCAAATCTTTGTTTCACCTCTTTAAAGATCTTGGTATTCAGGAAAATAATCAACTCCTTCCTAAAAACATATTTATAACTGCAATTTTTACATCTCAAATTCTTTGGCTTCGAAGGGAAGTAAATGGGTGACGGGGTAAACGGTCACACATGTCAAGATAGCTGTACTAAACCTACCACAGCGGGTCGTCAATCGAGAAGCCACCGCTCACCCCCCAGAGGTGTAATAATAATCCGAGAAGAATCTAGAGCTAACAGAAGTATTTTATTGTATTTTATTTATTTAGTCAATCCTCTCGAAGATTGATATCTGTTCTTGAGATTTGATTACACAATTTATAGACGTTTTTCTAGAATAAGTCATCACTATAAGACACCTAAAAATGTGTGTTTATAACTAAATCATAGCATTCCGTGTTCCATTTTCAGGTCATATCTTTGGCGGGTCCCGCCGTTTGTCTCTCTGGTTTCAATACTATGCTGATGGCAGTATACCATAAGACGGATCCAGGAGTTTCCGATCAGCATCTTGGAATGGACTTAATTTATACACAGAGTAATTATAAAAGTTATACAGTAGAACCACAGTGTAAATAAAACTAATAATTCAATTAAATTCATTTCTATATTTAGGGAGTCTTACAGTATTAGAGTGAATAATTACTTTAAAAATACAGAGTAATAAAAAATAAAACCTAAATAATAGTATTAGAAATAATAATAAAAATCTTTATTACCGCAGGGGTACTCAAGGATGGTTCATTGTCATAATCGGTAATATCCTCCAACCAACCAGCAGGTAGTAATAACTTTTTGAAGCAAAACTTTTATTTATGAGCTTCCAAGGAAAGGAAAAGGAAAAAATCTCAGTAGAAAAAATATTAAAAGTACGAAATATAATATTACATAAGATACAGTATTCTTTCACAACATGATCAAATTCTGATAGCATAACTGCGGATCGATTTCGATTTAGATTTATAAGCTTTTGGAGTGTATTTTAGAAAGAAAAATATGTCTTTTTACTTTTTATTTAACCACCATGTTATATTTCAGCAAATATTTGCCGAACTACTATGAATATAAAGATAAAAGTCTGCTCTGCTTTACTGTGTCAAAACATTTTAATTAATTGATTGAATTGTGGTAATAGAAAATAATAGAGGTGAAAGATTGAAAAACAAAGTTTTTTTTATATTTTGTTTACCTTTTTACTGAAGTATGGTGGCAACAGTATTTAGCTAATTCAGTTTATAGTAGAATTTCGAAACATGGCGGGATATTTTGAACCTGTACACATTTCGGAAGTTTTAAAGCTATCACTACATCTTCATCAAATATTGAGTTGCTGTCACTGGGTGTGGTGCTGTAATGTGAAATCATTTGTGCTGCTAAAATCATTCATTAGCCGCCTACCCTGGATTTATGTCTTGACGGTAATTTATATGTTCATTTCAGCGCATTGTACCACTCGCTTGGCGGTGGTCTAATTATATTAGATTGCTCAATGCCGTACTACGTTTTGACAGCCACGATTTTACCATGAAACAACGTATAGCTGGCACTCATAGTTCCAAATATTGATTAATTTTCTCTTAAGTTCTGCAGCCCAATATATGGCGTTCTAGATGTGCCTATTGCATATAGTCATGCCTATCTCAAAATAAAACAATATAATAATGTAATATAAATTTATATACATTTTGCCGTAGGCAACCCGAGCTAATCGCCATTCATTTGAGGGGTTAACGTTCTAATAGTCTAATAGATGGCATTCTAATCACTCCGTATTATTTCTGTGATGTAATCAGCGTATATAAAAATGCTGTAGATGGCACTAATAATTGATGGTAATTACTGGTTATCATTGCTTAAATAATGGGTTTTTATAATCAATAAGGTCTTTATAACAGCCATTCATTATGTGATTATAGATGGCCAAATAAATTGCTATTAGTTTCGTCGGACAATGCGCCACCTGCAATAAATACTAAAACATTCTGGAGCTGCTGTAATTTGTCTAGGGAACTTTGAGGGCATCGAGTTAAATAAGTGCTGCTGCCAGTCAAGTAGCGGCAGCAAATATTATGCCAGAGTTTGTCGGATGCTTAGGGGCAAAAACTTACCAGTGTGCCATTGAACGTCCCCACTTAGACGATTGTGGGGGAGATGAGCGGGAGGGAAAAAATTGCAGAAAGGGAACAACCCTGACTTGACGGTTAGCAGCAGCGGCATTTCCATTAGATTAAAGACATTAACTGACTGGTAGTTCTATTTACACTGGTAGAACTGTGCTTACTTTTTCACAGATAATTCAAAATTATTAAATTACAGTACAGTTTAATTTTACTTATCAACAGATCAGATGCTGAAATGTAAAAGCGTCTCCGTCCCCTTGACGCCTGGTTCCAAGCTGGCGTGGCTGGGAGCTTCAGATACAGGATCTCCATGCACTTATGACAGCGATGGTAATCTGCGACTTTACTCTCCGTCTGGTGGAGTTTGGTTACCCGTTTGTGATGTCTCGACTCACTCGAAGGGCATTTCGGACTCCTGGTTCATTGTATCAGTACGTAGTTTTTTATTTTTATTTAAACCAGTTAATAGGAATGTGTACACTTGGTAAAGTAAAAATTACCACTACAATATGTTAATATGTACCTACATTATTAGTTATATTGATATGAAGGTTAAACATTAAAGCGCAGAATTTCTAGATTAGAATAATTAAACAAAATTATATGATATTTTCAACCAAAGTCCTTCTATAATTTTGCAAATAATCATAGTACTAATAACTCGGAATTATTTGACAATTTCACAAATTATCATATGGACAGTAATAAATATAATTAAAAAATACAAAAAGTAACCAATTAATAATAACAGTCAATCGCCAATAGTCAGAATAAAAAATCCCTATAATATAATAGTCAATAATAGAATGAATAATGAATAGAGTCAAGAAAGTCAAGAGAACTGAGAATATTCGATATTGTCAAAATCCTTATTGCCATAAATTGGTTTTTTAATCAAAATACGCTGTACCTTTTCTTGAAGTAAACCTACCTAAGGGAGGGGGGGGGGGGTGCTTGGGGAGGTGGGCATTAATGCCAAGTATGATTATTTTTAATTAACATGTGATAAGACTTGGTACGTATGCTAACCGTTGCTAATAATAATGTGAGTTCGCCTTCATTTTCCTCTCTTGGTTATGTTTTTTTTTAAAAAAAGGTTTCAAAATACCATATCTTTGCAATCAAAAACCGGAGAGTTCTAAAACATCGCAAACTCTCTCACTCTTCTCCTCTCATGCCTTTCATTAAAATTTTTCGATAATTTCCACTGCCACGATTTTGATAATTTCCACATCGAACCTTTTGCTTCAGGTTAGCGAATCGCTGCAGTCACTCCGGGCCGTCCTCTGCCGGGGAACGTCGTTTCCTTTGACCGCACCGCTGCCCATAGTAGCGGAATTACCTCTTCGGTTGCCGTTTTGCGAAATGGACACGGAGAAGTCTCAATACGAGGAACAGCTCTCCAAATGGTCACATCTTAATACCGATACAACAACAAAGGCGATTCGGGAGGCAGCATTGAAATTGTTTGCTGTAAGTAAACATACATATCCCCTTACATCATTTTAAAATTACTCATGTGCAGTTTTGTTCAAATGAGTCTTATTGCATGATAATTATTGTGAAAAATGCTGCATATTATGCAATTTAGTTTGATAAGATTACTTCTAATTTTTCCGTACAAGCGTAACAAACCGCCTTTTTGCATGTAAAAAAGGAATTTAATAATTTATCGAATCATATTTTTTCTACAATTTGGTAAAAATGCACATACAATCTTTTAACCTATTTTGAATTATTGATAATAAAACACACTTCTAACTCAACATTTTATTTAAGTACCAATATCAAAAGCCTGATATCTTATGAACTAGAAAGAGTTAGATATAACAGTTATATGAATTGTCTATCTTATTAACCCCTCCTCTCGCGAAGTAAAAATTCGGCTATCACTTTTGCGCGCGACATTCGGGCGTAAAATCGACGCGAGTCGACGACCTTGATACAAACGGCCATAACTTGTAAACCACTACACCGATCATAAAAACAATAACTGTAAAATTACCGCATTGAAATTTGAAATATATAACATTATAATTTTATCTCGTAAAACAATTAAGATAATAATGAATAAATATTACAAAATTGGCGAACTGAAAAAACTCGCCTATAAAATAATTTCGATTTTTTTGTCACAAAATACGTAAAATATGCAAAAATTGTAAATACAGTTATGTTCTTTATTAAATGCTTTACCAAAACCATTTTTTTTGACTTATTTGCATACAAAAATATTTATTTATTCAGCCAAGAAAAATTTTATGTATTCTCGTAAAAAAAAAATTTTTAAATTTTTTATTTGTGACTACTTATGGTATTTTTTTATATGAAATTCTTTCAAAAAAACTTTATTACTACATCACACTTCTTAGAAATCACACCAGAACTTTGGGCTTTGTCTGATATTACAGAAAAATGTAAAGTTTTGAGAGTTTGCGTCCAAAACTTAATAATAAACTTTGAATGCTCATAATATAAAATTCGTTAGATTTTTTCAATTATATTGTCTCATTATATATTTATTATATGCCTAATAACTAATTACTATACTCCAAAGAGTCAGATTTCATCGAAAAACTATGGAAAATCGCACTTTTTTCTTTCATAGTAATTATCAAAACAAGTTTCTTTGCGCGAGTCATATTAGAAAACAACATATAATGTTCAAAATACGCCTAATTATGTGATAACTTAGGATGTAAATGAAGCAATACCTATTTTGTTAGTAAATTAAAGCGACATTACGTCCAATTTCGCAATATATCGGGATAATTCACAAACATTACAAAATAAAAACGCCATTTTTTCGGGAGGGATGTGTTGTCGCCGAAGTCTTTTGTTTAAAAATTCGTGAAAAACAGCAAATGGACTATCTCAAATGACTAATCCTCATTCCTTAACTACTTAAAAATGCAAATTACTCACTGTTCTCCAGTAAATGGCACAGAAACACTGCACAAACACCGTTATATTACCGCACAAACACCGACTATACGCGGCCGTGAAAGAGGCCAGCGACCACTGGCGTTTGACGTTTCTGCTCACTTTTTAAATCGTCCTTAGATATTGCCAGACGGAAATCTTGAATTAAAGATATTTTGGCCATATCGTAGCGCCCTCAGAAAGTATATAGTACGGCGTGTCGAATAGTAAATTGCATTTTTCGCAGCGGCGAGCGTTTGGTCCCGTATCGTATACGACGTTACGGAGTGTTAGGCGGCCGACCTTTGGTCCGCCAGGGGATGTTACGGAGCGACCGGGTTAAAAGTAACACTTATGTCGTATTCGGAGCACATTTTTTGCAGACCTTCATAGAACACTCTAAACATATAAAATCCGAGCATTTGATGCATTTATATCCTGTCTTGCGCTTCTTGGTGTATGGACAGAGTTTACAAGTCTTTTTTTTCAAGTTTGTTTGTCATGGCCATCGTTACCTCCGCAGAAGGTCTCTCAGACCGGTACTAATAATTTCGACTTTTTAAAAAGGCGCTAAAACAATGAAACAGACGCTCCTACAGACACGATCGCCGCGTGCGCCGACACAGCGGGAACTAATAGGAGACTACTGGGAGCGGTGGGTCGCTGAGGGGTGGGGGGACGGACTGAAAGCATTTCTAAAAATCCATAGCGGTCTGTGAGACCGATGTTCCTGGTAAAGGGTTAAAGGTAGCCTAATGTTAGGTTTATTCTAAATGAATGTAATTTTACAACGGAACTATTTTTGGATGTTTTTTAGACTTATACTTTTCTATTATTTTAATAACTTACTGTAAGTGAACCTTTGATTTGTGACTAGTTTTTTCCGATACTGATTTAGATTATGTATTTATTCTCGATTTTATTCCATTTTTTAAAAATATATTTATATAAAATTAATGTGATAATTTTGATTACTTTGTGTCTTCTTATTGTTTTAATTATTTTAAATATTTGGTATTGGATATTAACCTATTTACCACATCATTTTATTCGTAATTTTTTATTTGAAATTTTATTTGTAATATTAATTGGAAATATAACTTTTACGCCCAGATAGTGCTATTAGTAATAGGTTATATTATTTATTTTCCACAACACTATCTGGGTGTAGAAATGATATCTCCAATTATATAAAAATTTCAAATTAAATTAAAATTTGTAATGTTATGTAGTAATTAGGTTAATACAATAAACAAATTAAACAATAAGACAAGATACAAAGTAATCAAATTATGACATCAATCTGACATAAATATGTATTTAAAAATAAAACAGAGTTTTTATGTCACTTTTTAGCTGGCATGTCGCAGCGAATTAGAACACAGAGCCATAGAGTTGATGGATCTACTTCACGACGATGGTTTGATGCCTCTCGCCATTCGTTATGCCTCAAAACGGGGCAGAATTCACCTCGCTGACAAGCTAAGCAATGTTGCCGAGTCGTGGACCAAAGAGGAGAATGCCGCATCGCAGGAGATGTTTGATGAAGTCGAAGTAAGCGAAACTGGAATGAACACCGACCACCTCAGCGAAAGTCTAAACACAAATGTGAATCGAATATTAGAAAATAACGGCAGGGAATCAACTCCAATCAGGCCTTTGGTACGTATTACATAATATCGTTGATTATTTATGGCAGTGGTTTTCAACTGGTGGGTTGCGACCCCCTAGGGAGTCGCAAAGAGACTTCCGAGGGGTCGCAGCTATCTAAAAATATTTTTTAAATATAACACAATCTTTATTTATTTAATATACCAACATTTACGTCTTCGGAAGAGAAACCGATTTATTATGTGTTTTGCAATTGCTTTTACAAAACTTTATTTAAGATATTGATTTAAGATGGAAACAGTTAGGTACAGCTTTGAAAGTGAATAACAGTTAAAATTAATGTGGTTTTCGCCATTGTTTTTACAAAAACTTTTTATATTGGATGCTTACCAGTTACAGCTGTGGAAGAGACTAAGATGGGTCGAATGCATCGATATATTAACTAGATATGCCCTCAGATACAAATAAGTTGGCTCCATATACCCTTTGCTCGTAAATCATGCGACAGAGAGAGCAATAAATTGAACAGTATGTGAGAAAATAGCGCGCCAATATTCTTTGCGGCAGCTCTCACACCGGAAACGGTCGGCTGTCCGCCAGCGGACTGCGACCAAACTTCTACTGGCCGGCTTTCAGTAGTGGTTTTTAAGGGGTCATTTTCGAGCGCGAAAGGCCCATATATCGATGGTCAAAT
Organism: Micropterix aruncella; assembly: GCA_944548615.1. Lineage (NCBI taxonomy): Eukaryota > Metazoa > Arthropoda > Insecta > Lepidoptera > Micropterigidae > Micropterix > Micropterix aruncella. Next base: position 38,936,153 of record OX155952.1, read on the forward strand.
AACTAACTTACAGTCCAACGGGGGGGGGGGGGGGGGGGGGGGGGTCAGGGGGTCGTATAAGACTTTTTTTACCAAAATGGGGTCACGATCTAATAAAGATTGAAAAACACTGATATAGAGTATTAGATTGTGCAATCCTATAGAACGATTTGGCAATACTTCCAATACGGCGAAACACAGGTGGCGATGAGAGCAATAACGACCAAACAAATAGCAATTTATTTGGCCATCTATAAAAACATTGATAATAAATGTTTTTTTATAAAAGACAGATTGATTATAAAAACCCAATAAGCTAAGTAACGATAACAATAATAACATTCAATTATTAGTGCTGTTTATTACATGTTTTTATATAGGCTGATTACATTACAAAAATAATACGGAGAGGTAGAATGCCATCTATTAGTCTGTCTGAGCTTAATGTGCGTAATTATTGCGTATTGAAACCTATATACCAAATCAAAAACTGACATCTTTATGTATGTAATATCATTCATTATGCGGAGTATTAGATTGCTCACCCCTATAGGAAATTTTGGCAACTGTTTTTTGCCGTCGAAATGCAGGTGGCGCTGTTAGCATTTTGTCAAAAGTAATATCAATTTATTTGGCCATCTTTAATAACATTGATAATAAATGTTTTTTTTTATAAAAGACCGATTGATTATAAACATTCAATAATTTAACCAGCAATAACAATACTAACATTCAATTATTAGTGTCATCTATCGTCTCTTTTTATATAGGTTAGAATGCCATCATAGATGGCATTCTGTCTTGAGAGACTAATAAGTCTATCTGAGCAGTGCATAATTATTACGTATCGAAAACTGTATACCAAATAAAAATTGACATCCCCATATAGCCTATATCGCCGGCCCAGCGGTTTACAACAAACTCAGCGAGCGCATTAGGCAGGCGCAATCTCTTGACGTGTTTAAGAGACGCCTTAATACTGCAAAACCTTTCTCAATAATCGAGAAAGCTTCAGATTAGATTATGGAGGTCGATTCGGTCTCTAAGCAGTACAAATTCCCTGAAAGTCTCGGATGCACAGCCCTGCGTCCAGATATAACTCTTTACTCTCTATCTCGGAAGATGGTCCTTATCGTAGAGTTAACTGTTCCATGGGAATCAAATATCCCAAAAGACCACTAGTACAAATTAAATAAATACCATGACCTCGCAAATGCCGTCACCCGGAACGGCTTCACTGTTCACCTTCACGCGGTGGAAGTAGGCGCTCGTGGCCTGCCAGCTAAATCTTTGTTACACCTTTTTAAAGATCTTGGTCTCTCCAGGAAAATAATCAACTCCTTTCTAGAAAAATTATCTAAAACCGCGATTTCTGCATCTCAAATTCTATGGCTTCGAAGGGGGAGTGAATGGGTGGTAAGGTGACGCTCACATGTGGCAAGACAGCTGTCCTAAACCTACCACCGCCGGTCCTAAGTCCGGAATCCACCCTTCACCTCCCAGAAGTGTAATAATTATATATGATGGGGCCAATTTTTGGTCGGTGAATTCCATGGCAGCTCCGTTTGTATTTTATTTTATACCTTACGGATAAAGCGTTTTACTCACTGGAAGAATATTACTCGAGTGAAGTCTAAAATGCTTTGGTGGCTAAAGTATTTAATGATCTCTTTTGAATTTTATCTTGTATTTTCTTAGTTTTACATTATTCTTGTGTTTTTTTTCTTCATTTCGTTTTGTTTATTTTATCTTTTCTTTACGATAAAAGAAATATATGTTTGTTTGCTAATATGTATGAATGTTCGCTAATCTGACTTGTATACCAGTATACCAATAAAATGAATATGAATATGAATATAAATATATTAAAATAATAAGATTTTATTATTTTATACCGTATAGGCGTTTTTAAAGAGCCACCTACAGTACGCATCTCTAATGTTGTACCACGAAAGTTGCCAAACTGAAAATAATTATTTATTTTAGGAACATGAGCGCCATCTACATTTTCAATTTCGTAGTAAAATACTGATTTCCATATTGTAGTAAATCCTTGGGCAATCTAATAAGCTTTAGTTTAGTTTAGTTTATCTGGGCTTTTTCCCGCACTTCGCCTCTTGATTGGGCCGTTGTGTGTGGCTCATGTTTCTATTTATGTTACTCCAGCCGACCCAGGCTGTCCCAGAAGGTTAGCAGCCTGTTTGCGTTGCTACAGGCCTCCGGGACAGATGCTGGAGAATTTTTCCCGTTGCTCTGCCATGCTCCTGCATTCCATGAGCACATGCTGTGGCGTTTCTTCTTCCTCCATGCATCCTCTGCATAGAGGGCCGTCTGTCACACCTGTGGTAAACAGGTGTTTGTTTAGGGGACAGTGGCCTGTCATAGTACCTATGACTTTACGGATTTTGTCCCTTTTTAATCTGGTGAGGTTGCGGGCAAGTTTTTTAGACGCTTCCGGAACCGCGTTGCCTGCATCCTGTGTTTTTTTTCCATTCTGTAAGGTGGGTTTCATCGGTGTTCCTGTGTAGCCATGTTTTTATTTGGGCCTGGGGTATGGGCATCAAGGGTTACGGTCCATATGCTGTTTTCTTTGATCCCCTTCTGGCCAGTTCGTCTGCCGCGTCGTTGCCCAGTGAGTCGCTGTGCCCTTTAATCCATTGCAGGGTCACTATTTGACCTTGCAATGGATTGAAGCGCATCTAATACATTTTAAATTTCATAGTAAAATACTGGTTTCCATATCGTAGTAAACCCTTGGTAATATTAATATAATCAATGGTAATATTAAAATAATATGACTTATGATTTAAAAATTTGTTTATTATTATTTTATAATGCATTGTCGTGTTTAGAGCGACATTTACCGTGCGCTGCCATACTGTTATACCTTCTAAAGTTGCCATATTAAACACTAGCTGACCCATGCCCACTTCGTTGGGCGGTAAAACTTTTTACCTGTGATGAAATTATGAGTGTGGTTCGGTTAGTACTGAGTGCTATGATTTATTTCCAGACTTCCAAAAGAAGGGTTATATTTTTACTGCATATGTATGTATTTGTAAGTGTCTTCTTGTGTGTCTTATTTGTGAGCGTATTATCACTTTAACTATTTATGCAGTAAAAGGGAAAAGTCTTTTGTTTTAAACACTTTAGACGATAAATTTACTTATTTTGATAATGATTCATAATTGTTGATAATATGACCAATAAACATGACCTGACCTTTTTTTTAATATAAACTACTACTTTTTGTGACAAATATAAAAGGTAGACATATGCTGTCGCTGACTTTTTTGTAGGCATTATCAAGCTCTACAACTTTTCTCTAGAACTTAATCATATATCTCTCATCGTTAAGGCAGCGTTAGTTAGAAACGTTTTCGTTCGACCGCTTATTCTCCGACTTACTTTGCAAATCCGACTACCACGAAAAAGTCTTTTCATTTTTCGGATTAATGTATAGCATATGACACTCACAAATAACGTGGCTTTCTATTGGTAAAAGAATTTTCAAAATCGGTTCAGTAGATCCAGAGATTACTTCCTACAACGTCACAAACTTTACCTCTTTATAATATTAGTATAGATAATAATATTAGATTAATCAATTTTTCAGGTATGAGTGCCATCTACATGTTGCGTTTTGTAGTAAAATTTTGTTTGGCAGATTGTAGTACGATGTTGATATATACTCAATGATAATATTAATCAACAGATTTTATAAAAAATATGCATTATTTTAATGCCTTTTTGACTTATGTTCACAGCAAATCAAACCGCTATCGGCGAGAAACCCATTCAAAAAAGTGACTTCTGAAACGAGGGCATCGTCCAGCCCGCTCAGTTTAACAGATCGCGTGCTCGTCGCTTCCACACCGGAAATTCCAGAAAATCCGGTTACAGCCGACGACATGACTCCATCTCCGACTGAAACTTTCATACAGTGGTACGAGAAGCATAAATCACGGTTAGAAACGGAGAATCCCGAACTGACGCCGTCGGAATTAACCAAACACTCGGTAAAAATTTTCCGAAAGTTTAAAACAGATGCAGATGGCGTACCGAAGAGGAAACTGGAGGAGACGGGCGCTGATAATAAAGAGCCAAACGGGCCGGCTTCTAGTGCCGCCAAACAATCAAAGCTGAGCGCTTTCTCTTTCCAGAAAAAAAATAGTTAAAAATATTCCATATTTTTTATTTTTAATTCGTTGTAACTATTCTTGTTCTGGATATGGGAAGATGCCTTGCTGGAACATTCTCTGCCATTCGGTTCCACTCGGATATTCAAATTTGTGGATTGTGTCAAGTATGAACTCTGTGCTGTAACCAGGCGCCTGTAATAAATTGAAAATTATATTTAAACCAGAGTATCTTTTTTACAAAGTATCTATCAAATTTGACTTATTAGATATTAAGCAAATATACTGTCTGAAACAGCCCTATATTTGAAACTGACCAAAACTGAATGCCAATCAAAAAAGAAAAAGGCGACGAAGAAAAACTATGGCTTGGTCAACGCCACTGTATATCATAATGGATAATTGATTCATTATAGGCAAATATAAAATGTCAGATCTTCCACTACATAAATTAAAAAATATTTGTTGAAATGGTTTTCAGTTAAGAGTGGGAAACAGTTCAATAGGAAACAGTTGGGAAGTTAATAATACAGAAAAGAGACAGAAAAATTACTAATGATATTTCGACAATAAAAGAAGATAATGCAATGAAGATCTTTCTGTCTAGGTATATGAAAAAACCTTTAAAAAGCAACTATTCACACATTTTATTGACTCATCATCATCATCATCATCATCCGCCGGTAGACGTCCACTGTTGGACATAGGCCTCCCCCATAGAATGCCACGATGAACGGTCTTGAACCGCCTCCATCCTTCCTGCAACCGCGGTAATATCATCGGTTCATCTTGTGGGGGTCTTTCCACACTGCATCTGCCGGTTCGTGGTCGCCATTCGAGAACCTTTTTTCCTCAACGGTTGTCTTCAAGTTGGTAATTTTACAAGCTATGTCAGTTACTTTGATTCTTCTGCGGATTTCCTCATTTCAGATCCTATCATGCAGTAAAACTCCAAGCATAGCTCTTGGCGAATAATTATTGACTAATATTTATTTATTTTTAATTATTATTCCTGACTAGATTATTATTCATTTTATCGACATTTGCATATGGAATGATATTACATAAAAAGCACTATCCTTCACACACAACATTGCCCCAAACTATTATTTGTTGCATTTATTTATTTATTATTTTTTTTTCAATTGATTTCTATCTGCAATCGGTCGCAGTATTGAAGACCATAATCAGATGTATTGTTGAGTTGAAGGCGTGTAAGATGACTCCTCCCTCGAAGAGTCTCCTCTTAATATTAATTGACTGCTCTAGTGTCAGAGTCTGTCACTCAGGTCTGCCACATCAAAGCGTTTTAACCTTCTTATGTTTTCACCTACGTTTGTTAGGTTTGAGGCGGGCATTCACGTGTCCTACCAGTGTCATTTTATATCTTGCCCTGTACTTTTGCAGTTCTTCCTTAACCGTCGGCATTTTGAGGTGTTCGTGGATCTCACTGTTCCGGGCGAACCATGGGGCGTTTGCTATGGACCTCAGAACTTTGTTCTGGTATCGCTGAAGGATTTCTACGTTGAAGTCACTGGCTGTGCCCCATAGTTGGATGCCGTAAGTCCATATCGGTTTAAGGATCACCTTATAAACTAGCATCTTGTTTTCTAGGGAAAGGCATGAGCCACGTTCTATCAGCCAGTTCATATATATATATGTGGCCTGAATTTGACAAGTTTTGTATTCCGGGAGTTCATGATGCTTTATACAGTTCTTAATTATGACTGCAGTCCCTCCATGAGCTGTTCCATCTGGATGAAGAGTGTTGTAAATAGAGAAGCCTGGTATTCGCAGACAACTTTGTAGAGTAAAATGGGTCTCTGATACAAGCAGGATATCCAATTTGTTAGATGTGAGTAGCATTTCTGCTTCTTGACTATTCGGGGTTAACCCGTTTATATTCCACGTAGCAATTCTGAGGTGGCTTATAACGATGGTTTGTTAACAAGCGTTGTGATTATTCCCATTAAGGTGCTCAGTTGTTGGATGAGTAAGTCGATTTTTTCAGCTTGTTTTGTGAGAAGCATTATCAATTCATTGGGTTCGGGATTCTCTTCATTCCTTACAGCAAGAGCAGCAGTTTTGGGATGTCTTTTTATTGGTAATTCGTTAGTTGATGCAATAGGGGTAGCTCTTGATGGATTTAGTGCTGGGTATGCAGTTGTGGATAGTAGTGGTGGTGGAAGTTTCGTTGTAGATTTGGCAGGGCGTTCTGTCTGTTGTCCTCTTGACAGTTTTCTTTTATGTATTTCAAGGTATACTTGGCAGCCTTTATAGTTTGCCGGGTGGTTTCCTTGACAGAGTGCACATTTAGCCGGAGTACTCCTGTCTTTTTTAGGGCATTCTATCGTGCTGTGGCCTTGAGCACACTTAACACACCTAAATGGTCTCATGCAATTGTTCTTAGAATGACCATATTGCTGACATCGCTTACACTGGACAATTACTGTTCTTTTTTTTGGGATCCTCAATAGTTACTGCCGTATTGTAGATGTATCTTAAGCTTTTAACTGTCTTGTTATTTGCACTCGGTTCTAAGTTGACAAAGAATGTGGAAAGTGCAATCTTATTGGGTCCATACCGGGCATTTATAATTTTGCCTTTCACTGAATTGCCGGTTTCTTCGATTGCTTCTCTGATTGCTTCGTGTGGAGTGGTTGGATGAAGATTCCGGATGACGATCCTAAATGGCCTTTCGTCTTTCTGGGTGAAGGTATGGCCTATTAGACCTTTTTCTCTTATCACTTTGATCAATATTTTATAGGTGTCTATGCTATTACAGGTAATCCTCAGTTGCTGCCTAGTTATTACCTTGAAGGAGTAGTCAGATTTGTCTAGCACAGTTTCAATAAAGTCTGTCAGTTTCTTTAGGTCAGTTACACCATATAAAATTATTGGTGGGGGTTTGTTAACCTTCTTTTGCACTGTCTGGTCGATCTCCTGATTATCGTTGAGTGTTAATTCCTGGTATCTATTTGGAGATGTGTAGGAAATGTTTGTGTCCTTAGGTGGAGTGTTAGGTCTTTTCCTTTTTGTTTGCTGGTGTGTTGGGACCATCTGCCAATCTGGTTGTTGTTGGTTAAGTTTGGCAACAGTGAGTGGGGATTCTACAGCATTCTTAGAAATGGTTTGCACTGAAGAGGTTTGTAGTTCGCAGACAGATTGAGACCGAGGTCTTGCTTCAAAGAAGCTCTTGTGGAAAGTTTGCTGGATAAGCGGTTTATCAGAGGATTTTTTTGTTTGGTTGGAGTTTGTTTTTGTAAAAGTTTCATCCATGTGGTTCCCAAGAGTAGGGTCGAAATAGGGTCACTCGCAGGGTGACGCCCATTCCTGCGAAAGGGCTGAGTACAACGACAATTGCCTGATCTGCCGAGGTTGGTCGCTAAGGACTAATTAACCTATTAGCCATCCATCTTCCTCGCGGTTCCAGCTGTTAGGCTGAAACCCCCGTTGTTGCAAAACGTGACTGCAGGTTTACGGTATGTCATTTTCTGTTAGGGTTTGTTCCCTTAGCTGGTCTGTTCCCGTTTTAAGGCGCCGGAAAATCACCTTCGTCCTCTCACTATCTGCCATGGCGAACCGCATTGCCCGGGGACCGCGATGTCATATAACACTCGTGGACGCTAGTAAGTCGGACTTGATGGTAGTGTTGCCTATTACCTGCAACGTGGCATTACACAGCATTTTATAGATGCACACTCTCCAGCAGAATGTGTACCACTGTGACCCTACCAACCATTCGGCCCCCATATTTATTTATTATTGAAGAATATTTTATCTAACATAACAGGCACTGATTGTGTTTCATCGTGAACTAAAATCGGAATTATTTCATACGAGCGAGACAGGCCGATACGAAATGTAGTGAAATACGAAATGAGTGAAATACAAAATGAGTGAAATATGAAATGAATGATTGTCACTTTTCCAGCATTAAACTACGAATCGAACATAAAGCGGCATGATCTAAGACCGGACGAAATGTTTTCATACTAATTCAGATGGTTTGTTTGGCGGGTTGTTTTGTGCAGGAAAAGATGCGATCTATCGTTCATTTTACATTCCGCTCTTAAGCTTTGTTCTGTCTCGTTCGCATGAACTATTTTACGAAGATAGATAGAAGATATTAGTTCACGAAGAAACGCAAAGGAGAAGCGCAAATTAAAGTAAAATCATGTGTGAATAATGAACTAGTGTCCTTGGTCAGGCTCTACATAGTATGGAGTGATGCAGTTTTATGCAAAATTTTACCTTTGGTGCCATATATTTGGCATTCTCCACGATACAAGGGTCCACAAAGTGTTCATGCTGCTGATCAACGTACTCGATCAACCGACCTTCCTGCGTAGCCGATAAACTCACATAGTCCCACATTTGCAAGTGCTGGACCATCTCACATAAGCCGACGCCGCCGGCATGTGGGCAGACTTTAACTGTAAATAAAATGAAAACAGTTGTGTCACCCTAAAACTTTTCCGGCAAGTATCCAAAAACTTACGGAAGGATTTCGAGCATGATTCAGGAAGGAGGTTGACCTAACTGAAAGGGAGAGTCGACGACGAGCGCGAATAGTGAGATTGCAACGCATTAAAATCGTTTATGCAAATATACTGACCGATGAAATATCAATGTGATTTAGGCTCAATGAGGATTGGACCACAGATTGGGCCCAACGGCCCTATCTGTGTACCAAATATCAAGTCTATAAGTCAAAGACTAGTGTGACACTGGTAGACCGATTTCAATCACAACCATTTCAACTCTTGCCATGACCAAATGGTACCTGCTTGCCAAATTTCAACTCAATCGGATTAAGCGTTTGGGCGCTATCGTGGAGGAATACACACAAACACACAGACAGACTTCGATCTGAAAATGGTCTTAATCATCTCAGTGGGGCTCAGAATAAATATTGCCATCTTCATATCGAAAACAAAAAACTGCACATTCGCAATGCGAGAAAGTCTAAGTTTCTGAAAGGTGTGAAGTGAGCGGCATACCGCGCTAGGGAGCTTAGAAACCATCACGGTTGGACATGACTCCGCAGCGCTGTCGGATGACTAGCACATTTCCAGCCATAATGCTGTTAAAACGGACAAAAAACTATCTTCAAAAGTTGGTTTCTAACACTATCAATGTTATATCTTATATGAATGATTCTAAGAAAAGATCTAGGAAATCTTAAGGTAGGACATCTTTAATCTAATGGTCACTGAGTTGATTTATAGCAGTCCTGATTACATTTAGACTTAACTTTTTGGTAATCCTCTAAAATTTATTAGTATATATTTTCTTAATTACCCATTTATTAGGAAAGTAAATTTGTACTGTTCTTTTTTTTGATATGACGCACCTGCGTGCTTAAAAGAGATAAATATATTATTTTAAATGCTGCATCCGGATTATCAACATCGCCAGTTGACATTTTAAATGTATGAAATCATTCACTACACCGAGCCACGTTTTACAGCTGGCAATATTCGTTAACTCTGCGGTTGGGATGTGTTGTCATTCTAGCTTAATGGTAACCTAAGTGCTCGAAAGAGACAAATGGATTTCGTGGATACGCCGCCGCACTGCATTCCCTGGTGGGTTTGCTAATGATGCCGACTTATACACTGAGTGATTAAAACATATGAAGTGTTTTATAGCATAAACTCAAAAATAAGGATTGGCAACATCGGTTGGCATTTGTCCGGCATTTGGGTAGGTAGTTCAGTTTCACATAGATATTTTTGCCTGCTGGCTGACCCTGAATGCTCATTTTTTGTACTTGAAAAGGGTTCTTCTTGGGACTGGCCAGTACACTGAAATCAAAATCCGGCTCTTATGTATAGAAATACCCCCCTAATCTATTGGTAATATCTGTTTTCAGATAAAATTGTCATGTTATGTCACAGAACATTTTCAATACTTTTACTTTTTTGCGAGTTGTGTGCATTTAAAAAAAGTCATATATAGCAAAACAAATAATATTTTTTCCTTTAATCTTGTCTTATTGGATTGCTCTAGAAAGTCGTCAATCTTATGTCTATCCGAAAACACTGTGAAATAACTTTAAAGAATAAAGAAATAAAGGAAAACTTCAAAAAGTATATATTTCATTGCCGTCGTAGGAGTTCAACATAGGATTTTTATTTCATATTTTATTGTTTTATTAAATCAAAGACATGTGGTTTGGTCAGTGAATATTAACAAATTCAACGTCAACACAAATCTTCGTATCGCATGCAAAATTTAAATCTAATCCACTCAAAAACGTTCTGCAAAATGGAGTGGTGGTCATGTGGAATAAACTACATTTTGAAGTGATTAGTTCAAGTTCTGTCACTCGATTTGTACATAAAAACTTGTTAACACATTCTCTGCCGTAGAAGAAATAAAAAAATTTGTATGAAAACGTTTTTGTGACAAATTGATGCATTAGATTAAAACTTAGCTGTCCTACGGCCCACAAATTCGTTTCGAAATTAGATATGCTCTGAGCGTCTGCAGCGCTTAGATCCAGGGCACCCGCCGGTCCCGGTGCCCTCTGGCAGAGAACCTGTTAACCCTTCAGGCCTCGCCCCCTCAGCCGATTGACAAGTTGATGTCCCAAAAAAATTTTGTAAAAATTTGTAAAAAAATTGAGTTATGACACTGTTTACCAAAACATTAATTACTGCCAAACAACTGTACCCATAATTAAAATAAAACATAATAAAATAAAACAAATTAAATTAAAATTAAATTAAAACGGGGCGGTCACGCTGAATCGTGTTGTGGCCGATATTGGCCAATTGGGGCTCTAGGGGTTAATATTGTTTATGACTAGCTTTACAAGATCTGATCTGGACGCATCAGCAAAGCTGCCAGTCCAGAATAAACAATAGTAATAATAATAAATAAAAATAATAGATTAAAAAATGAGTGATGGATGAAAATTTGGGTGAATAAGTCCTCTTAAATTATATGCACAATCACATCAAACTAAATGTAAATACATTAGATACAAACCGTTGAGTTTGTTGGCCATCAGATACACTGCCAGTATTTCGTTTATACCTCCGATTCTTGCTGAATCAATTTGACAGTACTGCATAGCGCCACTTTGCAGGAATTGTTTGAACATGACGCGATTTGCGCACATTTCTCCTGTTGCCACGCCAATGCCAAGCGGTCTGAAAACATCGCTATTACTAAACAAATTACGCCGACAGACTGCGCCCGATTGCATTTCTTCGTGAACTATCGGAATATCGGAAAATAGTTTATACCTATGAAACAGCAGTGCGTTAGAGCAGAACGTCAAATGAACGATCGTATCTTTTCCTGCACTAAAACTACCTGTCGAACATAAAACCATCTGAATTAGTTTGTAAACATTTCGTCTGGTCTTAGATTATGCTGCTTTATGTTCAATTAGTAGTTTTATGCAGGGAGACAATCATTCATCACGTATTGGCCTGTCTCGCTCGCATTAACTAATTTTGATTTAAGTTCAAGACGAAACGCAATCGGGCCTACTATGTGATTAACATGGATATGTAATACTTCAATGCTTTTGCGATTTCGGCGTGACCGAGAACGTCGTCAGGTGAGGTAGGCTCCTCGATCCACATAATATTCAAATCGGCGAGACGCTTCATCCAGTCAATAGCCTGACCGACATCCCAGGCCTGATTCGCATCAACCATCTGAATTGACAAACGTAAACATTTGTAAGAACTCTCAAGATAGGCGATACTGCTCAGGAGATCTACATCGTTTGGTCAACACCATTATCATTACCTTGCTCCGAGATTAATGAATATGTTAGAAAAACACTTTAATATTTCAGGACTGACACAGGTGGTTCATAAAAATGCCTCATTCAGTGGTTGATTAGTAAAAGAAGACGGAAAGTGAGTATATCCTAATGACATTTAAAAAATAGCAACTCATTTATACACACATAATTTACACACCCTCATATCTCTGACAATATATATCACCTATATTTATACAATAGTGAATTCAGATTTTTATTTCTATTATGTAATATTTTGTATGCATTTATTTTATAATTATTTGCTACTATTATTATTTAATGATTATTTTTCTTGTATGTTTTATTTTACTACAACCATTTTGATCTAAGCTTATGAAACCAATAGATTAGAAAACATTCTTTCATAAAATTACATTTAACCCTTTCTGGCGCAGTCAACAGTGGCCGAGGGGTTTTTGAATGGCACTAAAATTCTTCATATAAAATACGGGTTCATGACTGCACGAGTGTTTGTGTAGTTTGAAAACCGGTCTGCTGCGGGGCTGTGTTACGGCAGTAGAATCTGAAATGAGGTATTAAGCCGGTAATACACGTCAGATTTTTCTATATGATAGTCGGATCTGAAAGTCTGTCAGACTATCAGAAGGCACTCTTGCCATACATTTGTTTGAACATTCAATAGTTGTCCGATTCGATAGTCGGATCGGACGTGTATTGAATGTTCAAACAAGTGTATGGCAAAAGTGCCTTCTGATAGTCTGATTAGACTATCGGATCCGACTATCGTATAGAAAAAATCTGTTGTTTATTGCCGGCCTAATATGCCAAATAAAAATGGGCCATTCGAGGCCGCCATTGAAAATTAACAGTGGCATTTCTGAAAGCCAAAAGACAGTGCCGCCATATAGCAGATCCTCACAAATCACAGCTATGACCATACTGCGGCGGAAAGGGTTAATATTGCTATCATATAAAACTGGGGCTTTCCTTGGAATAGGCGCTGCCTATTTAGTAGTTATGCAGGATCATTATGTTTAAATATTTTTTATATATATTTTCTTAATTAGATAAATAAATAAAACATTGAAATAAAAGAAAAACAGTTGGTATTCTTACCAAATTTTTATCTTTTCCAATCGTTTCTCTCACGGTGCGGCACCTCCTATAGTCGTCCTCGACGTTCTGACCGACTTTCACTTTAAAACTGTCGAATCCTAAATTGAGATATTTGGTACAGAGCGATTTGACTTTTTCGTCTGAATAACCGAGCCATCCGACTTGAGTCGTGTACGCCGGATAACCGCCCTTTATCAACTTTGCGATCCTCTCCTCTTTGCCTCGCTTTGCGGCTTTCAGCGCCGCGATCGCTTCGTCTTTAGTGATTACGTCGGTGATGTAGCGGAAATCAATCGTAGAAACTAATTTCTGGGAAATAAATAATTGTATAAAAAATATTCCACGCACAATATTCCTCGTCTTGGGGAGAGAAGTACCTAACCGAGAATTTTAGCAAACACGCTGTTCCGCTATTTTATTTTATTTTATAGCAAACTTACAGATAGTAAATATATGATACTAGGCATTTTAAAAACATATTCAAACGAAACAAATGTACTATCCTATGAATAGTTTACAGTGCTTGCATTACAAATTAACAGAAATAACATGAACACCTTGATAGTAGAAAAAAAATAAAGGTAATAATAATATAAGGGTAAGAAAAGTAATAATTAAATAATTTGTTAATACGGTTATTTTGATAGAGCAAAATAGAAGTATGAGTAATTGGATAATAATATTTATTATACATAATATGATATAATACAATAGTATGTTATAATATAATAATCATATAATACAGTACATTAGGATGGCAGTTAGTGAAATCTTAAGAAGTAGGAGATAGGCTAGGTAAGATCGAGTCTTTTATTAAAAAAATGGAATCATAAAATATATCTAATCCTTTACACGATTTATCAAAAACGCGACACATTCTGGTAAGAGGTCTATTCGACCCGATGTTGTTATTGCAAGCGACAACCGAAACAACTATTTACCCCGTAGAAGTGGCATAGAAGTTAATAATAAAAATCATCTACCGGTAGAGGAGGAGAGGTATCCAAACCTAGTTTAACCTGTTAACCAGGGAAGTCCCTTTTTAATTACGCAACTTACAACGGGCGCGCACTTTTTTGTATAGACGAGTTATTACGCCACGCCCGCGTGACGTAATTTATTATTATATATATTTTTTTATCAATGCTTACACTTAATTAAAATACAATGAAGCATATAATTTTTCGCCAACAATCCACAGAATTTAAATCTGTCCCGATTGCTGTTTCAGTGCGCGGTTTCAGGTGCGTCTATAGTACACAAATTCTCCGAAAATAAAACGCACCACAATGCGCGCCTGGCCTTAAATTCATGTCTCTCACACATTCGTTAAATCAAAAAACAAGTCCCGCCTGTTCAAGGGTAAAATATATATTTCGAGGACCAGTCTATACGTCCTACCCATACTCAATACAGTTTACCTTTGATGCATGTATACGTCATGATCGGTTAATAGGTTAAGAGTTGGCTATCTTATGGTATTTTTTATTTTGCAGTGACATTAGTGTAAGTGCTTTAATTGTCAGGTAGAGAATGCTTATTTCGCGCATAAGCTGTCTGTAGAGTCTTAAAACAAATATTTTTTTCTTAGTGTAAGTGCTTTAAATTTCAGGTTGAAATTGCTTACTTCGCGAATAAACGGTCAGTCGACCCTTAAAAGAAATATTTTTTTCTTAGTATAAGTGTTTCAAATTTTAGGCTGATAATGATTATTAATTCACGAATAAACGATCAGTCGACTCTAAACAAATATTTTTTCTTAGTGTAAAGTGCTTTCAATTCCAGGCTGAAAATGCTTAATTCGCGAATACACAGTCAGCTGACCCTTAAAACATTATTTTTAAATGTTATATATATCTCAAAAGTAACTTTTTGTCATTTAGCTACTTCCCCACGGCGACGAATTATTTAAAAATCAAACCTCTGGCTCTAAATCAGCTAGGAGTCTCCAAACTGGTTTGTCTTCCAGTTTAGCCCAAAGGTCCCACAGGGAGTTCACGATGGCAGCTACTGCCAAATGTATTACACCCTTTTCAGGTCCAATCTATAGATGGAAAAAAAACAAATTAAAAAATTGTACATTTTTATATAACGTGTTATGTAAGCTTACCCATCTCATTTGCGAGTCGCTCGTCAAAGCGCGCCACAAATCCCCAAAATTTTCAAAAATATCCGCAGCATTCTTCCCGATGACAAACCTCTTCAGGGATTTAACTGCTAGAACGACTACCTCCGTTCCGCGGCCAAGTGTAAAAGTCAAACCAAATCCTTTAGAGCCATTTGCAGTAGTGATCGTAACATATACGCATGAATAATTTGGATCCGTGTGCTGAAAACAATGTGTTTTAATCACACCTACTAGAAAAATGCTTACTTAGGCTGACTACTTTCAAACAAATAAGACAAAGAGGAAATCTGATTGAGACGTATACAATTCTCACAAATTATTTCAATGTAACCTGGGCTAAGAATATTTACAAATTCAACGTCAACACAAATCTTTGAGGTCACACAAAAAACTCTATCATGCAAAATTTAAATGAGAACTTTAGCCTCTAAGGACCAAACCTTCTGCAAAGTAGAGTGGTAAACATGTGGAATAAACTACCATTTGAAGTGATTAGTTCCAGCTCTGTCAATCAATTTAAAAACACCCGATTTGTACCTAAAAACTTGTTAACCCTTCAGGCCCCGATTGGCCGATATCGGCCACAACACGATTCAGTGTGATGCGTTTTAATTTTATTTTAATTTAATTAGTTTTATTTTATTATGTTTTATTATGTTAATATGTTTTATTTTAATTATAAGTACAGTGGTTTGACAGTAATTAATGTTTTGGTAAGACATTGTCATAATTCAAATTTTTTACTAATTTTTAGTAAAATTTTTTGGGACATCAACTTGTCAATCGGCTGAGGGGCCGAGGCCTGAAGGGTTAATATTGTTTATGGCTAGCTTTACAAGATCTGATCTGGACGTTTCAGCAAAGCTGCCTGTCCAGAATAAATAATAATAACAATCAATGGTGACCCCAAGGTTGGGGGTAGTTGTAAAGAATAGTATTATAAGTGAAATTTTTGAAATTCTACACGAGGCAATAAAAATGACAATTATCGGCAACTCATGATGCTTACAGTGTTTTGTCTGCTTTGTAATACTGCAACTATGGTGCTTGCAATAAAAAATAAACTGTCCAGTTTCCCGGTCCCTCGCCCACATGTTAACACAAATGCACTGAAACCAAAATGTGATAGAAATCCTTTGAAGGATTAGGATTTCTATCCCTTTTTGGTTTCAGTGCATTGGTGTTCCAATAAATGTAATACGTGTGATCTGTGCATGTGGGCGAGGGACCAAGAAACATGCAGCCTGTACATGCAGTGTTTGTCATCTCACTAATAATGAGCCTGATTACGTTTCTTTGTGAACTAAAATCTGAA
This sequence comes from Micropterix aruncella, assembly GCA_944548615.1. NCBI lineage: Eukaryota > Metazoa > Arthropoda > Insecta > Lepidoptera > Micropterigidae > Micropterix > Micropterix aruncella. The sequence continues at coordinate 38,952,583 of OX155952.1, forward strand.
TTAGTTCATGCCAGCGAGACAAGGCAATACGTTAAAAATAAAATGAATGATTGTTATTCGCGAGGTAATTAGTCTCTCAGTGGCTCGTGCCAACAATGGTTTGACAGAATCCTCCAAACCCCCAATACAGTTTGTGCGGGATGGCTCTAAAGGCAAAAAACATCTAACTACAAAACCTTTCTCAATAATCGAGAAAGCTACAGATTGGATTCTAGAGGTTGATTCGGTCTCTAAGCAGTATAAATTCCCTGAAAGTCTCGGATGCACAGCCCTCCGTCCAGTTATAACTCTTTACTCTCTATCTCGGAAGGTGGCTCTTATTGTAGAATTAACTGTTCCATGGGAATCAAATATCCCAAAAGACCACGAGTACAAATTAAATAAATACCATGATCTTGCAAATGCCGTAACCCGGAACGGCTTCACTGTTCACCTTCACGCGGTGGAAGTTGGCGCTCGTGGCCTGCCAGCTAAATCTCTATTTCACCTCTTTAAAGATCTTGGCCTTTCCAGAAAAATAATCAACTCTTTCTTAGAAAAATTATCTAAAACTGCGATTTGCGCATCTCAAATTCTATGGCTTCGAAGGGGGAGTGAATGGGTGGTAAGGTGAACGCTCACATGTGGCAAGACAGCTGTCCTAAACCTACCACAGCCGGTTCGTAAGTCCGGAATCCACTACTCACCCCCCAGAAGTGTAAAAAAAAATAGTATTATGATGGGCCTGACTCCGGTCGGTGAATTCCATGGCAGCTCCGTTTGTATTTATTATATTACTTTCCAGTACAATACTACCAATTGAACATAAAGCGGTATAATCTGAGACCGGCCAAAATATTTTCAAACTTATTGAGATGGTTTTATGTTCGTGGGGTAGTTTTTGTGCGGGAAAAGATACTATTGATCATTTTACATTTCGCTGCTCTGTCTCGTTCACATGATCTATTTTACAACATTAGTTCACGAACAAACTCAATTGAGCCTAATATACAAGTATAATTTGTGGTGGTTGACGTAATATTTAACAGGTGGGGTCTTTCGAATGCCAATTGCAATATTTTGCACAGCTTTTTACAAAAACGTGTCACTTCTGGTTTTACAGGGATGTTAATATCGTTTATGAATAGAAATTTATACCAGTGCATCAGAACCATCACTCTGCAGCGACGTCGGAAACCGGATGTCCTTTATATCCAAACTAACTAAATCCAATCCTTGTCTGTTTAGTTTAGACATTTTCAAAATGACAGATGTACACTTTTATGCCCTAACGGTAATTTTCCAACCGGTTATTTGTAGCTCACTGATTAGAATGCCTTATCAATTTATTCACAAATACACCTACTTACATATTTGACCCACCCGATAATATGTTGGTCTCCAAAAAACTTGTTTTTGTGTGAGATAAAATACTAAGTTTGCCTTTAGACAGTGAAGAGAAATTATGTTTGATAATTTATTTATTTATTAAAAAATATAATTAATTGCAGGAGATAGCTTATAATTCTAAGCAAATGTTAGATAAGATAGCTTTGTTGATAAAAACTCTTGCGGATAACTGAGTTGTCATTTTTTCTTTCCTGGAATTAAATCATTTTTTTTTCTTTAACTTCGGCGTTTTGCTTTCCGTTATCAGTTTTGTAATGTGCAGCCATTTGCTTGACGAGCGACCTCTTGCCCTCTGCCCACATAGCGGAGCTCAGTTGCCCGAGATTGGCGTCCTCGTTCTGTACCCAATCAAGCGCCAACTGATAGATCACCTCGGACAGACCTTTCTGAATGTGTTCCTCGTGATAAATATCTATCATTCCCGCCGTCATACCCATCGATCTGAAGACGTTCCGCCAGCCAGAACCGATATTTCTCGAAATGATATCCAAATAAGAGTGCGATACTTTATCGTTTGAGACTAAAATGGCTTTTATTGAAGTGGTTTTCAGCACTGTTTCTTCCAAGTTCTCCGAAGTGTTCTCTTTAGAAGGCATACTATTGTAACTAATTACAGGACCACAGTGGACGCCGTTTGAATTTATAATATTGATCACGTTTCCAGTTGCTGAAACACAAGTGTATTGAGTATTTACTTAGAGAATATTATTTCGATAAATGTCTACGAATATTGATATTCTATAAATGCTTGCAAACCTTGAGTGGCGATAGGGCTCATCGCCGGAGGACTTTTCTTTTCAGCGCTGGGTTCTTTTTTATTGGAGCGGCCGATATTGAAGTACGAGAGTTTTGACCCTTTCTTTTTGGGCTTTCTCCGTTCCGGCAATAGTGTTCCATTGTTTTCTAATGGTGATGCAGGTCTCACATCCTCACTCTCAGTCACTTCTATTACTTCTTTTATTACTTCGGCTTCTCTGGGTAGTCGAGGGACAGCATCAAACATTACAGTGCTGACCTTTTCCATATTTCTACGAATTTAATACTAAGTAGGATGTGATCGAATCAATATTATTGATACTCTAAATTAAATACGATACTGTGACTGTCGTGTTGAATCAACAAACTGGATTTACCACCAAGGTTTTTTATCATTGTTTTCCTTGTTAGGTGAGGTTCGTGAATTTAAATTATCGTTATCATCGACCTAGAAACTTCCGCTTTATTGGCGTAATAGACATCATTCCATCGCTTTTCATTTTCATTAATTGACTCGTTGCACAACTCTAGTGCACGCTGATTCACACGTCATATTAGCGATGGCCGCTTGGTATCCTCGGCGTAACTTTGGATGTACCCAGCACAGACTTTGGTACCCAGCGGCCGCCGCTACGTAGACTAGTCTGCTCCACTGAGTCTGCTCCATTTATACACGGCCATAGTGGGGGTTTCCAAATTTGACCGGAGCTAAAAAACCGGGAAAATCCCAAACACCCTAAAAATTAAGTATTTTTCCCGATGTGGTGGCCAAAAAAGCAAGAAATTACGGAAAATCAAGTTTTTTCAAATACATACTATAAGGTCAACTTTTCGCACAAAACTGCTGACGAACTTTTTAAAGGCACAGCTTACATAACGATAATATAGATGTCAGGCTCCAAGAAAACTAGGATTTTCGTGGGAAAATAGGCAAATAAGTTTTTTTATATCCGAATGCACGAAATAAAGTCACCGGCGGTCATGCGATAAACAACGATTTTGATTTATTATGAACAACAAAATTTACAGAATAATGTTATTTGATATGATATGATATTCGAATACATAAATATACTACTCGTTTACATTACCATAAGTCGTGCTCGTGCAGGAGAAACCAATTAAAGCCATTGGCTCATCGCATACCTAACCGAACAAAAAACCCGTATCTATGGGTTCGTATTTAAGATTGGCATCGTTCGATATGAAAAAAGTTGTACACCAATGATTGTCCCCTTCTATGGAATAAGGAAGGATAGTCATATTGAAAAAAGCGCACTTAGGGCTCTAATTCACCCATTGTCATATAAGTACTAGACCTCGTGGCCAGCCTGAGAATACGTCAGCCGAATAGAAAGAGAGCGCAGCATATAGTATCCCTCCATCCTTGTCTAGTCGCGCATGCACGGGCACATGTACATATATCACTATGGCAACCCTTATATATCACCATGGCAACGCTTCGACGCCATAAGTCTGCTATGATAATTATGGATCGCCAAACTGCGGCCATAATATTAAAATGGACTTTGAAGAGATACATAAATGGACCCAACATTTCTTTTTCAAATATCTATTAGGGGCTCTCTAGACGATCAAGCATGCTTGCCAAGCATCGCGTCGCGGGCTGGGAAGGGATCGTAAATCGCAGGAAATATGCATTTTTTAAAATATTTACCAAAAATGCCTTATTTTGTAGTTTATACCAGGGAGTCACCTTAATTAGACGTAATTGATTGATGAATGATGTGACCCCCAGGTATAAAACTACAAAAGGAGGCATTTTTGGTAAATATTTAAAAAAACATTTGCATATTTCCTGCGGCTTACTATCCCTTCCCAGCCTGCGACGCGATGCTTGACAAGCATGCTTGATCGTCTAGAGAGCCCCTTAGGATATACTAGAGATTTTATACTAATACGCGTGCGAAAGATAAGTGCGGGGAAAGAAGACGTCCCTTGCAGCGCGAGTGAGTGAGATGCCATACTAATTAATTGCGGCGCTGCCAGTAGTATTTTGTGAACGCGTCCGTGCTGGTCGCGCCTCCAAAATGGTTGCGCAACCAAGCGAAACCTATATCTTATTTAAAGAGATAGATCAAAGATTTGGAATTGTGATGAATATAGTTGGGTGACTTTGAAATATCTTTAAAGTAGAACAGCCTGCTAAACTGCATACATACATACCTACCTGAATGTAATCGAAATATTTTTTAAAACAACGTGACATTAAATAATCACAACAATATGCATTATATTGTAGCCTTCGGCTTAGGCCAGTGCCACACTTGTCCTACGTACGCCACGTATTATGACGATTGGCCCTTGCATTTGCATGAAAGCAGACACACGTCTTAGACGGGTGTTACACGTTCAATCTGGCATTAGTTCAGTCTGTGACCTTGGGCAGACTGACGGGAAACTGATCGTTTATCGTGTTGAGTGATGGACTGAATGGATTTTCATACATTTTAATAATTTCTATCAGTCCATCAGTCAGTTCATGGATCAAGGTCGCGGACTGAACTGATGCCAGATTGAACGTGTAACATTCATCCCACGCAAATTTAGATGGGATAGTGTATTTGCTTTCATGCAGATTTAAGGGCCAGATGTCAATAATGCGTTGCGTGGGGTGCGTTGTGTTGCGTGGGACACCTAATAGCGGCCGCCACACGTAGAGTTCGGACTGCGTATCTAGGACTGCGTTCCGAACTGTGGATAGATCCGCACGGTTTTGACTGCGGATCAAACTGTCATGTTAAATTTTGAGTAAAAGGTGACCACAGTTTGGATCGCGGTCTGATCTAAGATTCCACGCTAACTGCAGTCCGAACTGTACGTGTAAATATTTTTTGAGAGTTTAGACTGCAGTTTAGACTGGCGCGTGGAACGTTATAAATTTTAACAGTTTTTAGCAGCAGTAAGAAAAGGATACTCGCTTGATCATCGCATTAGCTGGATTTGCAGTTAGCTTCAACAACCGAAAAAAACGGCGAATGTGGGTAAAACTATAGACGAAGATATGGACATTTACCTATGTTAAGTGAGTTAAGAGAAAGTTATCCAGAAGATTTTAAAAATTGCCTAAGAATGGATAGTAATGATATTGATTGTTTATTGGGAATGGTACGCCACAAAATCACAAAGCAGGATACAGTAATGAGAATGCTCCTCTTAAATTTTGCAGAATGCTCCTCTTAAATTTTGTATTTTTTTGTAACAAACTCGCGATATGCTGATGCAAATCCTATTTTCTTACAAAAATCTACAAGTTCGTCATAAGCGACGTTTTGCATATTGATATTAAGTACTGTAGTCTTTAATTTTTATCTTCCACGGGCATGGATGTTCACGGAATAAACGAATAAATTACCTAATAGTTTCCGTACATACTCCAAACAGACATGTTTTGTTTTTGACGCAGATCGAACGTTTTGACGCATATCCGATACACTGGTTCGACGCACGCGTCGTACGCTACGCAATATGACATCTGGCCCTTGCATTTGAATGAAAGCAGATGCACATCCTACGAAACGTTGCATGGGATAGTGTGTCTGCTTCCGTCTAAATGCAAGGGCCATGAATGTTATCACGCGTTGCGTACGTGCCCAGTGTGTCAGACCCCTTATACTTCTATAAAAAAACCTAGATTTCGGTAGAGATGTGCGTTCGTTTCACCACAGCTGCGAGGTAAAGTGATAGTGCTATCAAGTGTCAGTTTGACGTTTGTTTTTAGAATGAGTTGTCCACAGAGTTGTCGTTGATGTCGGTCGACTAGCCTCGACAAAAATGTCGAAGGAATCATGTTTATAAAAACAAAGTTGCGAAATGCGCTCACCGGTCGATCGTCTGTAAATTTGCCTGTCGGTTATTGGCTGCTTGCTATAGTCCGTTTACTTTTAAGCGTAATTCAAAATGGCTACATCCACCCAGACGAATATTTTCAAAGCTTGGAAGTCATCGCAGGTTGGTATATTTACTACTCTTTTAGCAGTTCTATTCTTAGTAAAGCCAGGCTCATATTGTATATTCTTTTCAGGGGATATGTTCGATATTGATTCAACGAGAACTTGGGAGTTTAACACAACCTTCCCTCTCAGAAACATAGCGCTACCAAAACTAACCATAGGAACATCGTACTGGTTCATGAATCTGCTGAATCCATACACGAATCATTTTTTTCATTGTAATCTTAAAGCACCGTATCTTCTAGTGGCAGCCCCGCGAGTCGTTTATTGTCTCATTTCATTCATAAACGACTATTGCCTATACAAAATATGCGTATTGTACAATCAAAATTATAAAAAGCGACTGTTACTACTGGCGAGTTCGCATATTATTCTAATTTACACAACACATACATTTTCAAACAGTTTAGAAGTTGTTCTATTCTCTCTTCTGCTGCTTGTTGTGTCGCGATGCATGTTGAAGTCCGATCAAGCGATCTACCACAACGAATTCCTTTCGGAAAAGTACAGAAACGCAACATCGATCGTCGATAAAGTGAAAATTTACAAATTGAAATCGTCTCTTCCGGAGCATTCTTTAAGTCGTTGTCTCGAAGTAGCTTCCCTCGCCGTCACCGGCATATTCAACCGTCCCACGTTTATCGGCTACGCTTTTCCACCTATATTTTTCTGGCTGAACCGTGGCTTAGGCTCCAAATTTATCGGCTTCAGAGATTTTCACGTTCGGATGATTGCTTTGGTAATTTTTGGGATTCCGAGTTTGCTGCTGTTAATCCTCACTGATTCCATTTACTACGGTTATTTTACTATAGCAGAAGTAGAATCGTTGAAAGTATCTCTAGATAATTTTGTCGTAACGCCGTTAAATTTCTTAAAATATAATTTGCTGTCGGATAATCTGTCTGAACACGGTTTACACCCGCGATGGTTGCATATCGCCGTTAACGTCCCCTTATTATTCAACATTCTCGGAGTTATAGCGATTGTGCACTCGGCTAAGTGCTTGTATAGAATAACTGCAGGATCTTACAGCGAGCTGCCTCGCATACAAAGCATCACAGGATTGATGCTGTTCTCTTACATAACCCCAGTGTGTTTGCTATCGCTATTTCCTCATCAGGAACCAAGATTTTTAGTACCCATTCTTATTCCTATAGTATTTTTATATTCTCCATATATTTTCGCTAATGACGAAGATGGTGATTGGCTGAAGAAAGGGAAACGGTTGTGTTTTGTTATTTGGTGCATATCCAACGCTTTATTGACCTTATTTTATGGATTTTTGCATCAAGGAGGGGTATATTATCTGGCGAAAAATATGCATTCCGAGATTATGATGAAAACAAAGATGACTACAGTACATTTAGTGACTAGTCATATCTATAACTTTCCTCAATCATTGCTTTTAATGGATAGTACGAGTAAGTTGTGGTACGACCGAAATACCGGTCAGAAGTATCGCCGCAAAAAACAGTTTCTGCTCTACGAATACGGATCGATGCCTCTAAACAAACTGTTATCCGAAATAAGAACTATTAACCGAGTCAACGATATGAAACAAAAGAACCAAAGAAATGTACACCGATTATACCTGGCGTTGCCGACGTCACTGCTCCGGGAATTATACGAAACCGATCATAATTTCACAGATATATCAATGTGGCAAGAAAAGCAATTCTGGCCGCATTTAAGCACTGAAGCATTCCCTATAATTCCCTCCTCTGATGACTTTTCGTGCCTGCATAACTTTGACAATTTAAATAAAGATGTTTTAACGTCGCCTTTGAATATTTTCCAGCGCTGTGCTTGTTTTTTTAGTAAATTCTCACTGTCTCTAATAAATATCCAGCACAAGAAATACGCCTAACTCTAAGAGCATTTTGTACAATAAAACTAGTCATATTTAAATAAAAGACATTTCGGATTGTCAATTGAAGTTTTATTTTGTTATTTACATTTATCAGATTGGCACTGTTAGTCTATTAATAAAATAAGTTATGTGAATATATTAATAATGTTAAAAATTAATTTGACTAATTAACGAGTTAGATGCAGGGTATCGGATCGTTCGCCATAGGACCAAGGCATTTCTTCACCGAATTTTGATTGATGTGCTAAGTTTTTTGCGTCGTACAGTAAGGAATGATCAACATAAGCTTCGCAGACATTACACCAGACGGAAAGGTCAGCGAGGGATAAAACGAAAGCATGCTGCGTCGATTGGTAGTGTTCCAGCATGTGAGCGTTGATGTAACGTCCACAAGCAACCTGCAATATTACGGAAATCACACTCATTTGTTGCAAAAGGCTAGATTGTCCATAAAAATAAACCTTACCGTATAGCAATGCAGACAAATCCAATTCTCCTGCAAATGGTCACAGGAATTGCATTTTGATCCTTGTGCAAACGTTTGATTTGGCGGAATAACGAACATGGATTCGAGATGCGGACACCAGTTTAGAGGAACGACGGCAAACATTTCTTCATTTGCTAAAGCTTCCATATTCGCACTTAAATAATCGACTAAAGTTTGCGATTTGCCCTTTGGTTCGGAGTTGGTCTCATCATCCGATCCACAATGAATGCCATCTTCGCATTTATCGGCGAGGCTCAGTTTATTTAACGAGTATTCGAGTTGGCTTTTTATAATATCCTGCATTGAATCATTGCCTTTTGAAACTATTGTTTCATTCACCTTCTCACTATCGTTTAGCGTTGAATTTCTTTCGATGCTGCCATCGAAATTGCTAAATCCGCTGTCATTTGTCCGGTCGAAACTGGAATCCGACATCCGAATCTTAACCGTATCGGAAACGATCAAGCCTCTACTTGGCTCGGGCTCTGATAATACATCCTCTCTCGGTAACGCCAGTTGAAATTTCAAATGTTTCCAGTATTTCTTGTGCGTATTTATGACGTTGTTTATCGAGTCAATGGCGGTGGGGTGAGGTGGCATTTTTCTGTCGTAACCATGGAATAGCGGGTCTCCGAGCAAGGCCTTCGTGCACATAGTCATTGCGTAAGAAATTGATGTGAGGTTGTAGCCACCTTCTAAGCAAATCATCACTCGGCCGCCCGCTAATCCCCTCAGCCAGTGAGTGAACTGGCCATATGCTTCAGGACTTACTCTGCAACCTAAAAGCGAAAATAAAAAAGAACAAAAAACTGCATTATAACTTTTCGCTCAAAACTGCATTATAACTTTTTGCTCAATTTTATAAATAAATACTAACATTATCACTTTTTCATGAATTCCCTCTTGTTACCTAGTAATTAATCTTGTTAGTCATGTATATTGTATATATATAAATACAAACGGAGCTGCCATGGAATTCACCGACCGGAGTCGGGCCCATCATAATACTATTTATATAATATATATATGGGGGCCGAAACGCCATGGGAATGAAACTCTCGGCGGCATGTTTTCAACCCTCGAGAATTTGTTTGTAGGGGGTGGTAGTGCAAGTATGCTAATATATATTGATAGCTTATTCCATGAAGGCGACTTTTGCCACATATAATTGTTTGATTGCATAAATACGGTGATCGGCCTTCTGCAAATTGTCACAACAGGAAAACCACCGATCGGTGGTATTGGCATTCCGTCCTTTTCATATCCCAAAATCATGGTTAGAACAGTTACTGTTTCCTTAAATATGCAGAAAGATTAGAAATTTTGTACCAATTCCTATGATACCGAATATGCAAATATTGTTTTTTTTTAGATGTCGCCTATTAGTCATTAGATTACTGTCAGCAGTATTAGTCGTTAGATTAGTCATAGCATACAAATGTAACAAGTAGGGTAGTTATAAAAGTAGATAAAAATGCCAGTCATAAATAACCATACTTGAAAGCGTAATGCATAATAGCATAATAAATATATAATAAAAGCATAATAATCTGTGACTTTAGGTGATGAGGCTAAAAATAGGATAATGAAAGGTAAAAAATTGCAAAGAAAAATATTTACAACAGAATATGAAAAAAAAACAGAAAATGGCTTGCAAGTTTTGTGAATTCAAATTAGAGGAAGGGCGCTGGAAGAGCAGATTCGCAGAATCAACCAAAGAATCAATCAAAAAGCAGAATCAACGATTTGCAAGAAGACAAGCTGATAAAACCAAATTTAACATCAGTATGCCGAAGTAACTTTTGTTATTATCATTGATTACGTCACACCAGGTGTTACATTTGACAAGTTACATTTGACATTAAATGTCCAATAAAATACAAACGGAGCTGCCATGGAATTCACTGACCAAAAATCGGGCCCATCATATATAATTATTACACTTCTGGGAGGTGAAGGGTGGATTCCGGACTAACGACCGGCGGTGGTAGGTTTAGGACAGCTGTCTTGCCACATGTGAGCCTACACCTTACCACCCATTAACTCCCCCTTCGAAGCCATAGAATTTGAGATGCAGAAATCGCGGTTTTAGATAATTTTTCTAGAAAGGAGTTGATTATTTTCCTGGAGGGACCAAGATCTTTAAAAAGGTGAAACAAAGATTTAGCTGGCAGGCCACGAGCGCCTACTTCCACTGCGTGAAGGTGAACAGTGAAGCCGTTCCGGGTGACGGCATTTGCGAGGTCATGGTATTTATTTAATTTGTACTCGTGGTCTTTTGGGATATTTGATTCCTATGGAACAGTTAATTCTACGATAAGAACCATCTTCCGAGATAGAGAGTAAAGAGTTATATCTGGACGCAGGGCTGTGCATCCGAGACTTTCAGGGAATTTATACTGCTTAGAGACCGAATCAACCTCCATAATCCAATCTGAAGCTTTCTCGATTATTGAGAAAGGTTTTGCAGTGAGATGTTTTTTGCCTTTAGAGCCAACCCGCACAAACTGTATTGGGGGGTTTGGAGGATATTGTGGAACCCTTGTTGGCACGAGCCACTGAGAGGCTAAGTACCTCGCGAATAACAGCAAGGACTTTGTCGTGGCGGTAAGTGTACCGTCCTTGATCCAAGGCCACCTTGCAGCCAGCTAGAATATGTCTAGCTGTGCAAGGGGTGTTGCTACAAAGGGGACATGAACTATCCTCGGCATAGCTCCAACGAGCGAGGTTACTGGGGTCTGGAAGTGTGTGCTGAAAGGCATTTAAATAAAATTTCAGCATCTCTGGCGTCCAGTCATACAACATTACTTTCCAGTGCATTGGAGGAGGAATGCAAAAGTCAAACCCGGATTCCTCTTTGGACTTGAGAAATGCTTCTTTGCGCTTGTTGTTTTGCGTTGCCACGCTCTGTATCAGTTTGAGTATAGAGCGGTACACGCGCGAGAAGTTGTGGCAGAGGGCCTTATCTCCGGCTTTCTTGGCTTCACGTAGCTGGCGACAAAGTAGCCGCTTCTGCCTAGCTTTGCTTTGAATGCGTTTTCTCTGTGAACCGGGTCGACATGGGTAGATTTTGGGTAAACACCCGAGAAGTATTCATGGACCGCCACCTGGAAGGGTGGAATATTTTTTATGCGCAGCCGAATGAAATTACACAATCTTAATTTAATTTCACAGAAGATAAAAATATAAAAGTTCTGATGTCAGAGTTGAGAAAGTTGAGTGCTTACTGCAATTTTGTTAACTCAGATAGAAAGCTCAGATAGATTAGTTACATATTTAAAAATAAGGAGATGAAATGGGAACTTTTGAGACATCCTAAGTGTTACCAAATTTGCAATTTTACCTGCCAAATTAATTGTTTTTTATAGTTTGGTGATAGTCTTGCGCATTTTGTGTTTGGAAATGTATGAATTTGGTGAGTTTTCTAGGATTTCTAAGAAATTGTATTATTTAACAGTATGACTGGAAATTGTGCCAGTATACTCCAGCAGTCAATTGCCCGAGCTTTGTGCGGATTCTTGATGCATCGCTCACTTCGCATTTCCATGGGTCAATCGCTGCGAGAGCCATCTGCAAAAAGCGTTGCGCATACATCCCCATTCAGAAAGAAACAAAAAAGTTGATAGGCACGACATACGTGGATGTCTATCTTAACCCGTTGAGTATGATACGACCAGATCTGGTTCTGCGTTTTTTTCACTTCTTTGACGTTCTCATATTTATTCATAATTATCTAATTGTTTTACAAAATGATATTTCAATATTCTATATTCGAAATTTCAATGCAATCATTGTGCAGTTGTTCTTTTTATGATTGGTGTAGTAGTTTCGTAGTTATAGTACTTTAACCCTTGGAGTAAATGGGTATTTTCATGGATGCATCTGTGTCTTTTGCAGGATTTTCGGCGACATCGACTTAAAGTACTATAACTACGAAACTACTACACCAATCATAAAAAGAACAACTGCACAATGATTGCATTGAAATTTCGAATATAGAATATTGAAATATCATTTTGTAAAACAATTAGATAATTATGAATAAATATGAGAACGTCAAAGAAGTGAAAAAAACGCGCGACCAGATCTGGTCGTATCATACTCAACGGATAATTGTTTCACAACCAGATTTGGTCGTATCATACTCAACGGGTTAAGGTCGATGTCGCCGAAAATCCTGCAAAAGAGACAGATGCATCCATGAAAATACCCATTTACTCCAAGGGTTAATGTGCCTAACCTATCCGAAAGTTCAGCTTCCCGAATGTTTTACTTTGCTTGGAATTCCAGTAATCCTCAATATTTTGATTTTATTGATAAAACATTTTTAGTTACGAATCTACACCCCGAAGAAATTTTCAAATAAAATAGACTCACCACCGAGCGGATCACCGATGCAGGCATCAAAACCAGCCGATATAATAATCAATTCAGGATCAAATTCGTACGCTATCGGTAAAACGACTTGCGTAAATGCAGCAAAGTACTCAACGTCCCCCATGCCCCTCTAAAAAAAAAAAATACTGCCATTAAGAAACGAAAATCAAAATCAATTCGCAAATCAGCCAATAGATAAACATACCCTATTCCAAGGAATGTTGACGTTGAATCCTTTTCCTGACCCGCTTCCAACGAAGTCGTAATTGCCCTCAGGAGAATTTGGGAAAAATGATCCATCATCATATCGGTGCAAGGATACATATAAAACTCTAGGATCGTCCCGGAATATGTCTTGTGTACCGTTTCCATGGTGGACATCCCAATCGAGAATGAGCACTCTTTTTAAACCGTGAATATCGGTGGCGTATCTGGCTGCTATGGCGACATTATTTAGCAGGCAAAATCCGCTGGGAATATCTTCCGAAGCGTGGTGACCTGGCGGTCGCACCACACAGACGCCGCTGCTTGACGTTCCATTCAGAATTGTATCTACCATCTGTAAAATGAGAAACAATATTATGACAATTGGAGAGGTGAGTGTATGGATTTTCTTTTCACATCAGCATGTTGGATTACTGGAAGGTATTGTTATGTAGCAATAAGTCTGCCATTGTACCTACTTTTAATTGTGCAATAAAGATTGTTTGTTTGTTTGTTTGTTTATACTCTTTATTGTGAAATGTCACAATGGGCGGGTTTATTGTCATATGACAATCTCTCACAACCAACCCTACTATGACGTGTTATATGTATGTGTGCGTGTAACATGTGTGTAAGTGTGTGTATTGTTATTGCATTCCATTGACAGAATTGAAAATGCAATTCAGTTAATTTGATCCCAACGGAAAATGGTGACCCAGTCGGGAATCGAACCCGGGACCTTACAATGTAAGATCAGGCGACCTAACCACTATGCCACTGGGTTTTTTCATGTTATTTCATTTCAATGGATTACTGTGTTATTTGTCATTTTTCCAAAAATGGACTTTTCTTCATAGATGAAGGTGTTACGGGGAGAGCTAGCATTGATTATATATGGTATTAGATTGCTCAACTTCTTAGTACAATTTGGCAACCTTTCTCTACACCAGCAAAATGCAGGTGGCGTTGATGGCATTGACGGCGAAACTAATAGCAATTTATTTTGCCATCTGTAATAACATTGATAATGAGTGTTTTTGTTATAAATGACTGATTATAAATAAATGATTGATTAAAAAACTGAATAATTTAACCAATGATAAAAATAATTAATTATTAGAGCCATCTATCCCACTTTTTATATAGCCTGATCACATAACAGAAATAATACAGAGATAGAAAGCCAACTATTAGTCTATATCAGCCATACTCAACCTGCGGCCCGCGGGCCGCATGCGACCCGCCGACCTTTTCTTTGCGGCCCGAAGGTGGCTCAGTAGAGGAAAAGTCCTGGAACGGTTTTACTCTTTGCGACATGAAATTATTTTATTTTTACAACAAAATGATAAAGTTTACAGTGAACTTGAAAATGACAGTTGGTGGTGTATTTTAGCTTTTCTTTGCGATGTGACAGAAAATCTTGGTGAACTCAATCGTGGTTTACAGGGAGAAAATAAAATTATTTCTCAGATGACAAGTAAAGTATTTGCTTTCGAAGATAAACTGGACTTGTACATAGAAGAAATACAAAATAAAAACTGCACAACTTTCCAACAATGGTAAAGGCTCAACAAGATGGCATTAATGTTTCCCTAGAAAACTATGTATTAATTTCTAATTACTTAGATTCCTTAAGCAAGGAATTCAAGCGCAGATTTCAGGATTTAAGAAAAATCAAGAAATGTTTTTTGCTAGTCGAAAATCCCTGGCACTTACAAATAGCCGCAATCACGCAACTGACTGCATTTGGATTTGAGAACGCAAAATTATTGGATGAATTTATTGAATTTAAAAACGACACAAATCTGGAAACATTTTTTAAAGAGAAAACAGAAGTAAAAGAATATGAAGAACTTTGGAAATTAGTAGGTACCCGTTAATTATGAAACCTTGAAAAATTGTGCACACTTGCTGTTGACGTTGTTTGCATCAACTTACCTCTGTGAATCGTCTTATTCTAAAATGAAATATGCAAAAAAGGCCTACAGATGTCGGCTTACTGATTCACACCTTGATGCCGGATCTAGATAAAATTGTCAAAAGTAGGCAATGTCAACAATCTCATCAGTTTTAAATAAATGATTACGTTTAAAAGTTGAGTTTTATTAACGTCTTCTGTGGATTTATTGTAATATAGGTTGTTGCGGCCCGTCTGATGTAGCACTCACTCGTATTTGGCCCAAGAAAAAAAAAGGTTGAGTAAAGCTGGTCTATATGAACTTTAGTGCTTAATTATTATTACATATTGAAACCTGTATACCAAAAAAACATTTATGTAAATAAAATTTAAAAAATAACATTGACTTAGAAAATGATTTTTTACATTATTTTATTTCAAGATAGGATCCTAGCTGCCAAATCGTAATAAGGCATTGGGCAATCTAATACACTATACCAGGGGTCAGCAACCTGAGGCTTTTTTGATGTAAAGTTGCAGCTCTCCACTTCCTTACGCAAATTATTAAAACCCTTAAAATTAATAAAATTTATTTTTAAGTACCTAATTTCTCAATAGCTTCTATGTTTATAATCGTTAATTTAAAATCGCTACGCTTAGCATGGCCGTAATGAGATAAATTTGACTGAATAAAAAATAAACACTTCTCTTTCTTGAAGACATGGAGAGCGGTAAATCACTTAATTTTAAAAATCTGAAGCAATATCGCGATAAGACGAGACCAATGCAACTATTGACACGAATTACTTCAGCATAGCTAAAAAAAAATAAAGGATGAATTCGCTGAGAGATTCGAGCAATTCAAAACAAACAAAAGTACTCTCTCGTTCATAGTAAACCCTCTTAACACAAATATAAATGAGATCAACATTGAGCTATTTGGAATTAATACTGGATCGCTTCAAATGCAATTGCTGGATTTGAAAACCAAAGACTTGTGGAGTGGCATGTTCACAGAATTCAAGAGCAAGCTGGAAGAGTTGGCTGTCCACATCGCGCAGCACAAGTGGACAGCTTTAAAAGAAATGCCGTGAGTTGAGGCCCTCATATTCGGTTAGAAGTCAACTAACAAATACAAATCTAGAGTCGTGCTTGAAATTTAAAACAAGTTATAAGCCAGATTTAATAAAACTTTCAAAAGGCATGCAAAGCTAATGCTCCCATTGATGCAACTATCTATTATTGTGTTTTTATACGAATAAATATTATTTCGTATTTAAAGCCGTTTATTTTTAAACAAAAATCAAATATATGTATATAAGCAAATACTATAACATTGAAATGATTTTTTTATTGGCTCTTTAAAAACTGGAAAATTTTGTAAATTGTAACTTTTGGCTCTTCCGTTTCAATAGGTTACCAAACCCTGCACTATACAATCAATGGTAGCACCTCCATCTATTTACTTCTTCAATTGATTGTGATAGATAATTTTTAGATACTTACTTCCAAACAGCACCCGGCTGCTATACAAGCGCTATCAAATGATTTCGGATGAAAGAAGATAGAATTGTAGGCATACTGCTGAGTGTGTAGCTCGCGTAGCGATGCACTCTCCAGCTCTGTCAGAAATTTCAAATGCGGCTCCGTATGGGCTGCCACTATTTCATCGGGCGTTGCACGCCGCGTTTTAATTCTATGAACTCTCTCCAATAGACTGAACTCAATGTGCCTTTCGTTAATGCGCTGGATCCGGAATGGTGATTCTACGTGATCGCTGTCAATAGAAATATTACACTTTATATCATCCCTTGAGTTGAGAAATACATTTAGGTAGCGTTTATACTAACGGTTCATAGAGGCAGCGGTGTTCCATCATAGCTTCATCGTAAACGTAACTCACTTTATGTTCGGGCATTTTGAGATCAGTAACTACAGAAAATTACAGATTAGAAATATTTTCAACTTAATAAGCGCTATTCAATTCAATTTAATTTATTTAGGTATAATCAAAACAGATCGTTGAAACGTTGCATATATCCTACTACTATTATAAACGCGAAAGTTTGTAAGAATGTATGTATGGATGTTTGTTACTCTTTCACGCAAAAACTACTGAATGGATTTTGATGAAACTTTACAATAATATAGCTTACACATCAGAATAACACATAGGCTACAATTTATAAAGATATATAGTTTTCTATCATTATCACAATTTTCCATCAACACGCGGGTGAAACCGCGAGGCGCAGCTAGTATATAAATATTCCACAGATAGCACTAAATACAGTAAAAATTGCATAATAAAATCGAAAGGAAGTAGTAAAGTAAAGTAAGTAAAGTAAAAGGTATTTATTTCCAATACAACCATACAATTGTGTAGGAATGACAGTAATTAATCTTAAATTAGTTACTCAATTTAGACAAGAGATGATATACAATATATAGTTTTAAACTTACCAATTTACAAAAACATAGACTATATGATAATAGTTTACAACAAAACAATTAACGGTAAATAATATGTATTAGATTAAATGGGTAGATACGATGCTATGTATTTTCAAAATATTTTAAGAAGTCGTTATGGGCATACATGTTGATTTTAAGCAGATAGACTCGGATGGATCTCTTGAAAATATCAATGTTTTTAATTTCTTTTAATCTTTCGGGCAATTTATTGAAAAGTTTGAGGCCTACGTATCGACTAGTCGCCTGGAACTTGGCAGTACGTGCTACGAACGGTTGGAGATACAGGGTTTTATTCCTGGTGTCATGCCGATGTACTTCCTCGTGGGATATGGCCGAGCTCTTATTGCAATAGAATTCGCAAAGAGCTTCTTGAGCAAAAATCGCATATACGGTCAATATCCCTAGTTTTTGGAAGTGTTCACGACATGACTGCCGTGGACCAATACCTACTATCGCACGTATGGCTCTTTTCTGGAGAGTGAATACACTGTTGATGTGTGCTGCATTAGTAGTATCGAATCATATGAATACTTGTAAGTAAGCAACACTAACTGCAGTAAACATTGCAGTAACAGGTACAATGAAGTTCAAATAACTCTTCAAAGACAGATTTACAAAAGATTTGGAACAATTCGAATGAATACCCATGTTGCCACATTGCTTCATCGTTGGTTCAAGAATATTAATTTTTGTAACCATATTTATCACAATTCTTTAATTCAAGAAAATTCATATCACAATTAATTAATTCAAGATTTATTTTCAATAAATAATAATCCATAAAAACAACTCACCAATTTCCAAATGATTAAGTCGCTTATCAAAATTAGCAACTACTTTTTTCGACTGCGAAGGATAGCAATCCCTTGTGGGGAAGTTTTCCGGTCTAAATTCGTCTCCGAGCCATTTCACTTCAACAATGTGTTTTTCCTTTGCAACATCGCAGATATTTTTGACTTCCGGATCTAAATTGTAGGTTTGCTGATAGTTAAAGCAGTTCCAGTAGGACTTGTGTGCGTAAATGCAATTTAGGATGGAGTCGCGAATACTGTGAATATAGAAAAAACAGTTAGATTGAAATATTGAAGACATTGAAATGAGAAACTTACGAATCGCTCGGTTCAGTCAGCGGTTGAATTTTAGGCACGGGATCGCCGAGTAAAGTCCTCAAAGTTAAAGCGGCTCCTTCGCTGAGGGACCTCAAACAATAACCACCTTCTAAAACGACTGCCAGCGATGAGCATACACCTTCCAGCAAATGCAAAAGATGGGCGTAACAAGCTGGACTGAGTTCCATTTCACCCTATAGAAAAAAAGCATTTACAATGAATAGGGATGCAACCGATTACTATTATGATACAATTAAAAGACGATTGTTGCCCCCATTTAGCAAAATTACCAGCGAAAAAAAATAAACAGGCTAAATTGGCGAAAACACTGATAAATAATAACAAACAGAGCTGCCATGGAATTCACCGACTGGAGTCTATTAGTACACTTCTGGGGAGGGGACTCCGGACTAACGACTGGCTGTGGTACGTTTAGGACAGCTGTCTTGCTGCATGTGAGCGTTCACCTTACCAACCATTCACTTCCCCTTTGAAGTCGTAGAATTTAAGATGCGGAAATTGCAGTTTTAGATAATTTTTCTAGGAAGAAGTTGATTATTTTACTGGAGATAAACCCCGGTTAAAAGAACTCGGGTTTTTTGAAACCCAAGTTATCCGAAACGCCTCTGAAAAATGTGCCAATGTCAAACTTTGAATTTAGTTTCCTTAGAACTCGAAAAATGTTACATATCACCTTCATCCAGTTACTTATTATCCAATTGCGAGTTAAAAGTGGTAATATTGATGTCAGTTTCCTACCCTTGAATGTTACTGGTCTAATTCAACCACTGGATCAAGCCGTAATAGCCACATTTAAACGGCACAACCGCTGGCTATTTTTGAAAACCATCCAGCATGATAGTGATATGCAAAACAAAAACACGAATGAAGTGCTGAAGGCAGTGAATATAAAACACATAATTTATTGATGTGCGCAAGCCTTTGAACTATCCCAATCAAGAGAAAGCAGAAACTCTTCAAGTGCCGGAGAAAACTCTATGATGGACTTGAATGAGATGACTCTTTTTTGATATTTTTGAAACTACAGAAATGGTAATAAATTTCCCCGATCGATATCAGACATTGATATGTACGAGGTGGAGGAATGGGCTGTAACGGACGATTCGCTATTACCGGTATATTGTACAGTATAATATACTGTATAGGTAGGTACAGTAAACTGTATATCGATGTACTGTAATCCTAAAAATGTAATTTATCTGTAATAGGGAACATGAGAGTAGCCTACAATGAGATTTAAATTCGTTTGACCTTTAAAACCTTTCAAAAATACGCACTGTAATTACAATACAAAATATTGTAGTATTAGATGTTCATAGCTTAACCGAAAACAAATGGTTTCCCCTCTTTATTTCGGTTAACGGGGTTCTACTGTACCAAGATTTTTAGAGGTGAAACAGAGACTCGCCTGGCAGGCAACGAGTGCTGACTTCTACCGCGAGGAGGTGAACAGTGAAGCCGTTCCGGGTGACGGCATTTGCGAGATCGTGGTATTTATTTAATTTCAACTCGTAGCCCTTTTGGGATGTTTGATTCCCATGGAACAGTTAATACTATAAATAAGGGTCAACTTCCCAGATATACCTATCCCAGATATCGTAAAGAGTTATATCTGGACTGGAGGGCTGTGCATCTGAGACTTTCAGGGAATTGATACCGAATCGACCTCCAGAATCCAATCTGAAGCTTTCTCAATTATTCAGAAAGGTCAAAACCTTTCTATATTCAAGACAATTCCAAACAAAGATCAAAACATTCCACTACAAATTGAGGAATGATTCCCACCTTTAGATCTATTCCGCACAAACTGTAACCCCCTAGAACCAAGGGGCAGAAGAAACTCCCCTGCACCTCATGTGCGAGTGTGGCCCGCTGATGCGTAAAAGATACATCCACTTGGATGGTCATTACCTCCAACCTGAGGAGGTAAAATAATCTGGCGCCAAAAGCCTGTTGCGGTTCTTAAATGACACGAGGCTTAGCGCAGAACTATAGTAGGTGGCGAACACAATAAATCAGTAATGGTCGCAGTGTTACAAGGCTCATAAAAACCTTAGAAAAGTCCCATACAACAAATAAATAAAAAAAAACCCCCCTAGAAGTGTAATAATAGCATTATGATGGGCCCGACACTCGTCAGTCAATTCCATGGCAGCTCTGTTTGTATTTATTTATTTATAATCATTGCATCCCTAATAATGAAGTGTTTTCATCATGAAGCACACAAGATAATTACAATTAAAAAAAACTTCAAAAAAATGTAAAAACCTTTCCATCTCCTAGGGCCGAATCATACCCAGCTGAACAAATGATTAGTTGTGGGGCAAACTATGAAAAAAAAAAAGAAAAAAATTAATGTTTAGTACCTCTATACAACCGAGAGCGGCATCGTAGCCGGCGGACACTATTATCAGTTGAGGTCGATACTGTGAGAGAAATTAAATGATTAAATACTGCAATTTAATACTTCATAAAAGCTATAAGTGAAATGCAAACCTCCAACGCCATAGGAAGAAGTAACTGATTCCAGATTGCCAAGTAATCGGAATCCTGCATCTGCGTCTTGTTCAGAGGAACGTTGAAGTTGTAGCCTGTTCCCGCACCGCAACCGATGTAATTGAAATTCGATTGCTTCAAAGACGGCCAAAACGAACCGTGTTCGTAACGATGTACTGAAAAATAGACAACCCTGTGGAATAGAAAAAGATTAGAAAAGGGTACCACCCCAAACAGCACATTGCAAAATCAAAATAAAAGGTACAATTACAAATGCTTCACCTACAAAACTTATACGAATAGTTAGATAAAGATCTAAAGTTTAACTTGAACAGTTTTGTTTGATAATCTTTTATATCATATCCTAGTGTCAATTTGTGTCAATAAGTTGGCAATTCCTCAAAAGGTTGAAAATCTTTCAAAATTCATGAAATTTTCAGTAAAATCCAGTAAAAACTTTTATGACGTGATTTTTTGTCAATTTTAAATTAAAAAAAAACTTTGAAAAATTTCCAATTTGTTAGAGCAGTGGTTTTCAATCTTTTGTTGGTAACGGCACAATTTTAGTCAAGTCACTCCAGCACACGGGCGGGTTTGTGGGGCGGATAGAGCCCTATTAGCACCACAGGCGATTTAAAAAAAAAACTAATACTAATTTCATATATACTCGTATATTGAAGGGGGTTCTTACCAAATCGTATACATTGATGTCGATATTAGATCACCCTGGAATTGAGTATTAAAGTGAATCATGACGTTTTTTTTCATTTCCTATACGTTTCCAGTATATTGAAGTTATATTTACCATTTGTTTACTACTGTTTAGTGTGCAAAAAAATAGCTTTCTGCGAAACTAATTACTTGAACTTACAATGGTTGAAAGTGTATCATTTTCAATGCCAAAAATGGTCATTAAAAAAAATCCATAACAAAATTAGTTTAAAAACCTAAAATGAAAAATTTGCAAAACCATAAAATCATCGCAAAACCATAAAATCCATCTCGCTGAAATCTAATTTATGGTTAATTTTTTTAGCAAATAGTATCTATAACTGTAATATATTCCAAGCAAATGAGAAAAATATAAAATGAGTCATTATGAACAGCCTCACAGACACCGTTTTCGAGTCTACATCTCGTTTTGTATAACAGAACATGGAAATGTTGCCATTATTAATTTTGCCTTTCCACAGAATTAATTTATCGTCAAAACCTTTCATTTCATTAGATGATAACAGCATATTCTCATTTCGCAGGGGCGAAATGCATACATGCATTTAATTTATTAACATGTCTAAACAAATCCGTCATGAAAGCCAACTTTGTGCACTAAGTTGTGCACATTGCTGAGTAAGTCCACAAATGTAAAATTTGCATTTCCTTACCTGATAAATAACTTAAAAACCTGGCTGTACACCAGGAGGATACTCGCGGCACACTGGTTTAAAACCACTGGTTTAGAGTGTGTTTCAACTCTTTGACTCTGAGACCAACGAAATAGTTTTCATTTAATATCTCCATACCAGATGAGTGTTTCAGTGGTGATGCCTCACGTTACAATTACATATATTTTTAAGCTGTTTGTCAGTGCATCATAGATCATTTTCAACACTCGACTCTCAAAGTGACTTATAAATTGGGACTTAGGATCTAGGCAGGTTTGAGAGGACTTACAGATGCTTTGCCCACTGAAGATATCGGTCTAGACAAGCGAAGGGTCATTCCGGCTCCTAGTTGGAGCGCATTCTGGAGCTAATTGGAGCTAATTGCACAGTTCTAAACCTTGGTAAAAACAACCCTAAAAATGACTACCAACTTGGATCAATCAGCTTAACCACCACAAATTCACAGAAAGACCTTGGTATAACGATAACTGACAACTTGAAATGGGCAAACCATATTGAAAACATCGTAAAACAGGGAAACTCACTTCTATATTTGGTAAAGAAAGCTATTCAAGTATTGACGATACCGACATTCTAAAAATTTACAAAACCTACATTCATCCTCTGATCGAGTATGGTTTTCAAATCTGGAATTCTTATTCTGCCAAGGACATCAACCTGCAACCTGCTCGAAAGTATACAACGTAGAGCGACAAAACTGCCAAAAACCCTAAGAAAAACACCCTATGAATATAGATTAAAAATCCTCAAACTGACTACTCTGGAGCAACGGAGACACAGAGGAGATCTCATAGAGACATACAAAATACTGAGGCAACACTACGACTGCCCAGAGTTGGAAAGCATGTTTGTGTTCAATTCAAACCATCACTTAAGAGGTCACAGCCTGAAACTCAACGTTACAAGCTTTTCAACTGAAGCAAGAAAGCACTTCCTGACAAACAGAATCGAGAACAGCTGGAATAAACTGCCCGAGGATGTTATTGAAGCACCAACCATAAACGCATTCAAAAATAGGCTTGATATATATTTAAAAAATTATATACCTATATATATATATATATTAAAAAAAAAAGAAACAGCAACACCAGTTAATTTCATAGATATGAACACATCAGCGTTAAGCTGCTAGTTCATCAACAAATAATAACAATAATAATAATGCCATTAGCAAAGAGCAGATCAGAAGAGCGACTTCTACTCTGTATTAGAACAACTAGCCATTCAATTTCAAGTCCCGAGGAGCCACCTACTCCTTTGGCTCTACCACTCCACCGAACTTACGAGTTATTTCATTCCAAAGAGCAGACTTCTTTCTTTGACTCCATTCCAGGAAATTCCGCAAACGGTTATTCTAGAATCGGTCATTCTGATTATTTTCAATTCATTCTGCAGCTCCGGACTGAATATTAATATTTCCGATTAATAATGACAGATGACATTTATTAATTAGCGAAACAAGATTTCGAAATCTTGTAAATATCTTGGGATATTATTTTATTAAAAAAGAACCCGGAGTGATCAGTAGAATTTTAGATGAAAAGGTGAATTTCTTCCGGGTCTACCCGGAAGAAATCTGCCTTCTCAGAAGAACCCCACTCCTCTGAGTGGGGTTCGGAACCCGAATGCAGCCGTAATGACCCATCACTAGTCTACACTTTATTCTATTTCCACATTGGGCTCGATTGCGTTTCTTCGTGAACTAAAATCGGAAATTAGTCCGTGTGAACGAGACAGGGAGATACGCTAGAGCGGAATGTGTGATGACCGATTGTCACTTTTTCGCATTAAAACTGCCTGCCAAGGTCAAACCTTACACCGCACGAAATATGCTCAAATTTATTCGGACGAGTATAAGTTTGACAGATAGTATTTCCCGACGATCGTTCGTTTCGTATTCCGCTCTAACGTATTGCTCTGTCTCGTTCGCTTGGACTATTTTTAGTTTTAGTTCACAAAGAAACGCAATCAGCCCATTATCTTAGTTGTGTTTCACAATAAAGTCATCCATAGAACAGGCTTGCCTAGTAAAGGTGGCTTAACGACATGAAATGTATTATTACAAAGTGTCCAATAAATATTTTAAACCTATAGGGCCCGATTGCGTTTCCTTGTGAACTAAAACTGAAATTAGTTCAAGCAAACGAGATAGAGCAATACGTTAGAGCGGAATATGAAACGAACGATCGTCGATAAAAACTCCCTTTCGAGCTTATACTCGTCCGAATAAATTTGGACACATTTCGTACGGTGTTAGATTCAGATACTTTATCTTTGGTGGGTAGTTTTAATGCGAAAATTTGACAACCGTTCATTTCACATTCCGCTCTTGAGTATTGCCCTGTCTCGTTCACTTAAACTAATTTCCGATTTTAGTTCACGAAGAAACACAATCGAGCCCATAATCTTCACAAGAAAAGCCTTTTTGAGTCTTTTTACCAATTTTCATTGCGAAGATATATTTTTTAATTAATTTATTTATTTATTGCGGTATAAATTTTTATTTTCATCGCACCTCAGGTCGTTGGCTACCCTACCTATATATAATTTAAAGCATAATTATTTGTAATAATGCTGATATCACACCCTTACGGGAAGTGCATTTTGGTTGTTACTGGGCCTTATTAAAATAGTGAAGTTGAGCGAGTTAAGCACCTAGGATCGTCGTAGAACATCTGCTGAGTGGCCTGTCCGTGATGAACATCCCAATCGACAATCAAAATGCGTTTTAATCCATGCACGTCGATCGCTCGTTGGGCGGCTATTGCCACGTTATTGTAGAAGCAGTATCCGCATGGCTCTGCCTTCATGGCGTGGTGACCAGGAGGACGAATTAAAGCGTATCCATTCTGTATAGTCCCGGCGATCACAGCGTCCACCAATTCCACTGTAGCTCCAGCTGCCAAAAGTGACGCCTCATGACTTGACTGAAATTTTAAAAATCCATATCATAATTTTGGACGTTAGGACCTATTACTTGGCCTGACTACTCTCGAAGAAAGAAGACAAGGAGGGAATCTGATTGAGACATAAAATTGTCACAAATTATTACGTTGTACCTAGGCATCTGCAAAGAATATTTAAGAATGCAACAGTCAATACAAATCGACAATGTTGCAGCAAAAAACTCAACCGTTCAAAATATAAATCTAATCCTTTTAAGAAAGTTCTGCAAAATAGAGTGGTGGACATGTGGAGTGATATTTATACTATTTGAAGTGATATTAGTGCAAGCTCTGTCAATCAATTTAATTAAAAATAAAAAAAGATTTTTAAAAACAAGCTTCACTCTCCACCAGGAAGTTCCAGTGGAAATCTCCCGGCTTCATTTTTATACCCTTGTCATCATGTGTAATGGAAAGTACTCCAGACAATAAAACAAACGAGCCCAAACTCGACTATCTTAGCAGTTTCCATTAACCCTTCAAGCCCCGCGACTTCGATATCGAAGTCAACTGAACGAGTCCAGGAAAAGTGATTTGATTGAGTTTTTCGTGTCATTGTATTTTATTTATTCAGTTGTATTTTATTTAATTGCACAATGATATTTGTATCATCGTGCATTTAAATAAAATATAACTGCATACGGAATGACACAAAAAACCCAATCAAATCACTTTTCCTGGACGAGTTCAGTTGACTTCGATATCGAAGTCGCGGGGCTTGAAGGGTTAAGGAGTTCCAGTGGCAATCTTTCGGCTCAATCTTAGGACCCTCGTCATTATGTATAATGGAAAGTACTCATGATAACAAAACACACTAGCCCAAATTTGACTTATCATACCATTTGCCATCAGGGAGTTCTAGTCCCTACATTCTGGCTCTATCATCAAATCAGCTCGAACATTGCATTGTCACCGAACTTACATAAGTATGCCAAATTTCAGCTTAATCGAATACCAGCAAGTGGTTGAAAAATGGTTTGCAAAGTTTGAAATGGACAACTTACATACGGACATTGCTAGTTAATATAAAGCTTGTAAAAACAAATTCCATTTGAACCTAAAAACTTGTTAATATTGTTTACTAGATGACCCGGTGAATTTCGTACCACTTAAAATTTATTTGATTGTAACTCTTCATAAGCGTTTATTAATCCTAATAAACCTTTAAATCTAATTCATTGAAATCTATAATATGGCTGAAACATGTACGGTTTGAGTTTCGTTTGGTGATTAAATGAAAGTCATTTGTGATTGAAATAAATTCAATGTATTTAATTTACATGATAATATATAAATGCAGTTCACATTCAACACAAAACATTCTGGTAAAATATGTTTTTCGTTTTGTTTTCCGGTGTGTAAATAAACAAAAATGATGGATTTCCGACCGATGGCTTGGCGAACACGGGACATACAGTTGTCCATGCGTGAAATACGGAAATTTCAACTTAATTCCGCAAACTTCCATCACGCGTGATTTGTCATCGTGAAGGCCAGACGCACGGGGAAACTAAATTCCGCTTTTCAGAATTACCAAGTGTATAACTGTAGATTGTCTTTAGTATGTCGCAAAAGAAAAAATGCGCCAAATCGCCTCGTTGCTGCTGACATAGCGACACGTCTGATACTGAGATACACCTCGTTTGAATTCATCACAGCGTAAACAGCTATACCGCTTTATCTTATGTATTTGCAGCATATGTAATTTATCGAGTTGATGAAGTTGCAGTTTTCCACATTGATTTGCGCTTTAAAAGCCTTGGATAATAAGGCACAATCTAACGTTTGACCACATTTACATCTTGCCCTTTGACCTTCACAACTGCAGATCGCCCATTGTCCGCAACTGATCGGCGACGATACAATGGGTACCCGTCATTGCCTGTGATGATGTTAGCAATCAGGTCTCTCGGGTAACGCCTGGAACAGTTACTATCGAGCATACAGGGCGAGATGTTGTTATAAACTTCGCGAAATCCATAGATCATATTCTTAGGCACCACTGCAAGCAATTTTGGATTAACAGCTTCATCTTGTATTTCGGCCGATATGATGGGATCATCTCACATCAGTGCGGTTTGCATTTGAAGTAGCTTGCCGCACATTTGACTTACTTCGTCGACCTATGTTATCTCTTCTTCTCGACATTGTAATGGACACTGTAAAACGACACGGAATTGCTTTCACGCTCAAATCGATCGAAATTTCCATGAGGTCTTTACAGTATTGAAATCCCCAAACTAAGTCCAAATTCGTGGTTATGTAATTTAAAAAAAAACGGTTGTGTCACCCCAAGACTTTCCTGTCAAGTAGCCAGGAACGTAATTCATCTGAATATTAATATCATTAATCCTCCAACAACAACCCCCTCCCCCCCACTACCAACCTAGCGACACCCTTTACAACTCGAAAATCGAAATCGAAATCGACTTTGACTTCGACTTTTTCGACTTTTTTACCTTTTTGACCTTTTCAACTTTTTCGACTTTTTCGACTTTTTTAACTTTTGCGACTTTTCCGACATTTTCGATTTTTTTTCTTTTTCGACTTTTTTGACTTTCGACTTTTTTGACATTTTGACTTTTTCTACTTTTTAGGCTTTTCAGACTTTTTTGACTTTTGCGAGTTTTTCGACTTTTTTTACCTTTTCGACATTTTTTACTTTTTTGTTTTTTTTTTTACTTTTTTTACTTTTTCCCCTTGTTTGACCTTTTTGACTTTCGAACTTTTTAAACTTTTTCGACTTTTTTCAAGTAAGTATGTTGATTTTTTACTTTTTTTAATTTTTGCGCCTTGTTCGACTTTTTCGGATTTTTTTGACTTTTACGACTTTTTCGACCTTTTCTACTTTTTTGACTTTCGCGACTTTTCCGACTTTTTTGACTTTATCGACTTTCGCATTTTTTGACTTTTCGACTTTTTGAAATTTTACACATTATACGGAATGAATAACAGTTACGGATAGCGCAGCTGTCAAACAATACGATCGCCGCAATAGCCATCTAGAAAGTGGCCAATGTTCCCAAAATAACCAATTTCGATTTTTTCGATTTTCAGTTGTTTCTTTGAGTTTTTCCTAAATATTTTTCTTTGTAAACCACCCCTGACTCAAGCCAAACAAAATAAAAGAAAAATAATTCAAATCGGTCGAGTCATTTCCGAGATCCTGCGAGACTAACGCAAGGCGATTCATTTTTATATATAAGATTACTTACTAGCTTTACAAGATATGATCTGGACATATCAGCAAAGATGCCTGTCCAGAATAAATAATAATAATAATATTATAATTGCACCCTTATTCTACAGTATTTATAGTACACCCAGGGGTTCTGTATTTCTACAACATTGTCTGAAAACAGAAAACCAGACATTTTAGATTGCATACTGACATTAAAAATAAAGTTTATTAGTAGAGATTAGCAATAAAGTAATATTTAAAAGAGATAAAAAAAATATGATATTAAATTACAGAAGTTGCTCCCCATTTCGTGGACACCGGTGTCCCCATTTCATGGAGATAGGTGTCGAATGTTGAAGTGATAAATGGAATAAGGAAAAACTAGAAATATTCAGCTCTATCAAAATACGGAAAATCCAATAATTCAGAAGGGAAATAAGGGGCTCAAAGTACAGAATATTGCAAATAGTAATACAAAGGAGAATTGAGAGTCACCAAAGACCAGGCAGAAGAAGGACACCCCGGCTCAAAAACCTAACGCAGTGGTATGGAAGAAGTACATCTTTGTTTTGTGCAGCAGCTTCAAGAGATAGCTAGAACGATCACCAACCTTAGATAGAAGAGGGCACTACAAGAATAAGAAGACAAAGAGAAATTTTAACAATAGAGAGGAAAATTTCAACAATTACTATTTTAGAGAAACATACGTATTTTTTGTCTACAATTTGTAATTAAAATTGGTCATTACTTAAATATAAGCCGAACAAAATAAAAGTCCCGCGCGGCGACGAGATTCAAATTTGAGTAAGAGTTTTCAGTTTTCAGAATCGAATAAGAGTTTTAGGCATTGGTGACAGTTTTAGGCATCACTATATAATTGATCTCCTATTGGTAGATGGCTTTCCTAGTTGGCTAGAAACAGGGGAATGCCGGCATTGGGTGTGCTTGGCAGCTTTGATCATTATCATCCCGTTCATTATCGATTACGTTCTGGTTACGTCGTTATATACTACAAAACCTTTCTCAATAATCGAGAAAGCTACAGATTGGACTCTGGAGGTTGATTCGGTCTCTAAGCAGTATAAATTCCCTGAAAGTCTCGGATGCACAGCCCTCCGTCCAGATATAACTCTTTACTCTCTATCTCGGAAGGT
This sequence comes from Micropterix aruncella, assembly GCA_944548615.1. Classification (NCBI taxonomy): domain Eukaryota; kingdom Metazoa; phylum Arthropoda; class Insecta; order Lepidoptera; family Micropterigidae; genus Micropterix; species Micropterix aruncella. Next base: position 38,982,324 of record OX155952.1, read on the forward strand.
GGCTCTTATTGTAGAATTAACTGTTCCATGGGAATCAAATATCCCAAAAGACCACGAGTACAAATTAAATAAATACCATGATCTTGCAAATGCCGTAACCCGGAACGGCTTCACTGTTCACCTTCACGCGGTGGAAGTTGGCGCTCGTGGCCTGCCAGCTAAATCTCTATTTCACCTCTTTAAAGATCTTGGCCTTTCCAGAAAAATAATCAACTCTTTCTTAGAAAAATTATCTAAAACTGCGATTTGCGCATCTCAAATTCTATGGCTTCGAAGGGGGAGTGAATGGGTGGCAAGGTGAACGCTCACATGTGGCAAGACAGCTGTCCTAAACCTACCACAGCCGGTTCGTAAGTCCGGAATCCACTGCTCACCCCCCAGAAGTGTAAAAAATAGTATTATGATGGGCCCGACTCCGGTCGGTGAATTCCATGGCAGCTCCGTTTGTATTTATTTATTATTATTTTTAAATTTCGTTATTGGCCTTCAATGCCAGAATGATTGGACAACAATTGGAGACTTTTGCATTCCTCCTCCAATGCACTGGAAAGTAATGTTGTATGACTGGACGCCAGAGATGCTGAAATTTTATTTAAATGCCTTTCAGCATACACTTCCAGCCCCAGTAGCCTCGCTCGCTGAAGCTACGCCGAGGAAAGTTCATGTCCCCTTTGTAGCAACACCCCTTGCACAGATAGACATATTCTAGCTGGCTGCAAGGTGGCCTTGGATCAAGGACAGTACACTTACCGCCACGACAAAGTCCTTGCTGTTATTCGCGAGGTACTTGGCCTCTCAGTGGCTCGTGCCAACAAGGGTTCCACAGTATCCTCCAAACCCCCAATACAGTTTGTGCGGGTTGGCTCTAAAGGCAAAAAACATCTCACTGCGAAACCTTTCTCAATAATCGAGAAAGCTTTAGATTGGATTATGGAGGTCGATTCGGTCTCTAAGCAGTATAAATTCCCTGAAAGTCTCGGATGCACAGCCCTGCGTCCAGATATAACTCTTTACTCTCTATCTCGGAAGATGGTTCTTATCGTAGAATTAACTGTTCCATGGGAATCAAATATCCCAAAAGACCACGAGTACAAATTAAATAAATACCATGATCTCGCAAATGCCGTCACCCGGAACGGCTTCACTGTTCACCTTCACGCGGTGGAAGTAGGCGCTCGTGGCCTGCCAGCTAAATCTTTGTTTCACCTTTTTAAAGATCGTGGTCTCTCCAGGAAAATAATCAACTCCTCTCTAGAAAAATTATCTAAAACCGCGATTTCCGCATCTCAAATTCTATGGCTTCGAAGGGGGAGTGAATGGGTGGTAAGGTGAACGCTCAGATGTGGCAAGACAGCTGTCCTAAACCTACCACCGCCGGTCGTTAGTCCGGAATCCACCCTTCACCTCCCAGAAGTGTAATAATTATATATGATGGGCCCGATTTTTGTCGGTGAATTCCATGGCAGCTCCGTTTGTATTTTATTTTTATTTATAACGTTACACAATTTCCACTATCTCTTCTTCAATGCTTTAAGACATCAACATCAACTTTGCATCATATGTCTATACGAAAAAATATTTGAGTTATATCACAAAATTATAATTATCCAATTAATTTATTTTTAATTAACTTTGTAATTATGAAAAGTGAGTAGGTTTAATTAACTTTGTAATTACTAAAATAGAGTAGGTACATATGTAACTGATAAGACAGTTTAATAGTAATGATTAAACTAATGTTGCCTATTTTTAGAAAGGACTGTTTTTAAATCACATAGTGATTGTCCCCTTTTGTTTAAATTAAACGTTTCTCCGATTTCTATGTGTATTTTCTATTTTCATCAAATAAATCCAATGGAAAACTGTTCCCCAAAACTAAAATTAAAGTAGACGTAAGATATTGCCGAAATCCAATAAACTGTTTTTTTTCCTGTAATAAAGTTTTATTTTTATTCTGGATGTAATAAAAGTAGTTCCGGGATTGGGCAGAATTATCAATAACACCGCTTTATTTATTACGTTTGTTTATGCTTGTTTCGATAGGGCATCTTATCACATTTACAGGTTCTTCCTTATAATAAACCAGCTGTACAATGCAGGAGTAAGCACTGGACCTCAAAAATGACTCAGCTGCCAAAGATGACTATGACCTTTGGATGGAATACTTTCACCATCGGAGAGAAAGTATTACATATATGCATTAAAAAAAAATGTGTAAGAAGTGTATTTCAGCAGTGTTTGCTTAAGAATAAAGAATAAAGCAAAGAAATATACGTGACACAGCAAATGAGCTGCATACCACACTGTTCCATACCAGTCAAGGATATCCAAAAAGTGAAAGCAATGCAAATAGCAGAATGTTGTCCGGAATTCCTTTCCCCCCTCCCCCTACTTAATTTCCTTTCCGCCCCTACACTACCACTGTGAATTCGACACTTAAATCATCGTTTATGATTATTAGTCATATTAGTCATTTATGAATAGTCATTTATGAGTATTTCTACATGTCACCCCATACCACCCCTACTACCCCTAGGGGTGTCTTACCCCACAAAACTTTTTCCCAGACTAAGCCATGTGTATCGAGTTTGGTTGTAATTGCTCCAAAAATTCCAGACTTATGCTCTAACATACATATACATACACACTTGTTAACGTATATACATATAAAGGGTCACAGGGAAGAATAGTCAATTTTATTTATTAAGATAAGATTCTTTTTTTTTATGAGGATAAGATTCTTTCTTTGGGATTCTTTTTTTAAGATTCTTTTTTAATTTAAGAAAAATGTATTTTTTTAGAAACTGAATATATTTGGTTTAGACAAAATATATTTTTTTCTCTCTCAAGCAAACCATGGCTAAAAGGTCATATTTTAAGTTAGTGAATCTTTAAAATGGAATTACCAAACATTTTTAAAAGTTGACATTGATCGTTCTTCTCAAAAACCCTTCATATAATTTTAAAGCTAGTTACAACAGCAATAATGCAAAAAAAAACACATTTTCTGCTCACCGAATGAATATAAACAGCATCATACTGCGAGGAGAGCTTCTCCAGCTGCGCAACGTCTGCAGAATTATCGGTCTTTTCCAGCATATCAAGTACGGATGGAGAGTGAACAGAATTTATTTCTTCGACGGTGATTTTGCGCACGTTTAAACGCTTGCATCTCTTGAGCAAACCAAGTTTGTCACATCTGGAAACAAATCATCTTGAACAGTCCGACATTAAAGCTAAAAAGATTGATCCGAACCTTTCTAAAATCCGGGATAGCCGAGCCGGACACTCGGGATAATTTGAATCCCAAGAGCATTCATGCTCCAACATTTTTGGATCCGTCACGATGCCCGTTTTCCCTCGAAGGGAGTTCATCGAATCCCTGGCCTTGAGAATACAAAAAGTAGCACTTTAATATAGAAGGAAATTCAATAAAAATAACATCAATTTATCAGTCAAGAGATACTTACATTCTGATAGCTATCTTTGATAATAATATCAAACTGTTTTTTCCTCTGTTGCGCCTTTTTCTTAGCTGCCTGCAGGGAGGCGGAAGGCTTAGAGCCTGCCACCATTGCTCTTGTCTGAATTTTCGCTTTTCTAGCTCCGTTTCTAGTGATGACTCCGTCGCCATCAACCGCTGACGCTTGACCTTTCTTGGCTTCGGAACTCTTGCGCGGCGGAGGTTGAGGTGGAGTCGACTAAACAAAAGACAAACCCATATTAAACACAACTCACAACGCATTTATTAAAGCTTACACGCTAGGAAATTAAAGAAACATTACCATTTTGCTCACCGGTGACTACCACTAAGCAATTTAGCTAACAATCGCTGCGAACACTGCACACAATTTAACCTAGAAACCGAAAAGTAAACACATCTTTTAATTTTTCGAGTCTCAGTCAGATTCAGTGTTGCCAACGGAGCACAGCAACGGAGTTTGACGAAGACGCGCTGACAGCGAGCGACCAGAAAAGCGCTAAAAGGGGGGGCGCCAGTTTTGCACGCGGCAAACTTGCACAAATATCACTTTTGACAGCTCCAAATTTGTTGAGGGCAGATTTGCAGGAGGCAACCTTGCAGGCGGCAACCTTGCAGGCGGCAACCTTCAGTACAGGTTTTAAGTTTTTCTGTTAGGTTAGGTTAGGTTAGGTTTTTCTTTCCCTAAAATCGAAGTGACATTAATTACCGGCATCCTTGTAGTGGATGACTTTTATACATCAAACTAAACATTAAAAAAAATGTTTTAAGTTTTTCTGTTAGGTTAGGTTAGGTTCTCGAAACGTCAGTTTGACATTTGCAAAACTGCCTTCTGCAAGATTGCCTTCTGCAAAACTGCCGCCTGCAAGAATGCCGTCTGCAAGATTGCCGTCTGCAAATTTGCCTTCTGCAAGTTTGATGGGACCCGCTAAAAGAGCTGATGAAATATTGAGTAATGCACCATTTAGCGCTAAAATTTTAAAAGTAACATAGGAGTTGTTTATTTATATTGCATCAGTTTTAAGAAATTGAACATGTGTTAAAAAACGTGCATTTATTTTTTTGAGCGTAACATTACATTAGGGTACCTATTCAATATCCACAAAGATTTTAATAAATAAATTAATTCTAGTGAGTGATAACATTCTTAAAAAATAATGTAATTAAATCTCCCGCCCAAGTAAGTAATAAATAGTAGCATACCATTTCCTATGTCTTTCTCGCTTTTTTTCACACGTCACCAACCACGTCACAAAAGTGCCGTCTCGCTTCAACCGCGATGAGGCCAACGTATAGAGCGGGTATTGGGTATAGAGGGCCTTGTCCCTGATAAGTCTGTGGACTTGTTTGTTGTAACAAATACAATAGTATAATGTATACAATATATATATAATTTAATACACATTCCAATAGGAATGTGTATTAAAAACGTTGTGTTAAAAACAGGTTTACAAAAGCGCTAAAGCGAGCAAGGCTATTTTTTTTAATGCACTTGTTTCGTAAAAAAAGCGCTAGGTCTTCTTGTATGTCTCTCATAGACAAGATGTCTCTGGACCTAGCGCCGAAAGCGCTAACGGTGGCAACACTAGCGTGTCGGTCGCAAATCGGTCGGTTAAGGGGCAAACATATTATCGGACGCGTCCGTTAGCCGCGGCTTAAGGGGCGAACACACTCTCGGACGCGTACGCTACCGCGGCTTATGGGCGCGATCTGTGTCACGAATTTCTATCACATTTCTATTGAGCCGTGCACATTATCGGACGTCAGTCGCGGACGCGACCTCGAGGCTTCGGTCGTTCGATAGAGATCTGGTAAGCTGCGTCCCAAACGACTGTGCATACTGTTTAGTCGCGTCCGTAAGCGGCGGTTTACGGACGCGTCCGATAATATGATTGCCCCTTAAGTTCGCGCTTCGTGGTCCCTTTGTCGCGGCACAGAAAAGTGACAAAAATCGGGGAACTGGGCGCGAAGAATGTGCGAGGCCGCGAAAACATGCGACACGGTTCCACACTACGCGTTCGCGGCTTCGCACGCGATTCGCGGACTAATTGTAGAGCGGGCATAACAGCAGGCATAAATTTGAATGGAAGAAAAGAAGTGTTGGGTCAAAAAATATCTGCTACTGTGAAATAAATTGCCCAACATGGACATTTTAGATCATTTAGGGCCAGAAGATTTCATGAATTATTAATTAATATTATGAAAATTATTCTCTTTTTTATGTAAACATACCTATTCATCTTCATATAACTATATATTTTCTTTTTAAATAAGAATTATAATGTATTTCGTGATAAGAATTTATTTCAAAAGGTTATGAAATGTGTACAAATATTTCCCACTCTTCGAAAGCAGTTATATATTTCGAAATAATTGTAAAATACCTATAGCCAGACGTTTCTCCTATAACGAATAATACTTCTTATAAAGGAATAAGGGAATCATTCTTCTTATACAGGTATAAAAATTCTACAAACAGCATATGGTGCTACCTGGCCGCAGGACCTGTTGACAAGAAGTCAACTGTCGACTGTCAACTCACATACAGTAGTCACATGGCTGCTCTTGCTTGTTCATCGTTTAGGCTGCTCGGGTTTGTGCTTTGCAACCTGAAGTGGTTCCGCTGTATGTAAGTTAAGAGTTCACTATATAGATTGATATTGAGAAGCAGGTTGGAAGTCAATCCGGCCATTTGGAATCTACATGAGGAGCTTTACATTCTGATACTGGAAATATATTTTTATAATATTAAACGGATTTTTAAACTTCCTGTACTCCAAGCAACGAGGATACTATCCATTCTTGTTTCCGAGAAATTTTGTTCATGGTATGTTTGGGTACAACTCTCTCCGTCGACGGAGAGAATTGTACTCAATCTTACACATTCACGGCATACTATATATTTAACTAGCTGTGCGCCGCGGTTTTACTCGCCGTTTAATTTAAATGAAACTGGATTATTTATATATAATTTAGAGTACTTTGGCATAGATAATATTTCATATTTTTGTGCAGTATTCGTATATACTGGTTTTCGCCGGAAGCTGATCTAGAGAAGGCATGTACATTTCGGCCCTACTCGATCATCCTCGGTTCTCGTCGGGCGGTCGCCCCCGGCCCGCGACCCGCCGCGTCGCATCGCCCGCCCGCGCTAATACTTCGTTTTCGCTTAGCGTTTCGTTTTGCTCGGATCCTAAGGATCGTAACGTGATGTTTAACCTTCGTCAAGAATTGTGCTATGAAATGCAACAAGAATTCTTCATATCCGACAGGTAGTTCCAGAGATTAGTGCGTTTAAACAAATAAATACACTTTTCAGCTTTCTTATTAGTATAGAGGAGTGTTTCTACTCTTTATTTTTTCTACATAATAAAGTCCTCTGGTACTGCAAGCTGCAACGTGGACTTTTGCATTCCTCTTCTAATGCACTGGAAGATAATGTTGTATGACTGGACGCCAGAGATGCTGAAATTTTATTTAAATGTCTTCCAGCATACAAGCGTTTGACAACAGCCAACAAGGGTTTGACAGTATCCTCCAAACCCCCAATACAGTTTGTGCGGGTTGGCTCTAAAGGCAAGAAACATTTAACTACAAAACCTTTCTCAATAATTGAGAAAGCTTCAGATTGGATTCTGGAGGCCGATTCGGTCTCTAATTTAGCAGTATAAATTCCCTGAAAGCCTCGGATGCACAGCCCTCCGTCCAGATATAACTCTTTACTCTTTATCTCTATATTGTAGAATTAACTGTTCCATGGGAATCAAATATCCCAAAAGACCACGAGTACAAATTAAATAAATACCTTGATCTCGCAAATGCCGTCACCGGAACGGCTTCACTGTTCACCTTCACGCGGTGGAAGTTGGCGCTCGTGGCCTGCCAGCTAAATCTCTGTTTCACCTCTTTAAAGATCTTGGTCTTTCCAGAAAAATAATCAACTTTTTCCTAAAAAAATTATCTAAAACCGCGATTTACACATCTCGAATTCTATGGCTTCGAAGGGGGAGTGAATGGGTGGTAAGGGGAACGCTCACATGTGGCAAGACAGCTGTCCTAAACCTACCACAGCCGGTCGTTGTACCGTGCAAATTATAGGACGTAAGTCCCGGACGCGACCTTGGGGCTTCGGATGTCCGATAGAGATCCGTAAAGGGGCGAACATACTCATTGGACGCGTCCATTAGCCGCGGCTTACGGACGCGACCTAAAGGTAACTGTAATGAAAGTCTATTGAGCCGTGCACATTATCGGACATCAGTCTCGAACGTGACCTTGAGGCTTCGGACGTCCGATAGAGATCCGCAAGCCGCGCCCCAAACGACTGTGCAAACTATCAGTCGCGTCCGTAAGCCGCGGCTTACGGACGCGTCCGATAATATGTTTGCCCCTCAAGCCTCGTCCCAAACGTATTTGCATACTATCAAGGGGCGAACAACTATCGGACGCGTCCGTCAGCCGCGGCTTATGGGCGCGATCTGTGTAATGAATTTCTATTGAGCCGTGCACATTATCGGACGTCAGTCGCGGACGCGACCTCGAGGCTTCGGACGTCCGATAGAGATCTGGCAAGCCACGTCCTAAAAGTGTGTTCGCCCCTTTAGTCACGTCCGTTAGCCGCGGCTAATGGACGCGTCCGATAATATGTTCGCCCCTTTATTCTCACTCAAATTGGTTTCTTCGCGCCCGAGAATTGGTTCTGTGTAATGAATTTCTATTGAGCCGTGCACATTATCGGACGTCAGTCGCGGACGCGACCTCGAGGCTTCGGACGTCCGATAGAGATCTGGCAAGCCACGTCCTAAAAGTGTGTTCGCCCCTTTAGTCACGTCCGTTAGCCGCGGCTAATGGACGCGCCCGATAATATGTTCGCCCCTTTAGTCTCACTCAAATTGGTTTCTTCGCGCACGTTCGGGTAAAATCTTAAGGCTGGTAAAATCCATTAGGTTCGCGCACCAACTCTGCTCCGCGCACCTGCAACTGCTCCAGTAGTGAATACGTCCGCGCTCCTGGAACGTGCAACGTTGCATCATTGATTTTATAGTGTAATAGATAACGCCATTCCATACTGCAAAATGGAAGTCGCAATTTAATACAAAAAACGGCAGGTAGATGGCCATCGTAGTTTTCAAACTCGATTTAATGCGCTTCCATCTTCAATAAACCAATATTTGGCCGATAGATGGCGTTCAAACATATTATCGGACGCGTCCGTAAGCCGCGGCTTACGAACGTGTGCCTAGTCGTCCGCGACTGACGTCCTATAATGTGCACCGCTCAATAGAAATTCATTACACAGATCGCGTGCATAAGCCACAGGCATAAGCCGCGGCTGACGGACGCGTCCAATAATGTGTTTGCCCCTTTGTTTGCCCCTAAGCGCGTGCCGTTAGAGTATTAATAATAAAGGTGAGCCCGCACCTACGCGTCGCGTCGCTGCGCTGCACGTAACTGCGCGTCGCGACAAAATATTCTTTCTATAGATTTGTATGGACTAAACCGCACCTGAGCGGAGCGGCGCTGCGCGTCGCCGCGCGTCGCGTCCGAGTTGGTCACCCGAGAATACCTTGACGCGACGCGCAGCGCAGCGCTGCGACGCTCCGCTCAGGTGCGGTTTAGCGAACTGCAAGTGGTGACTCATTATACTCCGCGGAGCCGCGCCGAGTGTACGTCGCTACGTGTCGCCGTTCCGATGTTTTGGTGTATGACGATTTCGGGTTTGGTATATGACGATTATTCGATTATTTTTATGAGTCAATTAACGAATACCTATTCAAATTTATTTATCCATTTTCGATTGACATATTTTACAATTTTAAATAGTCAAGACCTAACTAGGCGGCCGCCTGTTCTAAGGTAGGTTAGGTTTTCTTTTAACATCATAGTTAGAATTTCTTTTAACATCATACATACTTAATAAAATTACCCTAATATCCTACATAAAATTCAAAACAAAATGACATAAAAAACATTATAAACTATCAAAAATAAGTAAATAACTTGAAATATATTTAAAAAACATCAAAAATATTCAAAATATCCTTACAAATACAAAATATTATTTAATGAATTGTCAAGAAAGAATTCAGTTAATGCCATTCATTGCCATATATAAATGTTTTCTTCTAAAATGCCATCACATATTAACTATAGGTACAAAGTTAGAGCCATGAACGAAAAAAATGATAATGCTTGTTACCAAATACGACGAAATTTTTGATATCTCACAGATATTACACGGACCAATAACGAAAGGAGAATATATGGGAAGAAATCAGCGAGGATATGGGAGTGTAAGGTTTTTTTTAGTTTCTTTAATTTCAACTTAGTTTATTAAGAATTCAGAATCATGTATCTGATACTGTTATTATTTCTAGCATTGTTCTTTAAAAAACGTATTTTCGTGAATATCTACAACCCCTAGATATATATCTGGACGTATTTAATGCCAAATATCTATCAACATTTTGAGGTATAATTTCGAATATTATGGTGAGAATACTTGCTTAGAGTAGATACCTACATACATATCAGATACATTGTTAAGCAAGGTTTTTTTATTGAGCAAACAGAAAAACTTCGTAGTCCGAGTCCATTTAGGTTCGTGGTTAGAAGGCACGAGCAAATAACGCACGACATTCAGTCGCGAGCGTCTGGCGCCGACTGCCTCTTACGTGCAGTTGCTTGCAGTTGCCTGCCGCGCTGGTGGGGTTTGACGGTTGACGCGCGGCGACGCGCAGCGCAGCGACGCGACGCGTAGGTGCGGGCTCACCTTTAAGGCGACGTACTACTTAAAAAATAAACCGTATCTGAGTTTTTAAGCCCCGCCTACTTACCCCCTCCCCTCGCGACGGGGCAGGTGTTTATTATGTTGACTCATCTCGCAGCGATATTCACTCGCTATCGATGTCTGGACTAAACACACTAGGTATACACTATTGCAATGGGATTTATATTTTGGGATTATGCAAGTGTCATGTACCTACGCTGGTGAAGAAGGCTACGCTTTATCATCATCTAAACTTGAACATTATATTACTTTCCCGGCTGCCACTGGTAGGGAAGGTGTTGTGATCGTGCGGAAAAAATGTTTAGATAACGATAGAGATGTCCATTTTGAGGTCCACCAAGATGATTAAGACCATTTTCAGAGAAATGTATGTCTGTTTGCCTGTATGTAATCTCTCACGATAACTGCCGAGCCGTTGAACCGATTGAGTTGAAATTTGGAACATAGGGATAGTATCACCCTGGAATGCGCCCATTAGATTTTGGCTGTCAACTGTTAAACCAAACTATCACTGTCAAAAATTGACAGAAGCCATATCTTACAGAATTTCATTTGCGATATGTCATTTGAAATCCCCTGAAAAACTGTATTAAGAAGAGTCACCTGTCACTAATTAATTTTCGACATTTTAAAATTATTTTAAATGGTGATAGATGACAATTGGAGAAATGCCGTTAACTGTTTTGGATACAGTTTTCCAAGGGCTTTTAAATGACATAAATCGCAATTCATGTTCCGTGAGATACAGCTTTAGTATTTTTTTGATAGTTGTAGTGACAGTTTTTGATAGTATTTTTTGGCAGAAAAAACATTTAGAATCGAATTAAAAAACAACATTGTGTATCGAACTATTTATTCGCGGTATAATAGTTCTTTGAGGAGGACATAACGACACCCATCGCCTTGTACATTATCATTAAAAAAATATTTAATTAAAAAGTAATATAATTTATTTTTAGATACTGTAAGCACATCATTGTAAACTTTAAAGAAATACACATCATTAAAAATAAATAATTATTAATTAAAATATAAAATCATTAAGACAAAAAATCATGAAGACATTTCTGGTTGGCAAAGTAGTCTGTTATTTCTGAGTAGATACATACATATTAAATGTAAAGAGACGAATAAATACATTTAAAATTGCGCAGTACATTTGAGACTTCCTTTTTGTAGCCTTGACAGTGTCGCTTTGTAGTGGTGCGCCGACTTTTGTAATTAAAATTCATCAAATGATAATACATTTTCAAAAGCCTGTTCATCATTATTAATTAGATCTGTACTCAGCACAGATTTGGAATATCGTGTACTTTTCGGTGGCTCTATATTGCTTGTGCTTTGCTTTGGAGTGTTATTGGCAAGTACATTCTCTGTGAGTTCTTTGCTCACTTTGTGATGGAATCACTGAAAACTAACTACCGCTTAAGCGTTGGACAAGGGAGAGGAACCGATTTCTTTCGTTTTATCGTGTCGATTCTTTTATTTGCTTCTTTCAAAGTGTATTCAGGCTCCCTTAAATCCATATTCCTTCATACTCCTGGATCGATAATTTCAGGTAATACACAGTCCATATAAAAACAAACAAGTTTTTTCCATGACATTTGTCCAAATCAAATCATTCGTCTGTATATATTCGGTTTTGAGGAGATCGTTTTTACCAGACCAAAATGTAAATAGGCACACTTCCTTTCCAGTTATATGTATCGTTCCAGTTACAGTTTCTTTCCAGCACACTTTCTTTAAAGTTATCCACAATACCACAGATAGTTCATACCTTGTTGAAAACTTACGTTTTTTCGTTCCTCAGCGATTAATTCGCAATTCACGCACGTTTGAGGTATCTCGTGCCAATACCAACTACGGGAAACATTCCATCGCTTATGGGCTGATATGCACGTACGACTCTTGTTTCTCCACCATCGACATTTTCAACCTCAACCAACCGACGTTCGTTAAAGAATTATTCAAATCAATTGCACCTAACGATCTTGTTAATACCTATAGTAATTAGTTATATACTTTCTATACAACAAAATAAAATTCGAAATTTAAATTCTAAGTGTCAACATATTTTAAAATTTTCTCCCCTCTAAATAATAATTAAATAATAAATTTTAGTGATTATAGTGCAATTCTATAGTCTGGATTAACTCGCGGTTAACACGGGACGCGTCCCGAAGGATCTGATCGGTCTGAGCTGTTCACTTTAAATATTCGACCAGCGTGTCTATGGAAAAGTCGACCATCGAAAACAAGGGAGCTGTAGTTACTGGCTGAAGGCAGATCGACTTTGCTGAAGATACATCGGAGGACTTACTGAAGGTGGTGGTGGATTTGATTGACCAGCCACCTTTCGAAGACTATAGGCAAAGACTCTCAGAAGGAGGTTACCGCAAGGTATAAGGACGATCAATTGTGCGCTGGCAGCTTAGAAGGATTACGAGACTCTTGTGGAGGCGATAGTGGTGGACCTCTGCAAGTGGCGATAGCTGACAACCAATGCCTTTTCAACATAATCACCGTTACCAGTATTGGAAAGAGCCCTTGCGGAAGTGCCAAGGGACCTGGCATATACACTGCCGTGAAGAGTCATGTGAAATAAATGGCGTTTTAGGAGTATGTCTACCGGCGAAAAATTGTCCAAAAACTGAGGGGGATTTGCCAAAAGGGAAACTATCACAATTTTGTATAATGTCGGAACAAGAGACTGTATGCTGTATTCAACACAGCCCCATGAGCAACAACACGAGATCATCAGAAAACCAGGATAAATCCAATAATGCATCTTCTATATCACCGCCTACTACAACAACTACCAATAAGTCACCGGTCATCTCTACAATAGCTCCAGAAAAAACTCAAACATCACCACAAGCCATAACTACCAATTTCATAAATGACAGTGTGAAAAACGAACTAAATCCGAAAAAATAGCTCTGCAATATTGAGTAAAAATTTAACAATGACAGTCATTGCTGCGTTAGCGATTAATTGATTTATTTTATTTTATCTGCATCCAAACTTTTCTCTGGTCGTAACGGTCTCCGTTCCATCGGGTTCAGAAGAGGGAGGAAGAGAGAGTGCACCCGTGGTCGCGCGCCCACCTGTGCACTATAATATAGCCTGCGCACTTGACTGCTTCCGAACAGTGGACTCTGAGAAGACTAAAGAAGTCACTAGAATCTACAATGCAGTCGCTGTGGCCGAACACGGCTAGAAGGATATATATACAACATATCAGTAGCTACCACAAATATTTATAAATATCTATAAATATTTATTATATATCTATAAATACCTATAAACATCAATAAATATCTGTATTTATATATCCACTATACGACCTATCTATATCTTTATTTATATCTATATACATATACACATACCATCGTCTAACTCCTTCTTCCTAATCACTTCCAATTCCCTACCTCTCCCATCGGTTTTCTATATATTTTTTATATTTAATATGAACTTTGTTTATTTTATAATTAATTTTTAAGTGTAATATGCTGAAATCCAAATGTGTAATAAACGATTATAGGCGTAATGTTTTTCTTTTTTTTCTACATTTATGCACACGTATGTATATTGTATGCGCTGTATTTTTCCAGAAATAAAATAAAAAATAAATAAATAAAAAGAAATTATATATGGACCTGTCCTTGAACTTGAACGTACCAGTGATGTTTGATGCTGATTTCAAGTTTTCCATCTTTCTGTTTCCAAAATGTCACTTTTCTTTTTCTTGTCGCTTCCGTTAACCAGATTCTATGCGCTGTAATGGGAAATTTGACTTCAAAAATATAATCATCAGATATTCCATCTGGAGAAGCTCCCAAAAATGGAAATTTAGGGTCAATGAATAATCCACATTGCTGAATTTCCACTTTTTCTAGACATATTTTTCATTCTAGTGCAGTTGTTTCATTTTCTTTTCCATGGCAAATTGATGCTACGTTGCTCAAATCCCATTTTCAGTCATGGATTTAACTAAATTGGCGCATTTTGTGTGTTGTTAACTATTGACAATTTTGCCAAAGTTAGACGCAGTTACCATTTTTCTTCGTAATTCCAACCACTCGCTGCTTTCACCTTGAATAACCGTAAGTTTTTCAATTCGCAATCGATCATTTTTCTATTTTCCAATTCTTGAAATAACAGAGCTTTGCTTTTTTCGAATATTTCTGATGGAACATCGGGTTGGTTGCAATGTTCTCCATAATGCGAATTATTGTTTTTTTTTTCAAAAAAACTTTCTGCTTTTATTTCTTTTATAAAGAATGGATTTACTTAAATGCCTCTGTCTTCTTTATTCCACTTTTGATATCCTGCCAGAGGGACTTTTGCCTATATATTTTTTATGTAATCTTGAGAGTGGCTGTTTTGTATTAAATGATATAACTGCCGCATTACATCGCGCTTGGTAAGACTGCTTTTGGATGTAATTTGTCCTCTTACCACCAATAAATTTTGCAATGATGCCGTTAAACCTTTCGAGAACATTACTATCTACATCATGAATTAGGCTTCTTGCATGTATTGCTACCTACGTTTTAAGTTATGTAACGTATTCTTTCCCAAATAATGTCACCCATCAAACAACTCATTGCATCCAGTGTTTCATTTTCCGACAAACAATTTTAAAAACTTCTACATTTATCATGGTTTCCAAATGCATCTATCGGGGCGTTCAAAATGTCATTATACAGGCAATCAATTTTCTCATCAATTGAAAAGTTTTGACATTTATTATAAGCTACTGCTCATGTAATATTTCTTCGCATTTTTAGTTTTTTTTTTCACAGACATTACAAGTTGAATAAAAGCTTTTAAAAAGTAGATACCTACGTTTTGTTTTTTAAATTACAATTCTGCCTATCTGACGGTTTTCTATATTAGAACGGTCAGAATCGTAGCCTAATAGTATATTATATTTATACATGGTGTATAGCTCTGTCATATGGCTCTAACGCAAATGTATTGGCATTATTTACTGTCCCCTTATATATGACACATTTTGACTCGCGGGAAGCAAGCTGAAGTGGCGCACTTGTTTTAAACTCGCATAAGATCACACCGGTCGTAGGTTCAAAACCTACCGATATGTATATTTTTTTTTTGTTTTTATACATAAAGAAACATTGTTATCAAATAAATTAACACTTTTTATTAAAAAAAAGTAATATTGTAAATTAAAAAAAAATAAAAAATAAATATTAAATATTATTTTACTTATTATTGTTTCTATTTTTCAACATATGATTTATCATGTTTTTAAACCTCTTTCATTTACACGGTGAAATAGCCATCTAAAACCGATATTTTTTTACTTCACATCTCCGATCCATCGAAATGTCAATTTGGTAATAATAAGTCATGAAACAGAGCGTCGCGAACGCAACCGCATATGTCGGCCTTCGAAGCCGAAATGAACCACGTTTCTAAGAGCCAATAACATTTCATTATAAAAGGTTGGCTGTTATGCCATTTGAATCAGTAATTGATCCCCACATAAGAACCATATTGACCCAATGTCGCTTGCGGCATTTTGAATGCCAGCGCGTCGTCGCGAGAAGAGCGCGCTCATCTCATTGTATGACAAAAATAATATAAACGGGCTCTGCAAAATATTATTTTTAAAATATACTGATATTTTATTTGAAAAAAATAATCGTCAGTACTACAAGTTTATTGTACATAGTTTATGTAAAAAAAAACAAACTTGAAAAAAACACACAGTAATAAGTAATATTTAACAGTGAATATGGATGAAAGTTACACTTTTTATATAATTTTTTTTAACAAGAAAAACTTATTTTTTTAAATTTATGCGAAAGCATTCCTCTTTACAACTATTGTTAAAATGCCGTAGTATTTTTTTTGAGTTTCTTGATCGTGCAGTTTAGTGTGAGGCACGTTTCAAAAATGCTCTAAAATGAAAATTTCCTGTATAGCTCCCAGATTTAATTATTTTCCTCAATTTTCCAATACTTAAAAAAAAATCTGAAATAGCTATCTACTTAAGAAAGGTACTGTGAGTTACGATAATTTTTTTTTGTTGGCTAACATCATCAGTTATTTCAGTATGACTGTTCAAAAATTGCCAAAAAATGTAATTTTCGAAATTTACCTACATCGTCGCCTTAAATAGAGCGCGAGCGCGCGAGCGTGAACAGTAGACACGGGTGTGAACAATTCATCGACCGCCCGGCTAAGGCCCGCAGTCGTTCGCGAGCGCTTGTGAAGTGATATAGTTGGGAATTTGTAGAGCATTTTTATTGTTTTTAAGAAGAAAGATGGTTAAATGTGCAATCGATCATTGTAAAAATGATACTAGAAAACACACAAAACACAAATCTAGTGTCACATATCATCGATAAGCAATTTTGAATTACTTTTCAACCAAATAAAAGTTATCCATTACGGGGGTGAAGCGAGGAGCGCGACGTAAGCGGATGCAAAGCGGATGAGGAACACACTGCCCCACCCTTCGTCTTGCTCGACCGCAATCGGTCGCAATTGGTGTTCACTAATCGAGAATCGAGATATTTTAAAAGCGAAATCGATAATCGATAATATTTTTTTATAAAAATTGACAAATCACTTTTTTTAATTATAGGTAGTAATGGTAAAAAAATCTTATGTTAATATAAGTATAGAGTATATATGGAATATGATAAATAATGCATAATAAGGCCAATAAGGGATTCCTTTTTGGACCACTCACATAGGTTTATCCAATTGCTTCAGATGGAGCGTAGATGTTTTTAGGGCGTACCTTTATATGCTGATATTATGCATGTATGAGTGTCTGAACGTAGAGAACGAACGTCTTGACGGGTTTTGACGTAAGTATGAGGTGTCGTTGGATTCGACGTGATACGGTGGTGCGAATACGTTATATTAAAAACCGACCAAAAAATAATTTTAATAATATTATTATTATTAACTTAGAAACTTACCTTACTTTTAGGTTTCCAAAAGACAAAACAAATATGATGAAGTAGATTGATGCTGTAAAGAAGACCAATTGGGAACCAAACTTTTGGAGTAGAATCTGTTCAGTACATTTTCCGGATTCAAACATGTATGAAACCAAAAATGGAATCCGTAGATTAACAAACGACGCTGTACCTTCGCTTTTTCTACAACAATCTCCATTTTCCGGTCAACAGTCGGAGGTTGCAGGGCTTTCCAATTCAGGACTGGTACACGACACTCCAAGGAAACGAAAGTTAAAAACAGAAATTATCCGTTTAAAAGACATTGCAAAACGCCGACGTATGCGGGGCAAGGCACTACACGCTGCTAATCGGCGTTTGAAAAAGAAAGTTGACAATTTATCTAAGGTATTAAAAGAACTGAAGCAAAAAAGACTGATCAACCAAGAACAAGTGGATATTCTGGAAGTGTGCCGGCTTTCTACAGCAGCTCTTTTGAAAAGGATGACTCATAAAGGGAGAGAATATCCACCTGAACTGCGTACATTTGCGCTAACCCTCCATTTCTATTCTCCAAAGGCCTACTCTTACGTACGTAGTACCTTTAACACATGTCTACCACATACAAGCACCATAAGAAAATGGTACCAATGCATAAACGCCACGCCAGGTTTCACTGCAGAAGCTTTTAAAGCACTTGATCAAAAGGTCAAGTCTTCTGACAAGAAAATTCTATGCAATTTGGTAATAGACGAGATGTCGATTCGACAATTAAAGGAATTTGACGGTAATGCAGTCCAAGGATATGTAGATTTTGGTGCTGGGTTTGATGTTACCGGAGTTTCAATGCACCATGCAAACAAGCTCTGGTGTTCCTTTTAGTTGCCATTAACGAGCAGTGGAAAATTCCAGTAGGATATTTTCTGGTAATCGGCGTAACAGGTGAGCAAAGAGCCAATCTAGTAAGGATATGCCTTTCTAATTGCCACGATGTAGGCGTGGTAGTTGTATCTATGACATTTGATGGTTGCCCAGCAAATATAGCCATGGCTCAAGAGCTTGGCTGTTCGTTTAACTACCAACGTCAACTAAAAACCTATTTCGAACATCCTGCAACAAAAGAACCAGTTTTTGTATTTTTTGACCCATGTCACATGGTGAAACTGGTCAGAAATACATTACAAAGTAAAAAGGTTCTTAGAGATAATAACGGCGGCCTAATCAAATGGCAATATTTTGAAGAATTAAACACGCTCCAACTAAATGAAAATTTTCACTAGGGAAATAAATTATCGACACAACACATCAACTTTCAAAATCAAATAATGAAAGTAAAGCTAGCAGTACAGCTGTTAAGTGCCAGTGTTGCGAACGCTATTGAATTTTGCGACAAAAAAATACGTATACTTAATTTTGCTCACTCACAACCAACAGTGAATTTCATCAACACAATGAACAATCTGACTGACATTCTTAATTCAAGAAAGTTTCCTGGCATTGACTTTAAAGCACCAATCAATGAGAAAAACGAAACGAAGTATCTAACGTTCATGGATAATGCAAAAACTTATTTGGAACATCTAGTTTTGATGGACAATGAAACACCGATCATGAATACCAGAAATAAAGTAGGTTTCCTTGGATTGTGCGTGTGCATAGACAGCATGAAAGGATTGTACAACGAGCTCGTTAAACAAGAAAAAACATTGGATTTTTTACCAATGTACAAGTTAAGCCAAGACCACTTAGAGATATTTTTTTCAGTAGTACGGTCCCACGGCGGGTTCAACAATAATCCATCGGCCCTGCAATTTATGGCAACTTACAAAAAGCTCTTGGTTCACATGGAGTTAAAAGAGAATTTCAGGGGAAACTGTGCTCCTCTGGAACACATAACTTTGTTAACGTGTTCGTCGTCAACTGAGCATATTAACTTGACAACGAAGGGTTATAGATCAGGATCACAAGTGGATATGGTCGACGAACAATTCATGAGCAATTTGAAGGAGGAAGATCTGAGTTTACCTGCCGGTTTCCATTCAGTATTTTCACAACATGTTGTGGCATACGTTGCCGGGTATGTTGTTAGATATTTACTATCTAGACTAAATTGCACTGATTGCTTGGGAGCATTAGTCGCAAACACACCTAAACAAGTTCATTTATTTATTGTGTTTAAAGACAGAAGTAGACTTATCTATCCATCAAATGATGTAATCCGAATTTGTAATGCCGCAGAATCAGTAGTAAGGGTTAATTTTGACAAAAGTAATAAATCCGATCGCGATCCTATAAATATGGTTACAAAAACGTTAAAATTATTCATCGGATCCGATATTTTCACGATCCTTCATGCCCATTTATTTGAGCAGGAACCGTGCAGTAATCATTTGCTTCATCTGCTAAGGGCCGTTATCCAAAAATATGTCGATATACGGATAAAATATTTAGTTTGTAAGTCAAATGTAAAACAAACCAAGAGGCAACTATACAACAAGCTCACTCTTTTAAAAGGGCAATAACGGATACTTAAGGGTTTGGATCCTCCAAGCGGGCGATCTGAATACAGTCTAGTCGAATACTAGCTGACTGCGCTTAGACCAGATTCTATGATTCTACCTACGTCTGAGGTTTTAGTTATTATTGCTCAATGGAAGCTGTAATTTTTGAGAACAGAATTGTATTTCTGTTATCAAAATTACATCTTCCTGTACCTTTGTATTTTCCACTAAAATAAACCTTAGGCATACATCCAATCATATAAAACTACATTGCTTGTCCTATTTTATCGTGAACACTGAAGATCGAGTAGATATAATTTGTTGATTTGAATAATTTTCGACAAAAAAATAATGGCGGCCTTATAAGAGCCTTAATTAGAATATTATTTTGTAGATATTCTAAAATGTGATTAAAATAAACACGTTTAAAACATCATGAACTATTTTTTTTATTTCTTACCTTTATGGCATATTGGGGTCAAATGGTTACAAACCAATAAACATTTTTATAAATGTATATATATTTCTTATGTTTTAAAAAATAATTTTAAGCTTCTCTTTACTACACTAGATTTTTGTCGCCGCCACTGACAGGGAGTGTTTTTATTCATCTATGAGATGGCAAAATACAGCATCGCCGCACAGCACTCATATCTTCTCTTTCCTGCGCAAGAAATTATGGGAGGCGGAGCGACGTTGGTTGACATCCTTACGAGAAGACGACGTAATTGAGCGTGTATGTCAGTAAACTGTTACAATGTCAACAATTACAATGTACAACAATTTACAATGTCGAGTCGAGTGAGTGCTATCCGTAATCGACTAGTCGATTGGCGAGCGCGTGGTCACTCCCTATTTCTCGCATCTCCATCAATATACGGTATAAACATCTATAGCACACCTGTCTGCTTTCGGCTCCAAGCGACCCGTCTGAAGCGCGCGCTAATTGTTGGAAAGGCAATGCCTGAAATAGCACGCCATCTATTATTATCTTCATTGAACATGTGATTTGTAGCGTAGAAGGAAATGCAATAGATAGCGCTAATAATTGAATGCTAATTTCGTTGAAACTGCTTGAATTATTGGGTTTTTAGAATCAATCGATCCTTTATAATTAAAACTTAATTATCAATGTTAATATAGATATCCAAATAAATTCCTATACTTTTCGACGTCAGCACTACCAGTGCCATCTGCGTAGTGACGTCGAGAAATATGCTGCCATTTTCTTGTATGAGATGGTGCTATCTATTACACTATAAAATCAATGGTTGCATACTCCGCGGCGAGCGCTCCGAACGGTGGCGGTAAATGCGCGAACACAAAGTGACGCGCACTGTGTTCGTGGCGTGGTTCGTGGCACAGTTCGTGGACGCGAGCAAAGTGAGACGTTGGTGGATACGTCTCGCGCATCACGTTCGGCGTTCAGTAAAAGCGAATCCATCGCTATGGAGTGGGCCGAGGAGAAATAGCGAGATTCGCGGTCGCGTTTGCAGTCGCGTTCGCGGTCGGGTTCGCGGTCGCGTTCGCGGTTGCGTCTGCGGTCGCGTTTGCGGTCGCGTTTGCGCACCGACCGCACCGACCGACGGAAAAACGCAAAAACTGAAGTTGACCGCTGTCGAGAAAATCAATCGCAGACGTCTGATCGTCAATCGCGACTAACGATTGAAACTAATCAATCGTTAGTCGCCGATTGACGATTAAACGAATCAATCGTTAATCGTCAATCACGATTAACGTAGGTACACTGTGGGATCCGAAGAATAAAAAATTAAAAAATACATTTTGACGATGACATGTTCGCTCAACGTTCGAATAAAAACTACGGAGCACTCGTTGTTCTCGAGTTGATGCGCGCGCCGTCTCCATTTGAGCAGTTGCAGAGTTGCCGCTCTAACCTAATGGATACCCACCTTTATGGATACCTACCTTTACGGTTTACGGGATACCACCTTTACACCCTAATAGATACCCACATTTACTTACCCTTATGCTATGTTACATGGGATTAGTAGCTAATGCTTAGTACTTGTCATTTGCACTAATACCTTGCTTGTAAACATGCTGATTCAGCATGTTAGCGTTTAGTATGAGTGAAACTGCCAGTGATAGTGAATAGAAGCCGATCCTATTTACTAAGCGACACGTGACTACCTCCACCACAAATTACTATGCACTAGTCGCTTGCTGACTCGTGTGAACAGCCGCGGCAAGGGTTAGTGACACGTTGAAATGGCAAGTGAATACAGGCGTTTCTCTGTTTACGTGACATTTGCTAATTTTATTTTGTGATTATGACTGCAGAAAGGTGGAAATCTGAAACAACTAAAACATTCATCAAGTAATTTAATTCCTTATAGCATTATCATCATCATAATCATCATTGTACCCTCCATAGTAATTACAGAGTAAAAGTGACAAGTTCATTATTGATTCTCTATTTTGAACATGTCAATTTGATTGACATTTCATGTTTACAATGGAATGCATTTGATCAAAGAATTTAAATCTCAGCTATCCTAAACAGAATATTTAAGTATTCAAAGCTATATAAAAATGAGTATAAACGCCAAGCACCGTCATTTATTTAAAAATATTTAACACACCATTTTCTGCCGACAAGAAAAGAGTTTTTTTTTGCAATGTCATCGGGAATAACATTTGCCGATTATAATATGCGGCTTCTTCGAGTGTTTGGAATGGGAAGAGATGTATATTCTAGATACGCATTTTTGATTACATCAGTGGTTACAGCATTCGGTTTAATTCCCATTTTCGCTCACGTATCGAATTCGGATGCATTTTTAAACAAAATTGAATCAATCATATCCGGAATATTTATATGCATTTGTTATGTTAAATTTTACTTTCTCTATCACAGCAAGAGCGAGTTATATGTGCTCCTAAAACTCTTCGCGTTAATTTGGAAGAATAGTAAGTTGATGATTGCGAATCGAGTCTACAGTTACACTCAGTTGGGGTATACTCGTATACTTACCTCCTTTCTTCTCTAATGATAACATTTTATAACATATATTTCGTGACCGATCTTCGGTGTCTAATTATTATTTTTTTAGGTGAAAACCAACCATTCAAGCATCTGTTATTTACTGCTGTCAAACATGGAAATATTTTTTTTTACTTTTACTCTACGGCAATTTTGGGTGCCGTGTTTTTATTGACAGCTCCATCCATACTTATTATCATTGTAAAACGACACTTTTTAGGGCAGAATGTGCCGAATACAATTATGCTTGTAAAAGTAATGTAAGTATACATGCCTTATTTAGTTACACATTTGACTACCTAATAGCCCAAATAAATAAAATTTTGTGGTTATATAGCCGGTAATAATCTTTCTTTTGCAAAAGAGAGCTCTGCGCAGCATGTATCAGGTAACGACCAGGATCTCATGCAGATAATATTTCAGTGAGGCAGGAATAATTACTATGTATTCGGCGTTCATATACCAGTGTTTAAAACATGCCAGACATACCCGCGGTAGCCCCCTTTTATGCACACCCCAAATAAGACTGGTAAAAGTACAGAAAACCTACTTATACCTTAGAATTAAATTCTATAAACTACTCCCTATCACTGTTAAACAGCTGGATGACGTTGTGAGAGTAGCCACCCTTCACTAGACTCCAATTGATTGTGAGCGAAGGGTGGTTCTCATCAGGAAGTTTTCGCCGTTATTAAAAGTCGAGGATGTTGAAGTTACAGTATTTAATCAGAAGGTCTGAAGTAAGTTGCCAGTTCGTAACGCCTTGATTGATATTTCGCCGTTGTGTAGGTAGTGTGGGCGCGAGGTGAAGCCGTAGTTGTGTATCCAAAGTTGAAGCGCCGCGATAGATTCGAAGATAATGGTAGTCGCGTACCTATACTATGCGTGATTTGTTGACTCGAAGTAAAGTGTAGAGCGCGAGTACTTGTTAATGCGCGGTTACTGCCCTCCAGGGAATGATGAATATGTGTAGCGCGACAACTGTCCACCAAGGGAATGATATCGATCGATCGAAATGTACTGCGTTTTATATCGTGTGTAGTGATGCAATAGTTGTGAGTGGGGTGAGAAATACGTGTGTTCATTTCGTATCGATCAGAAGAAATGACATTAGTCATCACCTGACTGTGCGTAAATGCCTGACTGTGCGGAAATCTGCAGCTGACTCGTGTAGATTTGAGCGAGTTTGCGGTTTCGATTCTGTAGAAATTACTTTTTTGTTGTGGGTATGTTGGACTGGAGCTCCAACAACGTAAAATTTAAAAAAATAACAATAAGGAGATGCTGATAGACCATCCTTTCTACGATCTGGTCGAATTCGAGGTTCATGACTTTTAAAATTTTGTACCAACTTAATGACTTGCAAAAGCAGAGCCTTATTGTCTGGTTATTTTATTTGCTCTTATAATTGTACTTTTAGTTTTTAAATGTATGACGTAGTTTTAATTTGATTATTTAACATTTTACTGACAACTTGGATATTACGATGAATAATTTTTAGTACGTATCTATTTGAATTATAGACTATTTCAATTATAAGCTATTATTTAGATTATTTATATTTATATTTTGACAATATAATCGTTACATTCTTGACTATCTGGGTGTGTTAAGTAGAGAGTAGTAGCGAGACTTACTACCTAAAACAATTATTTTGACACGTCCAAGAGTAGTTTTTTGCCGTCAATTGGATACGACAAAAATGTAATGTAATATTGTCAACTTTTCAAGAAATACAATTTGTATAAAAAAATTGGACATTATTATTTTCAGATGTGGTCTCGAGAATTCGCCTAATGTCACATTAGCAATTTTAACAACGTCTATACTAATCGTCGGTCTATTGCTTTTGGCCACTGATAGCATATACATAACGTTATGCATACATACTTTGGCCATACTGAAACTTCTCCAAAATCGAGTAATCTTCATAGATGCACAGAAGACATCCAACGCGAGTTTAATTTCTTCTATGTCATCGTGTATAGAATTGCATCAAATGGTCTTAAAATGTGCAAATTCATTGGAAGGCATGTTCCATTTACCGATGCTAGTTCAGTTTTCGGCATCGTCCATCAAAATATGTATCATCATTTGGAAGCTTTCTAATGTAAGTGGAGACGATACCCAACTAGACTAAGGGAAAATCGCGAATACGAAATCATGTCTTTACTTTATCTACGAGGAGATAAAGTATTGTGAACGCGCATTTCTTTTCGAGATAAAGACGGATTTATACATTGAACTTCCCCCGAGACGACTAAGACCACTTCCTGACTGAAGTCTGTTGTGTGTCTGTGTGTCATTCGTCCGTCTGTGTACATTCCTCCACGATAACGTCCAAACGCTTCATCCGATCGAGCTGAAATTTGCTATAGCAGGAGTTAAAAAGATTGTGAAAGAGGTTGAAATCGGTTCACCAGAGCGCGCGCTAGTCAAACATCAATCTCGAAATATTGGATTTGGAGACTTAAAATTCGGTACACATATGCCTTGTTGCTGTTGAAAATACTACATTATTTTTGGAAAATTAATACCACGTAAAATACTACAAATAGACTACGAATTGTTGGCCCGCGGAGGGAGGTTGGGTTGGCGCGCGGAGGGGAAGGGGGGGGGGGGGGGGAAGGGGGAGCTACGACAACCCGTGATGGGGCATTTACACTCTCGCGCGAGGCGCGAGGCGAGATGCGGGACCATATTGTAAACAAACGGAACAGAGGCAAAGCTTCTAGTAAGTAGGTAAACATTTTGTTCGCTCGTTAGAAGCTTTGCCTCTGTTCCGTTTGTTTACCATATGGTCCCGCGTCTCGCCTCGCGCCTGGCGCGAGAGTGTAAACGCCCTATGAGAGTCCAACGACTTACCGCGAGGTGCGGACAGCCTCACCCCTCAATACCACATTTAGCCTGATTTCTCCCTCCTCCAGTCTGCTCGCAGGTTCGAAGTCGCTTGCGCGGCCTCCACTTGATGTTAGCGGTAATTCAATTTGAATTTATCGCGGACCGTGGTGCTTTTTGCCCGCCTTTCGCACGGGATCGGGTGGCCAACAGGTCGTTTCAATAATATCAGACATTAAGTCAACAACCACCCCCTTTTTCTTAAGAAACGTATAATGTATAATACGATTTCCAGACCCTCCCTCGGTTATTCGCCGCAATGCATAGCCGATTGTCTGACGCTGCACGATGTGCAAGACCGCCCACCAGAGCCCGAAGGCGCACTATAGAAAAAAGCAATAAATAAAATAAAAGTAATAATAAGCGTACAATATTTTAAAAAGTGAAAAATAATGTTGACGATTGCCCTATTAATATTATTCTTTTCCTTCAACATAATTCGTTAACTTCAACATTATTCGTTATCGTCAACGTCAACAGTATTCATTATTCTATCGCCATAAGGATGAGGGAGGGTAGTAGACACATAAATAAGCCATAATTTAAATAATTTATGAAAAAATACGTAGGTGTATCTATAAACATTTGAGACGATAATGGTTCAGTAAAGGAATGATCTCAAGAACTTAAATAGATAATGTCTAATACTTTTTAAAACAATACAATTTTAGAGATACTGAAACTGTTTCTCAACTTGTACATAATTAATTTAATAACATTTTTCCTAAAAGTTGCTGGGGAGTTCTAACAGTGCAATTATTTTTTTTTTTCAGAATTTCTTGGGTAAAGATGCAATGGAAACGGGCTCATTAATATTTCTATCTGGTGCCTTTTCTGCTGAAATGCTGTTTATGTATTCTTGCTGTGTGTGTGGGCAGAAACTTCTCGACGAGGTATTATATAAGCCCTAAAATTCCATCAATAATAATCATAATGTTGTTTATAATATTTATTTATTTATCCCAAAAAATTACACCGTTAGTATTTACATAAAACATATGTGTCCCTCCTAACTATAACTCCTAATATAGGCAGAGCCTGTGCTAATGAGAACACCAATACAAATGATTATAAATATAAATATCTTCCAAAACAAAATTACGGAATTAAATTATTTAAAAAAATTAACTTTTAGTGGCCAATAATTTCACAACTATAAATAGGTAATAATTAAAAAATATTTATTATTAGGTAATAATAAATAATAATTAGTAATAGGGGAATTATTGCAGACTAGGAACCTTTCTCAGAAATCGAAAAAATAAAGAAATACTACTCGATTCGATCATTGTAATGCTAAATGTGAAAGAAAAAAGCTTCGGACGCGTAAAGTTTCGAATCCAAATTTACATACAAAAATAAAAATAAAGTTTTTTTAATTCAGTTTTTAGGGTTGTTTAAAAAAACTAATCTAACCTACCGCCAAAGAGGTGTTTATGTATTATTTAAAATAAAAAAATCTTAACCTGCCGAAATGTATGGGTTTGGCGCTTTTTTGAATGCCTATATCTCGCTTATTTATTGAGACCGAATAAATATTATTGCAGATTCGAAATCAGCGTGGTAAATATAGGGCTCGATTGCGTTTCTTCGTGAACTTAAATCGGAAATTAGTCCGTGTAAACGAGACAGGGCAATACGTTAGAGCGGAGTGTGAGATGACCAGTTGTCACTTTTTCGCATTAAAACTGCCCGCCAAGGTTAAATCTTACACCGCACGAAATATGCTCGAATTTATCCGGACGAGTATAAGTTCGACAGGTAGGTAGTATTTATCGACGATCGTTTCTTTCATATTCCGCTCTAACGTATTGATTTGTCTCGTTCGCTTGGACTAATTTTAGTTTTAGTTCACAAAGAAACGCAATCGGGCCCATAGTCTGTTGACATTAAAAAATCAACAATCTAGAAGAGGTTCCTATACTGCAATAATTATGTAATTATGTATTAAAGTAATAATACATATATAATAAATACTTCAATAGAATAGATATAAATTAGTGCCGTAATAACGGTATTGACTGGCAGCTGTCAACAGCTACGCGGATACAGTGCTGCGCGTTCGGTAGTCGATAGATATGCGAGCAGATATCAAACTTCAGAACCTTTGGGGAAACCGGATCGTTTTCGAATTGTCAAGTCAAAAAATATTTTTATATCTAAGGAACGACAAGTCCAAGAAAATATCGTATCCCAACAATGCCAAATCCGGCCAAATTTTGCCGAAAGTAACGCGTAGAAATGCCGCTTTTCCGTAAATCGAAAGTGATAGGTAATATTAATTAACGTGTTAATTAGGCAAAAGTAACGATTTTACTTGTGCTTTAGCTGAAGTTGGATAAAACAGCCCTAAATTTTAATAGTGTAGATTATCTATGATTTAATTTTACAGCCCCCCCCTCCCTTCTCACTTCTTATTCATTATACTAATTGACATA
This sequence comes from Micropterix aruncella, assembly GCA_944548615.1. Lineage (NCBI taxonomy): Eukaryota > Metazoa > Arthropoda > Insecta > Lepidoptera > Micropterigidae > Micropterix > Micropterix aruncella. The sequence continues at coordinate 39,010,383 of OX155952.1, forward strand.
GGTAATATTTCTGACATTCTTGTCAAGAAAGTTGGTGACTGTCTGTCGTCATCGCGTCGCCTCGTAATTATTGGATTATTTTTGCAGTCTGCTGCTCTAAACAAAGTTTTATACAATATATGCTGGTACAAAACCGGTAACAAATCGT